>CM053790.1:514761784-515361784 GCA_028749045.1 Cupressus sempervirens
TACAATCTATAAACCTAATAAAAACTTCATCTCACCAATCATACTCATCTTGAACTCACTCTTCATCTCATCAAAAAATTTATCACTTGCTTCATCATTTAATCCAAAGATTATGTCATCAAAAAATATCACAATGATCAATAATTCATTCTCAATTTATTTCAAATATAAGCTATTGTATTTTGTACCTTTAGCAAATCCTAATTTTGCCAAATATTTGTCAAACTATGCATACCAAGTTTTAGGTACTTGCTTTAGAGCATACAATTCTTTCTTCAATTTGCATACCGTATTCTTTTATTTTCTCAAAGGAAATCCTTCAAGCTTCTCAATGTATACTTCTTCTTCAAGTTGTCTATTTAAAAATGTTGACTTTACATATATCTAATATACATTAAACTTCTTATTTTTTGTATAAGCCAAGAACATTCTCATTGCTTCCATTCTGAAAACATTGGTGAATGCTTCTTTATAATATATACCTTCTTTCTATGAATATCCTTTGCATACCAATATAACTTTATTCCTCACAACTTCACCTTGTTCATTCATCTTGCTCCTTAATACCCATTTAATTCCTATAGAATTCTTGTATTTATGTCTAGGAACCAATTCCCATGTCTCATTCTTCTCAATCTAATATAATTATTCCTTTATTGCTTAAATCCAATGATCATCCTTGCATGCTTCATATGCACTCTTAGGTTCAATTTGAGAAATCAAACATAATTCCTCATGTACTAAGTTTCTTTTCATCACTCATTTGCCTTTTCTTCCAATAATTTGATCAGTAGGGTGATTCTTTTTCAAATCCCTATTCGGTGTAGGAGTTTTTATTTCAGCTCTCACTTCTTCTCTTGGTTATGATCTCTATTCATCTATTTTCTCAATTATTTGAACATCATTCTACAAATCATTGTTAGTCTCAAAGAAAACCTCAATATTTTCTCTAATAGGTTTAGGATTATCTTCTTCATCGTCATCAATAATAGCTACTAAAGATATTTCCTCCATTATTTCTTCTTTCTCAATAAGCTCATCATCATTAATATCATTCAATAATATTTCAATACTTTCTTTAAATTCTTCATCATCATCTAAAAGTAAATTCTTTCTAGTTTTCCTTACTCTTTCTAGACATCTAGATGAAAAAATGACCAAATTCTTTACCTGTCCAACAAAAAAAAAAAATTCATACCTTCTAACTCTCTTTTCATAAGTAGAGAAATTACTTCTTTGATCTTCTTGTCTTCTTTAGATCGATATCTTTCTTCATTTGTGCTTGCATTAATTGATTTATCCTTTTCTATGCAACAAAAAGATTCTAGATCTAGAAACTCAATGTTTTGTTCTATACATAACTCAGATATCTCACAAAAGAATTACATCTTCTTAATATCAAAATTAATGTTATTACATTTAGGAATGTCTTTTATGAATTGATACTCCATTGATCTTCCAAATTTGTTAATCTTTTTTTGCAAGGACATGGTGCTCTAATATGAACTATTAGAAAGTAAAGTCCACCAACATAACTAAGAGGGGTGGGGGGTCAATCAACCATACAACTATTGAAACATTTATCAACCTTATTAATACTTAAGCATGAGATCAATATAATTATTAACCATAACAAGATACTTATACACAATAACACCAGATATGTTAAATAGGTCCAAACCCTTAATCAGAGGAAAAACCTTGATAGGGATGGTTTCCCCAAAAGGATGTATTAATAATAGTTCCTTTTTAGAGGATAGACTCTATTAGGAGCCAATGAAATATATTTAATACATACCAATCCCTATTAGGAGAATTTAAATCCTAGTTAGAAGATTCCAACCCTATTAGGAGTTGTGCCAACCCTATTAAAAGTTGTAGAAGGTAGATGGACCCACTGTCCAAACAGCTTTAGGGGAAAGATCAATGAACCCACTATCCAAATAATCTTCATATTATTCCTTGAAAAATAATAGAAATGTATAGCTCCTTCTCTATCCTATGACCAAACTTATCCTCTTCGGATCTTGATACCAAATCACCAACTTCACATCCAATAATCCCTTGGATCTCTTACTCGCATTTACCAAATACTTTTCATATCACACTTGAATACTCATTCAAGTAACACTTAATCAAAAGGAAAATAACCTTCCCTTATACCTTATCCTCAAAATAATTACTAAGCCTTGAGGCTTTCCCAATTAATCATAATAGGACCTCTTTATGATAATTAATTGTTTTACAATTACACAACAAATTCACCTCATAGTCATTACAAATTCTCACATGTGTGACCTTTGTCCTTGTGTATTCAATGGCATCATCATCAAGACATCTACTATCACTTTCTAACTATGTGTATCATGATTCTATCTCTCTTAGGAGATACAATCCAAAACTACTTCTTTGGAACTCTAGTTGTATATTGTCCTTTGTAACTATTCAATATCTTTTGTATGTCTTTGGCATTATTCATGCACACTTAACCACTTCATCAAGACATGATGTAGAACATTTCCTTACTATGCTTGACCTTATCATCAATACTCAGCCCATACGAGTTCATTCTTTGTCTACTACTCTATCAGTCTTTACAAAAGCAATACTTTGTTGACATCTATGACAAACACAATCACAAATGCAACATATCAATCTCCCCAAAGGAACACCATCAGCATTCATGATAACATTTCCCATGTCCAAGGTTTCCCTAGTTAACAAAATCAAGTGTTATTTATTTCATTTCTTTATGGTTGTGTTTACTATTCAGCTTAATCAATTTATTTCTTTATGCAAGTTATAAGATAGTGAATGATATCCATAGTTGGGAAATTTTTTATGGAATATTGATTCACACCCCCCTCTTCCTCTCATTTTTTTCTATTTCTAACAATTGGTATGGGAGGAAAATTACTCAGATAAGGCCTAATAGCTTAAGTAAGATCTCTATGGATATGGATCAGGTACAAAAAAACCTAGAAGAGGTTGTGTAACAACTTGATGTTCTCACTATAGAAAGAAATACTCTAAAAGACAAGTATGAGTACTCAAAAGATTACATTGAAAAGTTGAAGGACAAGATAGAACATATTAGATTCAAGAAATGATCTAAAAATTAGATCAAGGGTAGTGCTAAAATTTTGAACCTTAAGAAAGAGGATGAGATCTTGAAGCATGAGCTAGAGATTATAAATCTGAAATTGAGTTTGAAGGATGATAACAAGAAGATTAGGTCAGATTTGAGATATAAGAATGCAGATATGAGATCAGAGCTTACAAAGGTGACATCTAAACTTGAATCTTCAAAGCTTACAATATGAAAAACTTGAGAATAACAATGTGATTGTGAAAGGAGAGCTTGCATATTCTAAGAAAAAAATCAAGAAGTTACATTCAAGTAGTGAAAATTTGGATGAGCATATCTATATGAAAAGACATCCTTATGATAATAATGATCTTGGTTACTTGAAGCATAATCATCTAAGAAATATGAAGCTACTAAGTAACCATATCTTGTGATGCATCAGCCTAAACCATAGCAAGAAGATCATAACAAGGTTAAGCCAAGTCAATCTGAAGATGTACACAAAGAAGGTGAACCACCTTAAGAATTAAGAAAGCAATTTAGTGGAAACTATTATTCATGCAATGATATTGTTCATAGAAATAAGGACTATATAGGTAAGTATACTAACCCTATTTTTTGATATTTTTATAATTGTTATGATTTTGGACATCAAGCTATTGAATGTAGGAAACCTATATTTAACAATAATAATGGTAGAATGTTTAAAGCTACTAACCTTGTAGATAATAGATCTACTAGAAGAACCAATATTATAACCTGAATGGTATCATGTGCTATAAGTGCAATAACTTTGGACATATTTATATAGATTGTAGATTACAAATCAATTAGTTAGGACCTAGATATGGAAAGAATGTGATAGCATCATATTTGCAACAACTTCAGACAAATAACAAGATTTTGTAGGAAAATAACATGAGGAATATCATAAGAAACCCAAATTTTAGAAGAAATGTGAACAATTTTAGAAGGAATGAGAATAACAATAATGGATAGAAAGAAAATGTGATAGAGCATGCAGAAGATCTTAATGAGAACTTTTTAGAGCTAAGGATCGAGCTAGTTCACTATTAGCATGAATGTTGATGGTATTATTTTGGGGGAGTATCCCAAGCATTGGAGAGTATTGACATGTTTCATTCATGACTATTTTTGTCATTGATGTCAATGTAGCAATAATTTTGTGAAGACTAGTAGAGTAGTAGATAAAGTTCATACTTATACAGATAGAGTTATTATTGATAGGTGATGCATGGTTAAGGAAGTGTTCCTTACTATACCTTTTTGATAAGGTTCATTGCATGTAACATGATTCAAAGTCATACAAATATTGTAAGTGATTTATAGAGAGCAATGCAAACACAAAGTGCATGGAAAGTAGTTACTGATGATCCTATTATATCTTCTACAAGACATATAATCTAGTGATGTGTAGCTAGAGAGTGATCAAGGATAGTCTGATGGTGATGTCAATGAATGCATAAGACCTTAAGTTTCACATGTGAATTTTTGTATAGATCATGAGCCAACAATGCTATTGTAATCATGAATTAATTAATTATATTATTATAATTAATTAGGAAAGCCTTAAGGCTGACTTAAGTGATTATTTTTAAAGATAGGGTATAAAGGAAAGATGTTTTCCTTGTTTGTAAGTGTGTGATCAATAATTGAATGAGAAGTAATCAAAGAAGTGTGAAAAGAAGAAGAGTAATGTGGTTGATGTGACTTAGCAATCCAAGGGATTATTGGATGCAAAGTTTGTGAACTGGTATCAAGATCAAAAGGAGTAAAGGTCAAGTTGATAGATAGTGGAATAGGAAGGAAGTACAATTGAATTATATTATTCTATAAGGAATAATATAGTGATCATTTGGAAAATTGTTTCATTTTTCTTTCCTCTAGAGTTGTCTAGATAATAGGTTCGTCTTCCTTCCACAACTCCTAATAGGGTTGACACAACTCCTAACATGGTTGGAATCTTCTAACAGGGATTCAAAGTCTCCTAATAGGGATTGATATGTGTTGAATGGTTTTATAGACTCCTAATAGTGTCCATCCTCTAATAGGGAACATTTATATTAGTACATAATCTTGTGGGTACCTTCCCCACTAGGGTTTTCCCTTTGATCAAGGGTTTCCCTAGTTAACATATCTAGTGTTATTGTGCATGAGAATTTTGTTGTGCTTTTTGATTATATTGTTCACATAGTTAAGATTTATTGAGGTTGATAATTGTAATAATAGTTGCATTACTAATTCACCACCCCACCCCCCCCCCCCCCCCCAATTATTGGTGAACTATATAATCTAACAAATTGGTATCAGAGCATAAAGTCCTATAAGGGAAAGCTTAACAACTTTGGGAGATCTATGGTAGAAGAAAGTCTGAGATTTGATAGAATTCATTATGGAAGTTGAAAAGAGGAAGAAGATAAAGGTATGAAAGTTTTTTCTTGTTGGACATGTAAATAATTTTGTCATTTTTCATCTAGATGTCCTAAGAGAGTAAGAAAATATAGAAAGAATTCATTGCCTGATCAATATGAAGAATTTAAAGCAAGTATGGAAATATTTTTAAATGACTTTGATGATAAAGATAACAAGCTTGAAATGGTTAAGAAAGAGGAAGTAATAGAAGAGATAGATTTGGTAACTATTATTGATCCAAAGGCTCACCATGAGAATGTAGAAGTTATCATTGAGACTAATAATGATTTGTAGAATGGCAATCAGATGGAAGAATGTAGAATTGAGCCTAGCGCAAAAGAAAGAGTTGAGCTGACAAATCCTAGGAGAAGAATATCAAATAAGATGAATGAGAAAGGTGAAGTTGTAACGTTCAAAGCTTGAGTTGTTTGCAAAGGATATTCACAACAAGAAGGAATAGACTATGAGGAGTCTTATGCCCTTATAGCTAGAATGGAAGTTGTAAGAATTTTTCTAGCTGATGTAGTAAATAATAAATTCAAAGTGCATTAGATGGATGTAAAATCAGCCTTCCTAAATGAGAACTTGAAGGAGAAGTATACATTAAGAAACCTAAATTTTTCCCTTTGATAGAAGAAAAAGACATCGTATGCAGATTTAAGAAAGATTTGTATGGTTTGAAGCAAGTACCTAGAACCTAGTATGCACGGTTGGACAAGTATTTGGAAAAACTTTGATTTGCTAAAGGTATGATAGATAGTAACTTGTATTTGAAAGAAATTGAGAATCATTTTTTGATAATAGTAATATTTGTTGATGACATTATCTTTGGAGGTAATGATGAGGTAAGTGATAAATTTGCTAAAGAAATGAAGAATGAGTTTGAAATGAGTACAATAGGAGAAATGAAGTTAGTTTAAGGTTTGTAGATTGTGCAAAATAGTGATGGCATTTTCATTTCACAAGCTAAGTGTATCATCTTAAAATGGAAGTACTTTCATGTTAAGAGCATTTAGCCCTCTGAGTAAGTGGCATGGGGTCATTTCAAGCACCTTGAATGGGTTTTTGCTTGGATTTGGATGTTTTCCCCCTATTCTTCTTTGCTCTCTATTTTCAGCATATTTTTGATAAACTATTCTATGAAACTAAGGACTTTGGCCTCTGGGTGAAGGTCAACCTTAACCTTGACCTAGGTCAAGGATGACCTTGACCCTAACCTAGGTCATATAAAACCTCAACTCTAACCTAGGGCAGTGTCAACCTCATCCCTAACCTTGAGTCCTATTTTTAATTTTTGGGAGTTTAAGGATCTCGGGTTTCAAAAAGTTTATTTTCCTGCTTCTAGGTTGGCTATTTAAAGTTTTGGAATGGTAGAAACTTAAATTAAATTTAATCTAGGTATATTCCTAGGGGTCAAGGTTAAATGGGATTTAATGCTCCTATGTCAACCTTCTCTAGGAGTTACTACCCTAGATTGCTATATAAGGAAGCTTTCTTCCCTCATTTTGACATCTACTTTCTATCCATGCATATCCATGATCTATCCAATTTTTATGAGTGCATTAACCTATATGAAGTGAAGATCTACTATCATTCTAGCATTCAAGCATTCAAGTGTTCAAGCATCCAATTCATCAAAGAGATCATTTGTTAGTCATTGAAGGATTCAATCTCTATGGAGCCCTCTTGTTGAAGATTTCATCCAAATTCATTCAAGCCCTCTTCTATGAAAAGATATATTCATGATTGGTGTTAAAGATATCATGAAATTTATTTGAGACATCCTACACATATTTCTACATTCATTTCAAGAATTTGTACTTGTGGATTCAAGGATTAACATCCTCCATAAGGATTTCCATATAAGCAAGGTGAATAGTTCCATTTACTTTGTTTATGCATATTACAATTTCAATTCAATTTCAAGGTTAATTTCAAAATGGGGTTTGATTAAGGAAAACTCCCCATTCAAAAAAAGAAACCATTTTTCTTGTAGATACAGATATGGAACAATGAATTGGAGAGAAGATTTGTATACCCTTTTCATCAAACTTGTGAGATCCATGAACATAAATTTCATCAGAGCAATGTTGGTCAAGGTCAATTTTTTGGGGTAAAATGAGGTAAGATTGTGCCTCGCCAATAGGTTCAAGGTCAACCTCCCTTTAAAAGATAAAAAAATTCTAGGTTTTCTCTATCTTGACATTTCCAATCTAGAACAAGTTGTATAATTTCCAAAAATTGCATACAGACATTAGAAAACAACACTTTCCAAAATTATTCTACTTCAAGGTTAGTATTTGTCTTTTATCTATTTTAGGATTTAAGCACATAATCCCCCCATAATAGAAAGATTATATAACCTCCTTTCTCCCTATTTTCCATCACAAGATCCATTTTTACATTGATCACTCACTTGTGCTTAATCAATTTGGATCATCACATTGAAAATTAGGGTAAGAAGGAAAACCTTATTTTCTTTCTATTCATTTTGGTGAACCTTTGATAGACAAATCTTTCTTTTTGGTGTTATATTTAGAATCTTGCATTAGATTTCCTTTCATATTATCTTTTGTGGAATTATATACCCTATTGTGCTTTGTGGTGTTATATTTCCTTCCATTCCATCAGGTTTTTTCTTGCATTAAGATTAGATTTAGTTTATGCTTGTGCATTTTAAATTCAAAAATACAAAAATATTGCAAAATTTCTTTCAAAATACAAAAATATTGTTGTTGTATGTTTTCTTAGTTTATTTTATTTTTCTTGCATTGGTTTATGACTTTTATTGTTTCTAGTCCTACTTCTAATCTTATGGTTAGATAGAATCATAGACTTATGGGTACCTTTTAACCTGAGTCTTCTTCTCCTTTCCTTTGTATTCTAGATGAAACTTTGATTCTTCTTGATTCTAATCCTATTATGGAGAAAAACTATTATCACTCATCTCATAATGAGGATGATGCTTTAAGAGTTCCTCCTAAAAAAATCCAAGAACTTTCAATGGAACTTGATAAAATGGGTAATTGGCTTCTTCAAGAAGACCATAATCAAGATTCTATTCAAGCTATAGAGGCTCTTAAGAAATTTCTTCATGATAGTGATCAAGGTGTTAATCTCTTTTGTGGTATTACTCACCTTGTTCTTTCTAACATTAAACCTTTAGCTCAAGAAGCTTAAAATTTAGTGTTGTTTCCTCCTATCACTGGTGTAGAAGCTTCTTCTATTCCTCTTCCTAGTGTTCCTATTGATACTCATTCTTTGGTAACTACGACATTTCCCTCTATTTTTATGAGTGTTCCTTCTATGTCCCTTCCTACTTCACAACCTTCTTATTATAATGTTCATTTTACTTATTCTACTCCTATGCCAACTATAATTCCTAGTGTTCCTCTAGTTGTGTCTTCTATTACTATAGCTTCATACACTATCCCTAGTATTTATAATGTTTCTAGCTCTCCTATTTCCTCTCATGATTCTATAATTATCAATTTGGCTCAAACTATGTCATCTTTACAATAACAACTTGCATCCTTGACTCAAAACAAGTTTAGTATCCCTACTTGTGACATGGGAAGTCCTTTTTCTTGGGATATTATTCATACTCATGTTCCTTAGCAAGCCGATATGCCTCATATTGAGAATTATAATAAGAGAGATTTTGTTCATCACGTTAAAACATTTCAAATCCTTTGTAGTGATTATGCTCATGATCATAGGATTTTAACAAAGTTATTTTCTCAAACTTTTCATGACAAGGCCTTACAATGGTTTTTTTCTTTGACTCTTTATTCTATTCATTCATTTCCTCAACTTGCTAATGCTTTTATTCAACAATTTCAAAACAACATTAGCCCGCAAGTGTCTTTGACTGATTTGATGCATTGTAAACAAAATTCTAAGGAAAATTTGAATGAATTTATTGGTATATTTAAGCATTTACATGCTCAAATTTCCCATCCTATTCTTGATATTGATATTCAACATATTTTTCTTTCAAATTTACAAAAGGATATCAGAGATAAGATTTTTCTTACTAAATTTACTTCTTTTCAACAACTTGTGCAGTGCTTCATAATTATCAATTACAAGTGAGTCAATTTGAGAGCACCACTCCAATGGCTCCTATTCATGTTGGAAAAGGTGATAATAATCCTAATCCAAATAAAATTCAAAAATTCAACAACTATGTTAAGACAAATAAACAAGAAAGTGCAGTTCTTGATCAATATGTTGTTGCATCTATAATGCCACTTTTGTATCCACTAATTTTTGATTGAATCATAAGTTTACTCAACTCTTTGAATCCTTAAATTCTATTATAAATACGTTGTTAACTGCTAATATGATTACTTTACCTCCTATTCATCCTCTTTTACTTGCTACAATGGCGTATAAATCTTTTCATCCAAAAGCTTTTTATCAATATCATCACCAAAATGGTCATGATACTAAGAAATATTATTCTTTAAAACATAAGGTTCAAGACTTAATTAATTCTAATGATTTATCTATTGATAATTTTTATGGTAGTGGGAATAAGTTTGTTTCTCCTCCTAATCAAAATTTGCAAATTTATATGAATCCTTTACATACACATGATACTAATACTATTACTCAACCACCTTCTATGGATATTGTGTATGATTTGATGATGGATGATCTTAATCATGCGGTTAATCAAGTAGAGGATGTGGTTCCATCTATGTCTCCACCTCAATCTCAACCTTTTCTTCAATCTCAAGTTTCAACTCCACCTCAATTGAAATCTAATCCTAAATTTAAACCTCAACAATAATCTAAGAAAAAATGACCTTGGGAACTTTTGATTACCTTTGATGATTCTGAGACTATTAAAGCTCTTGATGGTCCCCTTTATATTTATGCTAAGGCTACTAAGATACCTACTTGTGGTTGTCTTGTTAATTCTACCTCCTTAGTCAATGTTATTACAAAAGAAAATCTTTTTTTGAAAAATTTGGAATGTGATTTTTATGATACATCGGATGTATAGATTCAAACTTGTAATGGTTTTCTTTATCCATTATTTAGCTCTATTGATTTATCGGTTGAACTTTGTGGAAAGATTGTGAACACCACCTTCGTTGTTGTTCCTACTTTTGATCAATTTCAAGTTAAGCTTGGTTTACCATGCTTAAATGTCTTGCATGTTTTTTCTTCACCTATTCATAAATGTCTTAATATTTTTATAATGATGAAGTGAAGATGGTTAATCATAGCTTATATCATACTTCTAGGCCTAGGGATGTTGCTACTATTGACTTATTTTGGCCTTCAGTACCTAATTCATGTCCTGCTTGACCTAATCATCTTTTCAGTTCATATCAAGTCTATAAGTGGAAGATTCTTGAGTTAAGGTTACCTCCTAAGGATCTTAACCATGGTATTTTTCCTACACCTTCCACACTTCTTTAATCTATGGCTTCTACATTTGTTAATCAAGCTCCTCATGTTTCTTATCAGTCTCATGTTAATCCTATTTATCCTACTATAGAACTTGTGAAGGATTCAATAATTTTTCTTCCTAGTTCTCGGCACATTTCAAGTAAGGAAAAACACATAACCAATTTTCTAATGAACACTATAAGAAGAGTCACGCTCAAGATAAAGCTTGTAATTCTACTCTTCAAAAATCTTTATCTTTGGATCTAACTATGCATAATGTGTTAGAAGAAGTTGTTAATTATGTTAAGCTACATGATTCTAATGATTCTATTCGCATCTTAGACCCTATTTTGATTAATCTATATGACGAAGATACTCTTGATGATGTTAATGATGAACATGAAACTATTGATATTAACATTGATTTACCTAAAATGCTTTCCTCACAATTGACACTTACACCTAGTATTGAACATTGTGATTCTCAAGAGGATCCTTTTTGGAACTGGCTATCATTCATGTTGTGTTGGATATAGTCCCTCTTGCAAGTTACCCACCTTCCCAAAATGATAAAAAATGAGATGGGGAGAGTAGATAGTGCACTTGATTGGCTACTCTTTTATGGTATTTTTTGTTGAGTGTTTGTATGTTGTACTATGCTTCTCCTGTGATGTGTTTAAATGTTGTTAGATTCTTTTATACAATCTTTGTTTCTTCATTGGTGCAAGGTGATAAAAGAATCAAACCTATTGTATTGTTCCTCTATATGTATCTCTATTCTTCCATTTTTTGTTTCATGTTACATTGTACTTGTGCTATTATTTGTACATGTTTCCTTGTGTAATCTACTTGGATCTACTACTTGGTAGCACTAATTGTTTTTGATGTCTAGGTCATGGTCTAAAAATATTCTTCTTTGGATTTCTTATGCGATCTTTCCTCCTTTGTGATTGTAGTCATACTTTCTTTGGGGAATGATGTCAATTCATTTGCAAGAATATCATATATATATATATATATAATCTTATGATCATACTGACCCCATAGTAGGTAGATCCCTTCTATATTTTTTGTATGTTATGTGGTATTTCCCTTGATTTTTCTTTATCTGGGGGCATCTTGTAGTGGAAATGTAATAAGTGGAGCTTTTTATATTTCCATCAAAGTCATTGCTCCTGTTAAAGTACTAGCAATGACTTTAACATGGGGGTGTATGCTCTGCTCACTTATTGCGCACACACACTTTTCAATATATTTATATTATTTTTCAAGATAACTTTTTCTCCCTTTTTGGATTAGTGACTAATATTTAAAGCATGGATTTATATTTTAGGATCTCTTGATCCCTCTAGATTTAAATATTTTTTATCCCTTCAGTTTGAATGTGTCCTTAAGATTGGATTTCTTTCACATTTTGGTTTAACTCTTATAGAATAGAATATTCTTGAGGATGAATCCTTGATGGATTATCTAATGAGTAGCCATATTCACTAGGCAGTTCAATTCCATCTTTCTAGTTGCATAGTTTCCTTGTGTGGTTAACAATGAGACATAAGTTCTCATTGGGCAAGATAATCAAACCTTTTTCTCCTTCTTCTGGAGATTTTTCTATCATTTTGATCTTGGAGTTGATAAAGACTTGAGTCTATCGAGGCTTGAGGATTTCTTTGTCCCTTTGGACTTAATAAGATTATATTTTCATTTCAATGTACTTTACCAAGAGTTTGCATCGAGTCCATACTCTTGCTAAAGTGGGGGCTTAATGTATCATCTTAAAATGGAAGCACTTTCATATTAAGAGTGTATAACCCTCTAAGTAATTGGTCTAGGTTCATTTCAAGCACCTTGAATAGTTTTCTACATGGATTTTGATGTTTTCCCCCTATCCTACTTCTCTCTCTATATATCTAGCCTCTTTCTAATAAATTGCTTTATGAAACTGAGGACTTTGTCCTCTAGGTCAAGGATGACCTTCTAGGTCAAGGTCAACCTCAACCCTAACCTAGGTCACAAAAACCCTCAACCCTAACCTAGGGTAGGGTCAACTTCATCCCTGACCCCAGGTCCTATTTCAATTTCTGGGAGTTTTGAGATCTCGAGCTTTGAAAAGTTTCTTTTCCTGCTTCCGAGTCAAGTTTTTTAGATTTTAGAATAGTAAAATCTTAAATTACATTTAATATAGGTCTATTCCTAGGGGTTAAGGTTAAATGGGATTTAATGCTCCTATGTCAGCCTTCTCCAGGAGTTAGTGTCCTAGATCAGTATATAAGGAAGCCTTCTTCCCTCATTTTGACATCTACTTTCTATCCATGCATATCCATGAGCTATCTGATTGTTATGAGTGCATTCACCTACATGAAGTGAAGATCTACTATCATTATAGCATTCAAGCATTCAATTGTTCAAGCATCCAATTCATTAAGGAGATCCATTATTAATCATTGAAGGATTAAATCTCTATGGAGCCCTCTTGTTGAAAGATTTCATCCACATTCATTCAAGACCTCTTCTATGCAAACATATATTCAAGATTGGTGTTGAAGATCAAATAACATTGATTTGAGACATCCTACACACATTTCTACATTCATCTAGAGCATATGTACTTGTGGATTCAAGGATTTAGATCCTTCACAAGGATTTCTGCATAAGCAAGGTGAATAGTTCCATTTACTTTGTTTATGCATATTACAATTTCAATTTAATTTCAAGGTTGATTCCAAACTAGGGTTTTACCAAGGTGAACCCCCCATTCAATAAAAAAAACCATTTTTCTTGTAGATATAGGTGTGGAATAACAAATTAGAGAGAAGATTTGGACACCCTTTTCATCTAACTTGGGAGATCTATGAACAAAAAATTTGTCAGAGCAGTGTAGGTTAAGGTCAACTTTTTGGGGCACAATTGTGCCCTAGGGTAAGATTGTGCCCCACCAACAGGGTCAAGGCCAAACTCCCTTCAAAAAGATAGAATATTTCTTGGTTTTCTTCATCTCAACATTTCTAGTTTAGAATGGGTTGTAGATTTTCCAAAAACTACATATAGACATCAAAAAATAGAACTTTCTAGAATTATTCTACTTCAAGGCTAGTATTTGTCTTTTATCTATTTTAGGATTTAAGTACATACTTTCCTCATAATAGAAAGATTATATAACCTCCTTTCTCCCTGTTTTCCATCACATAGATCTATTTTTGCATTGATCATTCTATTGTGCTTAAGCAATTTGGATCATCACATATAAAATTAGGGTTAAGAAGGGAAATTGTATTTCCTTTCTATTCACTAAGTATTTGAGGATTTGTTGAAGATATTTGGCTTGGAAAGTTGGAAACTTGTTGGTACACCAATGATAACTAGTCACAAGTTATCTAGCATAGATAAGACACCAATGATTGGATGTTTGCAATATTTGACTCACACTAGACCAGATATAGAAAATGTAGTTGGGATTATAGCTAGATTCCAAGATGACTAGAAGAAGTAGTTGACTAGAAGAAGTACATACCAATGATTGGATGTTTGCAATATTTGACTCACACTAGACCAGATATAGAAAATGTAGTTGGGATTATAGCTAGATTCCAAGATGATCCTAAGGAGTATAATTGCATAGAAGTAAAAAGGATATTCAGATATTTGAAAGGAAGCTCTCATTATGTGATATGGTATGAAAAATCAAGTGATTTCACTCTATGTGCTATAT
Organism: Cupressus sempervirens; assembly: GCA_028749045.1. Lineage (NCBI taxonomy): Eukaryota > Viridiplantae > Streptophyta > Pinopsida > Cupressales > Cupressaceae > Cupressus > Cupressus sempervirens. Next base: position 514,776,418 of record CM053790.1, read on the forward strand.
TGATGTGGATTGGGTAGGTAGTATGGATGATAGAAAAGGCACTAGTGGTGGAGCATTCTTTCTTAGAGGAAGATTGATTTCTTGGTTAAGTAAGAAACAAGATTGTATTTTGCAAAGTATAGCTAAGGTTGAGTATGTAGCAATAGAAAATAATTGCAATCAAGACTTATGGATGAAGCAAATACTGAAGGATATTGGGATAGAATTCTCTAAGCCTATTGTCATATATTGTGATAATGCAAGTATAGTAAGTATAACTAAGAATCATTTATTGCATTCTAAGACTAAGCATATATCTATTAACAATCATGTTTTGAGAGAAATAATAGTAGAAAAGGAAATAAGACTGGAGTGTATCAATACTAAATAGAAGATTGCATATATCTTTACAAAGGCCTTACCTAATGATACATTTGAGTATCTACGACATATGCTTGGGGTTATGGCCCTACCTACTTCAAAGTAGATGATGCAGTAAGTGCATCAGCCTAGTGGCACAAAGCACTATTATTTGACTGGAATGAATGTTGATGCTTCTTGTATGAGAGAGTATCTATGATGAGCAGAGTCATTGATGACTCTTGGTATTTTTTCTTGAAGTAGTGTCTTTGGATAGTTGAGTTGGTTGTAGACTTGGAGAAGACAATTGACATAATGAGGACTTTGTCATTGATGTCAAGGGAGGAGAAGAGCGTATGAAAAACATCCTCTAGTTGAATAGGAGAGAGGCAGTTGAACATATCTCTATTAGGGAGATTTAGAAATATTCATGAATATCTCTGTGGGGGAGATATACAACATGAAGATGCAAAACAAAGCAATATTCTAGATGATTTTAAATTTGACTTATGAAGAGGATTTGAAAAGATGAAAATAGAATCAACAGAGTGTTGTTTGGTAATTCTTGGAGCTTAGATTTTTTTCATCTATGTTGCCATAAATGCCAAAGGGGGAGATTTTTAGCATGAATTCTAATGGTATTTCTTTGGGGGAGTATCCTAAGCATTGAAGAGTATTGACATGTTGCATTCATGACTATGTTTTTCATTGATGTCAATATAGCAGTAATTTTGTGAAGACTAGCAGAGTAGTAGATAGATCATACTTTTATGAATAGAGTTATTATTGTTAGGTGATATGTAGTTAAGGAATTTTTCTTCACTATGTCTTGTTGATAAGGTTTAGTGCATGTAACATGAGTCAAAGACACACTTATGTTGTAAGCAATTTACAGAGAGTAGTGTAGAGAAAAAGTACATGGAAAGTAGTTTCTAATGATCCTATTATACCTTCTAGCAGAGATATAATCTGGTGATGCATGGTCAAAGAGTGATCAAGAACAGTTTGATGGTGACATCAGCTAATGTGCAAGACTTGAAGTTGCATGTGTAAAGTTTTGTATAGACCGTGAGTCAATAGTGCTATTATAATCATGAAATAATTAATTATCTTATTATAATTAATTGGGAAAGCCTCAAGGTTGACTCAAGGAATTATTTTGAAGATAGGGTATAAAGAAAAGATATTTTCATTTTTTTTTATTGTGCAATCAATAATTGAATGATAAGTAATCAAGGAAGTGTGAAAAGGAGCAAATTGTTCTAGTTGATGTGAGTAAGTGATCCAAGGGATTATTGGATGCAAATCTCATGATCTGGTATCAAGATCAAAAGAAGTAGAGGTCTCATTGATAGGATAGAGGAACATGAAGGAAGTATAATTCAATTATATTATTTTGCAAGGAATAATACAAAGATCATTTGGATAGTGGGTTCGTTTTTCTTTCTCCTGAAGATGTTTGGATAGTGGGTCCATCTGCTTTCCACAAATTCTAATTGGGTTGGCACAAATCCTAACATGTTTGGAATCTCCTAAGAGGGATTCAAAGTCTCCTAACAAGGACTAATATGTATTTAATGTTGTTATAGACTCCTAATAGGGTCCATCCTCTAAAAAGAAACATTTATATTAGTACATCATCTTGTGGGTACCATCCCCACAGGGGTTTTCCCTTTGATCAAGCATTTCCCTAGTTAACATACATGGTGTTATTGTGGTTTCTTATTATATTTTTCATATGGTTAAGTTTTATTAAGGTTGATAATTATGATTATAGTAGAATAGCTTATTCACACCACCCCCCCCACCCCTCCCCAACTTCAGTTATCTTGGTGGACTATATATTCTAACATTCACATTTTATGTTAAAAAATTAATCAATTGAAACACCTAAGAGTAGGATAAAGTTAGTAATTGTAGATAAAAAATCCTTATCTATTTGAATAACTTGTTTAATATTTAACCAAAGAAATTAGCATCAAAAAATTAAAGTTTTACCCTTGGGAAAAGATTTGAGACTTTCAGTTCATATAAGATAGAAAATGATGTAAGGAATCTATGGTTAAGGGTGCATGAGTTTTTGAGGTCATTTGTGAGTGTGGAAAGAGAAAGAAGTTATCTACTTGATAGAAATAGCATTTTTATGTCTACATACTTGCAAATTAATGCAAAAGTAGATTTGAAAGGATTGAAGGATCAAAATTGGATTTATTGGTACCATTCAATCATGTAAAGAGATAAGGAGAAACTGAAGGAAAATTTAAGAATGAATTGAAGTAATTTTAAGTGAAGTTTAAGGTGATTATAGTGTGCCCTAATTCCATAAGTTTAAAGTATTTTGAAATTTTGCCTTGTTGAATTGTGAAGTTAAATTGAGTAATTTGTTAGTTAGGAAGGAAGGAATCATGATTCATAATGTAGAGGACATGCATAGACCTAAGATGAAGATAAATTGTATACCACCATTGGTACATGACCCTACAACAACATTTTAACAAACTATAAATGGAGTTCTATATTTAGAAGACATTGGTAGTCACACTAGGTGAAAATTCAAAACTATGGGAGAAAGAAATATCTAAAAAGAATTTGACAAAGTTTGCAAGAAGGATATGACATTCATGGAAGATTATGAACATTTAGTTCATAATGACTTAGTTCAATGTCTTTTCTACTATGAGTTTGACAATGTATAATGGACCAATATAATTGTAAGCAGAATTCATGATGGAAAGTTTCGAATGGGAGACAATGTGATTAAAATTTTAGCTAATCTCATACATGAGGTTACTAGTTTGAGAAATGAAGGCTTCACCCCTTTAAATGAGAATATTGAACTAAGAAAGCTGTGCTTGATAAAACCAAGTCAAAGTATAATGGAAGATGCATATTCTTGAGTGAGATAAAACAAGATGATATGAGATTTGTTTATAAAATCATGACAACAAAGATTTTTTTAGTTACATAGATGATGACATGATAGTAGGATTTTTTCATGTAGAACACCTAATGAGTATTGAGAAAACTAACATAAATTTGTGTGAGGCATTAGGAGTGCAGTTAATAGAGAATCTGGAGAGAGTCAAGAAAGTGAAAAATGGTCAATTTAGATTTCAAACCTTGATCACTTACATGTTTTTCCACCTATTGAGAAATCCCCTTTCATGCCATTTTCTGATATAATTTCCATCTACTTGATACATGCACAATGGAGAAGATCACAAATTTTTATAAGAGGTACCCAATTTAAAAGATTGAAAGCAATGTAGAGTTCAAATGAAAAAAATGTTCAGAATTCTACTATCAATTGTGAGCAAGTACAATGAAGATATTTGTTTCATGGTTGAATAGATTTCACTTATATTGAGGAAGTTAAGTCTAAAATGTTCTAAGTAGACCCTCTTGGTTATGAGGTGAATGAGAAATAAATTGAAGGATATGTACAAGTTATTCTAAAATCAAAATATCATAAGAATTTTATAGATTTGGAACCTTTGAAGAAAACATGCAAATGACCTATCAAGCTAAGCTTGAGAAGTCTATTAAGAGGAAAATTGACAACACATTGAAGAAGGTTATGGATGCAACATAGATGACTCTGTAAGAGGGTTCATTAGTAAAAAAAACAATTTTTTATATGAAGAAAATTGGATAGGGAAACATCATGTATGTACCACCATTGACAACAACACCATCAGAGATAGCACTACCATTAGCAGAAGGAGTTAAAGTTGTTGAACCATCAGCAAAATCATCATCTACACTCTATGTAGTAGTTGCACAAATGCAACCACAAGTTATTCCACCTCTACCTATGCAACATAGAAAAAAAAGAAGCAAAAGAAGAAGAAGAAGACGAGGTGACTATAGTTGAAGTTAAAAGAAAGTATTCAAGTTTAGCAAAAGTAAAGAAAGAACTAGTGGAAGCCCAGAGACCTAAAAGAGTGAAGTGGATAGCTATGGTACTAGGGAAGAAGTAGAAGGTTGTGGCCACATATGAAGGTAAGAGGATGAGAGGTCAATTTTTTATGCTTGAACCTTAAAGATAGCAAGAAGACCAAGAAAAGGATTAAAAAAAGATAGCAATAAAAGGCAAGAAACAATGGAAGCCTAAGATTGAGAATTAAAATTGTACAATCATGGACGATGAGAATTTTGTACACTTGAAAAAAATATTATTATTTTTAGAGTAATATTGACAAATTACAATTGGAGAACATAGTTATTAGACACCTAGTCTTGTTTAATAATAAGTTTGCATACATTGAAAAATAGATACCCAAATATTTGTATGAAAGGTTAGTAAATAGAAAGAGAACAATTGTTAAGCAAGACAAGGAAATCAAAGAGAGGTTGATTAGAAAATTATAAGAATTTGAAAATGGTGATCATCTTGAGAGAATCATGAAGAGAATTGAACCTCTATTAAACAACAAGACAAGAGCCATTCTTATAATGGGAGATAATTATAAAGAGGTCAATAAAGAAATTGAGAAAGAAATAGTTAAGGTAATGACAGAGATGAAGAACACTAAAATGTAGAGGACTTCAAAATTTTAAAAAAATATCTTCATCAGAACATAATATAGAAGAAGTAGCAATAGTGTTAACATCAACAATAGTACAACATTAGTCACTAAGGATACAAACATGAAGGAAGCAGAAGACAAAAAAACACCAAAATTAAAAGTCCCTCATATCAAAATTGGTATAGACACAATGAATGTAGATAGCACAAGAATTACCAATTAACATGGTTGAATATCCCTTTAAAAGTTATGGCTCTATTGTTGACAATTTGGTAGGGTATACCAGCTCTAAGAATGAAGGGGATGATAAGGAAGACAAAGGAGAAGAGGAAAGGAAGGATAAGGGAAAAGAGAAGGAAAAGGAAGATGAAGCTAATAATAGAGATGAGGAAGAACAAGATAAGGAGAATATGGAGGAAAATTAGACAATGACAAAGAAAGAGAGCAGTGAATAAGGAAATTGTTAGAGTTTACAGTTGCATCCAATCACTCCTATCAAAGACACGAGCAGAGAAACACCAAGTTCCTCAAAGTCACCTTTAGAGACTTTGATGTTAAACAAAATGAGCTCTACACTAGTTGAATCAACTAAAGATCTTGAGCTGGAAATGCTCAAACAATTATTTTTTAAAACCACTAGTAGCATAATTGAGAAAGGCAATGATATAAAAGGAACTCAAGAAATCCTTGAGAAGATGATGGAAAGGATGGAAAATTTAATAAGTATCCAAATTAATGAATAAAATCCTTGGAAGAAGGCTACAAGAATGTTGGAGGAATTTGACGATCACTTTTAGACATTGACAAAGGTAGAAACAACAAAGGTCCAAGTAGAGCATTATGTTATTTTTTTACAAAGGTATGTTAGAGTGTCAAAGATGATTTGGTAAGTCTTGACACATGTATCAAAGAATTTAGAGGTTTCATACATGAAGGAAAGGAAATATATTATAAATGTGTGCTAGCACATGAATATATGAGCACCTTTAATACACAAACAAAGGAAAAGAAAGATGAGCTAAAGTCTGTAACAAGTGAGCTAAAGAAGATAGATGTTCTAGTCATCCAGTTAGAATAGAGAATCTACAAGCTCTGTGATGAGAGAAGAATACTTAAGTAGAGAAAAAACATTGTAGATATTTTATTTATTGAGAGAACACTTATCTCTAAAGATTGATATAGTACAAAGGTGGCTTAAACATTGAAAGCTAGGAAATATTATGAGCAATCCAGTTACCTAGATTTTCAATCCATTGAGCTATCAGCTTATGGGTTATGTGTCCTTTCAATAGTTTCAGAGTAAGTGTAGGAATCATGAAATGAAGGATTAGCAATCTTGAAGAGAAACTTTTTTGAATGTATTACATTTTTGCACAAACTTGCAACATGAAGAAAAGGAAGATAGTAGTAAAATTTTGTTTTTTATATAATTTTTTACTCACTTTTTTCATTGATGTCAAAGGGGGAGTGAAGTAAGGAAAATTGTATGTATATGTAAGGGGGGATAAAAGTAAATATTATTATTGTAATTAGGAAATATAAGGTATTAAGATGTTATAATTAGAAAATGATTCATATTTTAAATTTTGAATGGTCATGTGAAGAATTTCACAAGTTTTGAGAATTTGCATTTTTTGGACTTAGCCAATTTTCCCATATGTTGTCATCAATGCCAAAGGGGGACATTGTTGGAAATTTGGCTAGGTATATAGTATGTAGTTGTCATTAATGGAAACATATAGTAATTATGAAGTGAGAAAAGTATGAAAATAGATTTTTGGTAATTTAGCTCAAAAAATTGTCTAAGCATTATGCATCTTATCTAGTAGCATAGTTAGTGTTTTTCTTGGCACAATTCACAAAGATATTATTGGCATATGTGCACTTGAGGGTGGATAGAATAGATTATGATAATTCCACATCTCAAAGAGTGAGGCAGTATGGATAGAGTTATAATAGTTTTACCAATTGTAGTTATTAGCCAACTAAAAAGGACAAATTTAAGGAATGGTATATTTTAAGTTAAAGAATTATTATTTTTACAAAAATAACTAATTAACTAATTATGAATGACATCCTAGATTTTAACCATAAGTAGGAAAACTATAAATTTATATTTTGGGATGTGTGTAAAAGCATGAAGGCTGACACTATAGGTTATTATGTAATATTATGGTATAAAGGATAATTTTAGAAATAGGAAGTTGAGTAGTGTGATGTGTGGTTATTGAAATATATATGCTCTTGTTTTGTGATGAAAACTTTGTGATCAGAGCTATAAGAGGAAGTATATGCAAAGTTTTACATCAAGCTACAAATATCTTATCAAATATTGAAGATATTGGCAGTTATAAAGAGATTTTTTATCTATACTTTGGTGTATTGAATATCATTGTTTATTGCATGTTTGAAAAGTTGGATCATCTTGCATACATTTTGTAATTGCAATAACAAATCCAAATAGGGTTTGGGCTTGTAACAAGGCTTAACCCTCTAACAAGGACCAAGACACTATACAAATGTAATAGACTCCTAACAATATCAATATCTTTCACAAGATACTTTTAATTAGTGGATCATTTTGTGGGTACAATCCCCACCAAGGTTTTCCCTTGGCCAGGGTTTCTATAGTTAACAAAATATGGTGTTATGTGTTCCATTTCTTTATGGTTGTGTTTAATGTTTAGCTTAGTCATTTTATTTGTTTATCCAAGTTATAAGATTCTGAATGATATCCATAGTTGGACAAAATTTTATGGAATATTGATTCACCTCCTACCACCTTAGTATTTCCTATTTGTAACAGGCATAGGAGGTCCTTGGTGTTTGTAAAAGCTACCTTTGGACTAGGCAAGAATCTTATCTTGTATGCCTTTGATGGAAAGGGAAGATTTATATGGTCCTAAAGATAAACACGTGGCAATATTCATTAATCAAAGGAAAGTTTAATTAATGCACCTTTTAGTTATCATGATCAATGGGTTATTTAAGACACATAAAGGGATTAATTGTCACTTTGTTTGACAATCATATTTGTGCCCTCCAAAGAAAATTTTTCACTTGCATTGTCACCCTACTTGTATTTAGGGTTTGTTTTGAAAGTTTGTGAAAATGTTCTTCTCAAGGATTGACTAGTTCTAATTTGCATGTAGACAAGGATGGGTTTTGGTTTTTTGATACTCCATTTCCCTAGTACTCCAAGTTGGTTGTTTTGTGTTTCCCTTTACTGCATTTCTTTTTTTTAAAGGTGGTGTCTTTTGATTTTTTGTGAGCTTTGTTTCCTTCTTTCATTTTCCTCTTTTCTACGTGTTTCATGTTCTTCTGTCACTTTGGCATGGTTTTGTTGGTCATGTGGCTCCTCCTTCAATAAAGTTCATGTGTGTGTGTTTATTATTTTGGTTGCTCATCATTGGATGGAGCCACTCTAACTCCACCCTTGGTGTGCATTGAGTTCATTTTTTGTTACTTTAATAGCTTAGTTAGCTAGTATGGGTTTTGGGTTCCTGTAAAGGGAAACTGAAAAATCATGGTGAAAAATACATCTCATTAAAAGAAGGCATGGTTGGTTCCTTGTTTTTTTTCATGTCTAGTTGTGCAAGTTTTATTTCTTTTGGTTTTTTTGGGCACTTTCCTTGGCGAGAATGGCCTTTTCCATCTAGGTACTCTCTAGTACCCTATTTTTTTCCTAGTTTTTGGCATGAGGTAGGATCTCACTAGGCCAGCATTGTTTTGTCAGCCAAAGAAGTTACATGCATGCCTTCATGGATGTCTAGGTGGTAGCTTCTAGATGTAAAAGATGAAAAGTACAGGTATATTGTCAATATTACATGCAAACAATTAACCTCAATCCTAGTTAGATGAATGGTGGATTGTTTGGGATTATGTTAGCAACCCTATGGCATTCCAAGTGGCAATGAGCAGTGGTTTTCTACTTTCTTTGTCTACCTGGATGTAACATCCTCCCTCAGGCTGAGTTCCTTGCATCATTCATAATATGTTTACTAGTATTTTGAATTCAAATGATTATCACATCAAAGGTAATTGGTATTTATTGATCCCATGTGTCATCTGAGCAGAGGTAGAATAGTGGTCTTATGAATCACGTAAGGAAAACTTAGCATCTTAAACCACATTGCTAGAAATTTTATCTAAGCAATACATTGTTGGGTTTCTAGTATAGAGCAAATAATGTAATTTTGAGCTTGAATCTATCTTTGTTTGCACTCAAAAAGTTTGAAACTGAAGGTTCTTGGAATTTGGGGATTCTTTGCCCCATTTCTATTGAGATATAGTTTACATGCTCCAAAGGTATGGATTTTGGTTAATATGCTTTCATCTTTTATCAGTTTTTATATATATCCAAGATTTTGGATCTTGCATTCCTTCCCCATGTGGCACATCTATTCTTTCTATGGATGGGAAGGCATGGAACCCCTAAATCTCAATAATCTTAAAACTGATAAGATCATTTTTTAAAAGAGTATCATTGTAATAATGAATGTCTGGTTTCTATAGGTACTAATGGGTATTGGTTTTTGAGGACCAAAAAAATTGTTCTTGTATCATGGTTGGACAAAGACTAATGTGAATTTCAGAAGATGAAGGTCATCTTATAAAAGGGTATCTCTAGAAAAAGGTGGGAATAAAATTCCCTAATGGGTCTAGGTTAGTTGGGTTCTGAGGTTCGAACCATGGAAGGATCAGCTACCAACACAGCCGGTGAGGGTTCCCAAGAATGGAAGCCCTAGAAGCAACAAGTTAACAAATAAAAGGGCACTTGCATGATCAACACTCTACATGAGTGAATCTAAAATGTTTATCTTCTAGGGTTGATGAGGCTTTCCCTTCCACTTTTAGACCTTTCAGTGTTGTGATGTGGGAGAGTGCATAACAAGGACCTCCCTATAATAAATATTTTCTTTATGTAGGAATCCATTTAGCCAATTTCAATACCTTCTTAGTGGGCATTTTTCCTTCTTTCAAAGGCAACACAACTCTACTAAATAATAATTAGGGTATGGGGATTTCTTTTCCTTATGACTTGTTCAGGTGAGCTTGCATTGCATAGTAGTTGGAAGTCGGTGTTCCATTCTAAAAAAATTTGAACTCCACTCCTTTAGATGCATGGATGAATGTGCTTGGATTCATTTTGAATCTAGCCTTCCATCATTGATATGGATGGCATACTCATTAACGATGTGGCGGGAAGTTAATGATGGCAAATACAAAAAAAAAATTGTCAAATGTTGCATTTCCCTATGTCGTCGATGTATTTAATGTTGTCAAAGAAGTGGAGTACCCTTATCATCCATGGGTTCCTTGAGGAGATAAATAACAAAGATGTGACATAAAAAGCATGTAAATATCATCATTTATGGAGAAAATTTTCATGGGAAATCCCTTTCCTTATTCCCCACTTCTTTCTATCCTCCTTTCATGGTTTTTCAAGTGTAATTTTATCTTTCATAGTTTTTTTTGTGTGAAGATGGTCATCATATTTTATAAATCTCATAAATAAAGGTAGTAGGTGAGTTAGTTAGGGTGAGAAGTTAGTTTCCTACCTAACATTGTAGATAGTAGCTTCTAAATAAGAAGATTGGCAACTAATTTAGGGCCAGTTGAATTGTTGATTTTACCATTGATTGTCCATTTCTGCCTCTCTTTGACAATCATACACATTTACAATATCCATTTTAGTGAATCACTACAAACTAGCTTCCTTGAAGTGTTCTCTCTTGTTTGATCCAATGCTTGTTGCTATTTTAAAGTTGTTATTAGAGTAGAAAAATCCTAGAGTGCTTTCTATGAGATTCATTTATCTTCAAAAGTAGTGAGATCTTTCTATGTTGTTATTGTTATCTTTCTTGGCTTGGATAAATTAAATAATCTTTTTTACTTTGGTGTTATTTATTTGTAGCACTTAATAATGTTAGATTGATTGATGGAGTATGGATTTAAGTTGTCCTATCATCTATGCATGTATTGTTTATAATAATAGTGCAAAAGTAGACTATAAGTATATTAAATCACTAACTTTGTAGGTTATTTTCTATCTATTATTTTCTTTTTGTAACCCACTTTGGTTCTGTCCTATGGAATTTTCCAAACCTAGTTCTGGTGACCTATTGCCAAAATTCAATAAACACAAAGATTTGATAAAGTCTATGCCTGCTTTATTATAAATTTAGTCACCTCCTTATCCAAATTTTCCTCTTCCTTGCATGATTAAGACCTGAGCTATAGGAGCTTAGTATTTTAGAGTTCCACACTTTACTCTTTCAATAAATATTGGTTGAACATTCCAGTTCGGTGACAAGTGTTACTCTATGGTTAGTGCAGAAAACAAAGTTCTATCAACACTTTCTCATTTTTAATAGTATCTATTGCCAATTTTTGGTATTATAACAATAAAAATATAATTCTTAGAGATACAAGGATTGGGTTCAACAACATACCTTCCTATATTTGATAGTTTTGACAGTTTCATAAGTAAATTTTGGTAGCATAATGATGCAATTTTGATTCTCAAATATGCTAGGACTAGATGTGGCAATAGAAATTCCTAGACTTGATAGTTTTGATACTTCATAGATAGATTTTGGAAGTATATGAATTTCCCCACAAGTATATAAAAACAAAGACATTTCAAGCATATATCGTACAGATATGTAAGTTTGGAAAATCTTTGGAGAATATGGGTAATTCACTGGATACTTCTTGCATGTAGATTATGAGACTTTTGAAGGTTCTCTAAGTATTTTCTATCTTATATTTCTTAATTAGGTATTTATTCACAATGATTTCCTATGATAAGTAGGGGATAATTTCCACAGCAAGTCAAATTCTGATATTGTTATCAGGATTTAACTATGTAGTTTTGAGTCAAACTCATTGACCCATATTTCATGAGTAGTGATTCAGCACAAATCCAAATTTCATGAGAATAAATGGAACACTTAGCACTTATTGGATCAAGTTGATTCTCATAGAGGTGAAGCATCAGGACTTCCTAGGAGGTCACCCATTCCAGTACTACTCTAGCTTGAGCATGCTTAACTATGGAGTTTCCTCCATGGTTAAACCCACTCTACTTGAAACCCCATTTGTAAACCTTCACCAAGTATTGTGCCTTATGAAATATTTATTAGAAATCCCCTTAAGCTCATTAATTGATAAGTAGGAGACAATTTCCACAACAAGTAAAATTGTGATGTTCCTCTCAAGATTTAATTGTGTAGTTTTCGAGTCAGACTCATTGACCCATATTTCATGAGTAGTGATTAAACATGAATCCATCTCTCATGAGAGTAAATGTAACACTTATCACTCATTTGATCTAGGTGATGCTCACATAGGTGAAGCATCAAGACTTCTCGGAAGGTCACCCATCCCAGTACTACTCCAGCTTGAGCGCACTTAACTATGTGGTTTCCTCCATGGTTAAACCCACTCTACTTGAAACCCCATTTGAAAAATATTCACCAATTATTTTTCCTTATGAATGATTTATTATAAATACCCTTAATCTCATCCATTGATAAGTAGGAGATAATTTCCACAACAAGTCAAATTGTGATATTGCTATAAGGATTTAATCGTGTAGTATTTAAGTCAAACTCATTGAGCCATATAATTTCCATCTCTCATGAAAATAAATGGAAAACTTAGAAATTTTAAAATGGGGTTTCAATTATAGTTTTCTTAACTATGGAGGAAAGTTCGTAGTTTAGTGTGATCAAGCTAGAGTAGTACTAGGATGGGTGATCTCCCAGGAAGTCTTGGTGCTTCACCACTATGAGCATAACCTAGATCTAATGAGTGAAAAGTATTCCATTTATTCTCATGAGAGATGAATTCTTGTTGAATAACTCCTCATGAAATATGGGTCAATGAGTTTGATTAAAAAACTACATAGTTAAATTGTGATAGCAATATGACAATTTGACTTGCAGTGAAAATTATCTCCTAATTATCAATTGATGAGTTTACAGGGATTTCTAATAAATGGTTCATAAGGAAAAATACTTGGTGAAGGTTTTGAAAATGGGTTTGTAAGTAGAGGTTGTTTATGGAGTAAACTTTGTAATTAAGTGCACTCAAGATGGATTAGTACTGAGATGGGTGACCTCATGGGAAGGTCCAGTCCTTCACATCTATGAGCATCACCTAAATCTAATGAGTTCTAAATGTTCCACTTATTCTCATGAGAGATGGATTTTTTGTTGAATCACTACTCATGAAATATGGGTCAATGAGTTTGACTCAAAAACTACACAGTTAAATCCTAATAGCAAGAGCAATATCACATTGATTTCCTATGTCCCCTCAAGTAGGATTAAGGGATTTTCACAACCCTCACAAGCACTCAAATATAAGGTGGTCTCATAAACAAGATTTAGAGTTCTAGCACATGCATAGATAGCAATGTATTCCTTTGTATTTCTATGAGTGCAAGGATGATGGTGGTCCCACAATTGAGATTACAACCTAAATGCCTCACACATTCACTAAAGTAAAGTAGAATAAAATAACTATGCAAGGCATGGGTTTAGTCTCAAGGTGTAGTTAATTGATTGTAGTGGGTCTAATTAGCTAGGTGCACTTGTTCCCACTTGAGTCATTCCAATGAGAATTTTTTACTCAATGGTACAACCTCTAAAGAAACTTACAAGACTTATAAAAAATTTGAAGGATGGGATTTATGATTGGCCCAAGAAAGCCAAGAACATACTCTCACATCCTTAGTCTCCTCTCAAACATACCAAATAGATCTAGTAATTCATGAATCAAACCCCCTTATGAGAACTCCTAATTAAATGCTTCTAGGTTTTTAATTGGACCAAGAAGGCCAAGAGAATACTCTCCTATCCTTAGACTCCTCTCAAACATGCTAAATAGATCTAGTAATTTGTGAATTAAACCCCCTTACATATGAGAACTCCCAATCCAATCTGTCTGAGTTTCTGATTAAACCAAGATGTCCAAGAACAGAATCCTCTAACTTCTAAAATGGATGAACTTACAAGGTATTATGATTCCTAGAAATGAAAAGTAGTATAGAAGATAAGATTTTTTCTCATATTTTCTAGGAAACCTACAAAATAATTCATCAATTGTCTATTTATGAGCACCTTTGACAATACATCCTGCAAAAATGCATTAAGTTGCCCAAAATTAGATCATTACAAAGAACCAAAGCAGATGTCAAAACTCATATGATAATTCACTATTACCAAGAAAGTAAATATGGTAAAAGATAGGTTGTGGTTCTAGGAAACAATTCAAAAAGACTAATGTCTCGTGCGAGTCAGGATTGTGTATCATGCAACACTTCTCAAGAAGTAGTTTCTTGTGTGAGCCTAGATCTCAAGCCTAACAAGACTTCATTAAAATTGTACAAAAATTTAAAGAAAAAAAGTATGAAAAATATTGTAGAATAGATCTAATAATCTGATTTTCCAACCCCGTTGTGGGATCCATAAATGTGTATGCAAAATATGGTACTTTTAGCTGCAACACAACACCTCAATAAGTTAGTATATTCATGGATAGTAAAATAATAAAAATATACAAGAAGCCATGATAATTCAACCTATCACCTTCTATTCAACATGAGTATGATGCTCTTATATTTTTCAATCTTTTCAATGAAAATAGATGCTTTTGAAATGAAGGATTTAGCATGAATGTAATCAGTCTATATTTTTTGGAATTTTGTAAGCAATAATAAGAATGAACCTAGATTATTAAACTAATGATGTAATTAATATATATGAACTCAATAACATCAATGATCTCAATAACAAGGATGTACAATATCACTAAAGAAAATTCAAAATTATAGCTTTGCTCATCAATTACACATAAGAAATGAAGGTTAGGAGGCCTTCTTTTATAGGATCCAAGGATGAGATTGAGTTGAGTTCAATCCACACATCTCCTATTGATCAAATACCTTAAGAGGTGGAAGCACAACTCACTTTCTATGAGTTGGAGTCATAAGAGAGTTGACTAGTCCATATAAGTTATATTGTTTAGTTAACTAACTCTTTTTTATAGAAACAATTCAAAGGTTCACTTGACTTTCCTTTTTTTATTTATGCATGGTTAGGTTAACTCCTTTATTTACTTTTTGATTTCATGTTTTACATTTGAACTCAACTTTTAAAAAAAAAATTGGTAAATAGCCAATGACCATGATAATTGATTATTACTAAAATAAATACATACAATAGCATTCCACCATTCAAACGGACACTGGTAGGAAAGAACGGGGAAAGAAAACCTCCAGTCTAGCTCAGGACCATGGTCCTATATTATTACATCATAAAAGGGGCATTACTCGAGTCAAATTATTCCTATCTCATCTATTATAATATCAAACTTACAAACAATTTTGGAGCATAAGCTCTTTGAAACATTACATGTTTTCTTAATGAAGATCCATTGTTTCCTTTACATTCTTGCATAGATGCCAGATTTGAGCTTTCCTGTCTAACCAACATGCCAATCAACCTAGTTGATCATAAAACTCACTAAGTTTCTAAAACACCTACACTATTTAAATCTATATTTATATTAAAATTCATCTTAAATATCAAAGCTCTACACTATAACAAGAATAAACTAAAATAATTTCTTAACTTTGTCAAAATATATACCATAATTAAACCTACCCTAGACCAAACTAAAAGCCAAAAGTGAAATTCTTATAAAAACCTCCACTATGAGTACAAATCAAAAGCTGAACTAGAATTAAAATTATCATAGCTACATATCCATTGTAAAAAACCAACTAAAAGAAAGAGGTGACCATGCCAAAATCACCTATCTGCATATTATCAAGATCTATCCTATATCAAAGGGATACCGGGTAGTATGGGAACACTACTACCACCCATTCTCACTTTCAATATTAGGCCATTAGAATTAGGCACCTTATCTATTACAAACCTTCCTTTGATAAAGCCCATCTAGGGGGGTTTTATGACATCTGAATATCTATTATGTCATACTAAGGCATGTCAACAAATACTTCAACAACCAAGCATAAATAAGCCCTTAACGATATCAATTAACCAATACTCAAATAGTTATCCATCATGATACTTATCTGTCGAAGTAAAACTAATAATTGAATCAACTATCACCTTGGATGTGCTCAAATGAACTTAGGGCTAAGATGAATTCCTACTAAACAACATGCATCAATTTAGAATTTATTACTTGTTGTCACTATGTTGATTCTTGTTATTGCATTACTATTTAATGCCCTAGATACAAGAATTACCTATCTTGCAGCTAGTGTGTTTGTTCTATCTCAATCATTTGAGATATTAAAGGAAATAAAACAATTAATAAGAGAGGAGCATAATATTTGATTTGAAGACAAGAGAAAAGGAATTTTTTGGCATCCACTGAAAATCCATAAAATTTGATATAATTGTGGATCCTGCCATAAATAGAGCATGCAAACCCTAAAAATCAATAGATATGCATACAATGCGTAAAAAATCTTAACCTCCATGAGTGTCCAAATCCAAATCACTTTAAAGAGACAAAATTAATAACCAGACTTCTTGTATTCCATATATTATATATAGAAGATATAACAAAGTTCATTTTTCAGGCATCTAAATCTATAATCTACTTACATTTGAGATTAAAGTTCATATAGATGAATGTCATAACCTATTAATAATTACATATACCTGTCGCATAAATAGAGATTTATATGATATCTATGTATTGCCATATTACTAATCCTATCTCAAAAATAGAGCAAAATTCCTGAGCGAACACCAGTGATAACAACTTACTTCTAGTACACCATGATAACTTAAAGGATATCATTAGGGTTCTCCATATAGAAGTTTGGAGGAAATTTGAAATTAGATTAGCCCTACTGGTTTTCTCTAAGTTTGGAGTGCAAAAAAATAGGGCATCTAGATTGTCAAAGACCACTCCTAGCTAGATATATGCATTGAACAGATTGAGGTAATTTGTTAGCCAAGCTCTACTTTCATCTGCAATAATTCCTCTCCAGCATAGCAAAAATTGAATGCTTGCCTCCATCTTGGGCCATTCATGGTAAAAGGCATAGTTCTCATGAATTACCAATGAAGGATGTTGATAAGTCATTTCTAATTCAGGAGACCCCAAAGAAAGATTGATATATTTCTCTGGTAGCAGGATTCAAATCTTGTCATCTAAGTTGTTAACTGCTTGCTCTAGACCCTTCCTCCATATTGGATCAAATATATCATGGTAGAGTCTAATAATGTCCCCTGCCTCAACCTTTGCTCTTTCCATACAACCAATGAAAGAGTTGATGATATCACTATTAGTCCTCCATGTATACTGGTAATCAAAAACCCCCTCCTCAATGGCTCTGCTAATGGAAATCCTAGACATATTGTCCACCAGATAGAGAATTGTATTCCATCTCTCTAGTTTAACACTTCCATAGAATGCCATTGTTCAATTTTTGGTAGCATGATAAACACTAATATTTGACTCCATATTTGAGAAAAGAGATAACCAAATGATAGTGATGGAAGGCGACATCCAAGGAAAGGCAAAAGAAGGTCCTAGAAACCTATTGTGTTGTGATGACATCAAATGATGTCACCCTCAACATCTAAACACAAGCTAGCCTTAACTGTTGCATGATGATACAATTACTGAAAAGGCTAAAACCAGCATAGTGGATAGGTGCAAATAACTGTCTCTCACCACTTCATGATGAGAAACAATTAGACTAAGGAATGATTAAAATGTTACCACTAAAGTTAGAATAAGATCTAATGACAAGAAACTTCAGCAAGAGCCATCGTAAGTAAATTGAAAATCAATATAAAGGGTATTTAAAATTAATATAGGAGGACATATGTTTATAAGTGTGTGTGTGTGTGTGTGTGTGTGTGTGTGTGTGTGTGTGTGTGTGTGTGTGTGTGTGTGTGTGTGTGTGTGTGTGTGTGTGTGTGTGTGTGTGTGTGTGTGTATGTATGTATAAGACAGAATTTGAAAATATAAATATTTATTAATACAAATAAAGATCAATCTTAAGGAACACAAATAGCCATAATTAATCCAAAATAGTTGATATATCCTTGATGATCAAGGAATTGACCCCATCTGCCCCCAAATTTGCTAAGTAATCTACTTTCAAATTACCTTCCTAGAAAATATGACAAATCATGTTATCTGCAAACTTATCTAGAAGAGAAAGAACTTATTCTAACTTAGAATTAAGTACCCAATCAAGGGTTGTTCATTTTCTAATCACATTTAAGATTATCTATGAGTCTCCTATCATAACTCTAGATAAACTTAACTTATGGAACAACTAAAGTCTTTGGTTCTAAGCCTCTAATTCTACCAGATTGTTGGAATTTGGTTGAATAGACATGGCTTTTTTGGCTACCTAGTGACCTAAATCATCATTAATGATGCATCCAATACCTACTATACCTGGGTTACCTCTAGCCACACCGTTAAAGTTGAGTTTGGCCCATCCTTTTGGCAGAGGGCCCCATCTACAATATTCCCTTGCCTCCTTACTAATCTTTACATAGAACAAAGGAGAATTAATCAAGTTAGCCCAGTTCTTCTTCATTTTCCCATCCCAAATAGAGAAGGAGCCTTCTTCTTTTTAAGTATTCCTAAGATGCGAATTAGTAGTTTCCACTATGCTAGCTTTCATTTTTATTATTAACTCTTCAAGTTTCAATTCTAAGTTACAAAAAATATGTTGATTCCTTTCGTTCTATATTTCCCATACCAGGATGGAAGGGAAGATGTTACATAATTTATTATAAATGCCATTGGTTAGATTGGTTGGCCATCCCTTAAAGATGTCAAACAAGGATTCTGGGAAAGGCATTGATCACCCCAACATGAGCCTGAGCCACTCCTAGCATCTTTGGGAATACGAATAGTTAAATAAAATATGATAAGTATCTTCATTGTTTTGTTTACATAAAACACATCTAGATGGACCATGAAAGCCAATTTTATGTAACCTATCCATGGTTAGAATTCTATTTTGGTAAGCCAACCATAGAAAGAATCATGCTTTTAGGAGGCATGTAGAATCCTAGTAGAGATTAAGTGGAATATCCACTTTGTCCCATTTTTATAGGATCTAAAATAGCCCTACATCCATTTTTCACACTGTACTTCTCATCATTTGAGGCTTCCCAAATAAGTTCATCTTTCTTCTCTGATTGCTTAATCCTTCTATCTACTAATAATTTATCATAATCTTTAATCATCCCAGCATCCACATCAAAACTAGCTAGAGATTTCTACACCCATTTAGATTCACCTTCTACATGAACCATAGTCATGTAGTCACGGACTTTATTTCCCCATAGATTAATTAATTTTTCTTTGAAATCCTTAGGGATAGAACTATGTAGTAAAGGTGGGTGTCCATCCCAAGAATCCTCCCAGAAGAGGGCCTCATCATAAAATCCCAAAAGAGGGCCTCATCGCCCTTGCCTACATCCCATGTCAAATACTTACAAACCAAATGATGACACTTAATCATAAAATTGTAGCTCTTGGAACCTTTAGGCAGGTTTTTCATCCTAAAAATTGATAGGGGATCCTCCACATTAAGATATTTATTGTATAGGATATTGGGCCATTTGTGCTCTCTTTCCTTATAGAGACGCCAGATAAGTTTTGCACCTAGAGCTTCATTATACCATTGTAAATTCTTGATCCCAAGCCCACCCAAATCCTTAGGTTTACAAATGTTCTCCTATTTGAGGAGTGCCAATTTTTTATCTTCTTCACAATCCTTCCACAAAAAATTCCAAAGTTTAGATTCAAATTTAAGGAGGTTTTGCTTGGATAAAGGGAGACAAGATAGAGGGAAGGTTGGAATGGTAGATAAGACTGATTTGATCTTGGTACTTTTACCTAACTTTGTCAACCATTTATCCTTCCAACAACTGAGCTTTGTATCCATTTTTTCCAAGGTATTGCACCATACCTCACTTGATCTCGACCCTTTTTCTTGGGCAATTCCCAAATACTTACAAGGAAACAAACCTTTTTTGTATCCCATGATCTTGCATATTTTTTTGTTCTATATTAGACCTTGTATTTATAAAATAAATCTTAGACTTGAGCTCATTCACTTTTTGTCTTGAGGCTTCCATATAAACTTTAATGATGGTTTTTAGGCCAAGAGCCTCTTCAACTGTGCTTTTGCCAGTAGGGTATATTTTAGTGGCTAATATTTGCTAATTGGCTAATTTTAGAAAATTTTGGCTAATAATTTAGTTCTTAAAAATATTAAAAATCACCACATTTTTATTAAATTTAGTTATTAAAAATATTTAAATAGTTAAAGATTCACCAATTAATAACAGAAATTATTTTTATTTTTCAAAATAATGTAAGATTCGCCAATATTTTTATATCTCTTTTTTGAGGGGGGGTGCTTAAAGTTTACCTTGTTTGCCAAGCAGGATTGTATCATCGGCATATTGTTGATGAGTAATGTTGGGCATTTTTTTAGTAACCATAATGCCTGAAATATTTTTATTTCTATGCACATTAGCCACTATTCTCCCAAATGCTTCTGCCATGGTGATGCAAAGTGATGGAGATAATGGGTCTCCTTGTTTGATACCCCTTGATATATCAAAGAAACCTTCTATCATCTGTTAATGAGAATTGAGATTTTGGGGGTGGATATGAATTTGTAAATGAGATTGATCCATTGATTAGAGATTCTGAAGGCTTCAAGACCCTTACATAGAAACCTCTAATCAACCATGTCGTATGCTTTTTTAATGTCCAATTTTAGAAACATGCATGCCTCTGTGTTCATACGAGCAGAATGTATTGTCTCTTGAATGGTAATGATGCCATCAATAATGGATCCACCTGGTACAAATCTTATTTGTTCCTTCGAAACTATTTTACAGAGGATACCCTTAAATCTATTTACTAAGATCTTGGAAAAAACTTTGCAAATAGTGTTACAAAGAGCGATCAGTCTGAAGTCTCCCAGAGTCTCAGGTTTTGATTTCTTGGGAATTAAGGTTAGAAAGGAATGGTTGATTTCTGATAGAAGAGCACCTTCATTTCTTGAAGCTTCAATCACTTTCCATAGATCTATACCTATAATATCCCAAAAATTTTGAAAAAAGAAGGCCTAAGAGCCATTTGGGTCAGGGGATTTATCTGAATTCATGTCAAAGACTACCATCCTCACTTCTTACAAGGTGATACGTTTCATTTAGAGCCTTATTATCTTCGTTTGTGACAATTTTAGGGATGACATTGAGAAGATTTTCTTGTGCATTTCTATTTGATCCTTCATAATTATTTAAGATATTCTGAAAGTATTCTACAAGAGTATCAGTAATTTCACTTGGTTTATTAGTTAGGATGCCCAAGTGATTTTTGATACATGTTATTCTACTCTTTGATCTATTGTATAAATTGGAATTATGGAAGAATTTTTATTTCCGATCCCCTTCATCTAACCATCTTTCTCTTCATTTTTGTCTCCAAAAAATTTCCTCTTTGGATAATATATCTTCTTGCCTTGCTAATAATTCTTTTTCTAATAAATAGTTGTCATTGTTCATACCTTTCCTAATTAATTTCTGAGTTTAAATCCTTTAATTGCTTTTCTAAATCTAATTTTTCTTTAAAGATGTTATTGAAGTGTTCCTTATTCCATCTAAGAATTCTTTCTTTAAGCATCCTCATTTTGGCAACAAAAATGAACATCTTTGAGCCTTCAAAGTTGTCTTGTGCCCACCAATCTTTAATATTATTGATGAAGCTGGGACCTAAAAACCACATTTTCTCACATTTAAACAAGTTCCTAGTAGGTTTATGAGGCTCTGAAAATTCAAATCTAATCAAAAAATGATCAGACCCAGCAATTGGAAACATAAAGGATTGAGAATTTAGATTGTTAGCATTTAGGTCATCTTTAATCAAGAACTTATCCATTTTTTCAGCAATGTTAGCAAAATCCTTCCTCCTATTATTCCATGAGAAAGTCCCATTACTTATCAGAATATCAATCATATTATGAGAATCACACCATTCTTTGAAGTCTTTGGATGCTTGAGATAAATGTAGATTTCCACCTACTTTTTCATTAATATCTAGAATTGTGTTAAAGTCTCCCCCTAATAAAAACAAGCTACCCTCAAGATTGTTCATAAAAAGGAAAATATCTTCACAAACTATTTTTTTACCGAGATTACTAATTGGACTATAGACATTAATGAGGATAAACTTAAGATTTGATTTTAAACTCTGACCACTACCACTAATCCAATAATTACTGATGTTTAGGATATCTATGGACACCTTCCTGGGGTTCTAAAAGATTCCTAAACCCCTTGATGCTCCTAATGATTCTTGAAAAATAGAATTCCAAAGACCTAGCATCTTATCTAATTTAGTTCCTTCTAATTTATTTAATTTAGTATCCTAAATTAGCACAATATTAGATTCAAAGGATTTGAGGTTATGTTTTAATAACCTTTTTTTGCTAGGGGGATTAAGACCCCTAGCGTTCTAAGTAGTGATCTTCATACCTCCTCAGGAAGGCACTCCCCCTTCCCATTGTTAAATAGTTGGTCTATTTTTTGTTGTTCTCAGTTGTGCCCATCTACTTCCCTTAGTTATTTTAATGATCTTCTTCCTCTTTTGCCTTTCAATTTGCCACAAATTGGTGATTTAAGATCCTCTTGATTCATATGAATCCCAAGTTGGTCTAAATTTGATTATGCCTTATGTATAGCAACAATCTTATCACAAGTGTTCTTTTCAATTTCTTCAAATTCTAGTTCTCTCAATATTTGTTTTATGAGACTAGAATGCTTCCCTAGATCTGACTCTGAACCTACTATGATGTCATTGCTCATATCTTTGTCCTTTTGTTCTGTAATTGTTCCTTGCTCTTTCATCTAAGAGTGGTTCACATTATTATCCTCATTCTCAATGTTTAATAGATATTTTCTTAGATCTTCACAAGTGTAATTGTTCCCACCTAATTTGAGGATTCTCTAAATTAATTCCTCCTTCTGAGCATTAGTGGTTTTATCAATATTCTCTAAGTAAAAAACTTGAACTAATTCATTAGTTAACTGATTGAGGCTATCTTCTTCTGGTTTTGAAATGCTCATATCTTCCGCCACTAGATCCAAGATACTGTCCCTATTCAAGAAATCATGAAATTCCTTTATTGGAAATTTGTCTACTTTCTTTGTATCCATTTCCATGTCCTTCTGGTTGTTTATTGGGGTAAATGGTGAATTTATTGCAACACCTAGAGTTTGCCAAAAAATGTATAGACTATTAGTGACTAGAGTTACTATTTTGTCCTCATGCTTCTATGGCTGACAGTGCTCCATTTGGCTATTTACCTTCTGGATTTTATGTTCCTCTTCATTTGTCCCATATAAATCAAATAGAAATGAGTTCTTTGTGTCATCTATATTTCCCTTTTTATTGTCCCATGAAGCCTCTGCTTGCTGTAATTTAGGATTCACTATGTGTTCAGTACCTTCACTTTTATAACTTGACTTAATCTCTATGTACTTATCATCAGGTTGGAACTCTATCTCCTTAAGTTTTTCTATGGTGGTATTGGATTTTTCTTTTTCTTTTTCTATATGTATTAGTTGTTCCTATCAATGTTGTGATTCTTTGTCTTCATTGTTTTCCTTGATTGTGCCCTTTTCTGCTATCTTACTCTGTCCCCTGCTGCATTTTGATGACTTCTTCTTTCCTCTAGATTTCTATTTCTTGATAGAATTGAAATCATTTGTTAATTTTTTTTTCTTTCTATGGTCAACCACTATGACTGATTTGAGCTTGACTTTGTCTGACAGAGAATTCTCTGTCCATCTACTGACTGTCACTTCTACACAAAATGGTTGTATGGAACTCAAACTCATCATGGGAAGTTGCAGAGATGTTATAATCTATATACCTTTGACAACTTCTTTTCTTCATGATTCTTAACCAAGGGAGTTTATTGTTGAAATCTGAAGTGAGAGGTAGAGTCATGAATCTAATTTTGTTAGTGCTATCTAATCTTATAATCTTTGTTATTTTTCCTTCATAGATTTGTAGTTTTAGATCATAAGTAGCTTTGTTATTTATTACTTCCCTCTGCATCTAATTTGATTGATTAAACTTGGCTTTGATGAGCATTTTAACATTGTTACAACATTGAAAGGAGGAATCAATACCAATAAGCTCTCTGAGTGCAGATGTTATAGATCTAAGAATTTCTATCTGGAGAAGTTCTGGAGGTAAAGATTGGATATTAAATCAATTTGGGATCATAAAGTCTAGGCCTTCTACTCTAAAATCATGAGACCATTCTATGAATTTAACCAAATGACCTTTAAAGAAGCACTTAGATGCTGAAATAAATTGTTTCTTAATAGAAACATCCACGCAATGTAAATATAGAATCCTATTTGAAAAGTGAGAAATACATACCTGTTCATCGCAATTTTCTTCTAGCCACTCAGAGAGAAGGGGGATATCTAATTGATGCTCTTTTCCTCTAAGTTTTTTTATTCTTCACTTTGAACTCCACTATAGTTTTCCCATACACTCATTCATCCATCTCAAATACAATGAGATTTCATCTTCCTTATAAAGACATTCTAAGACTTAGGGTTAGATATGGATCTACGATCTATATTGAATCTTTGTTTCCCACTCATTCCTTGTACTTTTATTATCGGTTGCATGCCTTCACCATTTTTCTTATTGGTTGTATGTAGATTGCATAGGAAATACAAAAGATTTGATCTTATCACTTAGATCCTACAAGATTTGTCATATGTCAGCCATAAAAATTGTTTACATCTGAGTTTGTGTCTTTTCAAACTCATATATGCATTCTGTGTTACTCAACACTTACTGATTCTTGATGCGCAGTACATATAAGAAACTAGCTCACTCGACTGCTGTAGTGATTCTATCCTGCTTCGCATCATCTTTGACTCAACACTTGAATATTACTCGACACTTGGATCTTGCTCGACACTTGTAGTCACTTGGCACTTGATCTTCCCTCAGCACTTAAACATTGCTCGGCACCTGAAGATCATTCAGCACCTATTGGAATTCTAACTCAACATACATAGTGTACTTGGCTTTAATGTAGAAAGTGGTTAACTGTGTTGGCACTCAAATGTCAAAACCATTCTAAGAGTAACAATCTCCCCCTTTGGCATGAGTATCAAAAACACTTAACTAAGCATTACTTTTCTGACCTTATAGGTACATAATTCATTCTATTCAATGTATGCACAAAATCTTAAAAACTTGTTCAAAAGTTTTGCAAGGATTGGTATACCTTAAAACTCTTATAACTCCCCCTGAGCTGATTGTGCCATTAACTGTGATGTCTTGTTAACCAAAATTACAAAAAAATTATGTTGTA
Source organism: Cupressus sempervirens (assembly GCA_028749045.1). NCBI lineage: Eukaryota > Viridiplantae > Streptophyta > Pinopsida > Cupressales > Cupressaceae > Cupressus > Cupressus sempervirens. Next base: position 514,801,744 of record CM053790.1, read on the forward strand.
TATGTCTAATACTAATGTCTCATGCTGATATAACATTATATCTCCCCCATGCTCTTTATAATTTCCCCCTTTTTGACACTTATGTCAAAGAGTTATAAGGATTAAGACTATATTTTGCCAAAAATGCACTGTTTACTTCCATAATCATCTTGAGAGCTGCATCCCAATTATACAAAGCAATTTCCAATGACTTGTGTTGAATGGCAGTCTCTGCAACAAGGTGAACAAGTCCATCTAAAGTAGAAAGATTAGGATCTTTCTTGAGAATAGTTTCAGCATAGACATGTTCTTTATGGAGTACTTCCAAATGTGGGGTAATGGAGGATTGAAGCTATATCAGTTTGGCCTTGATGGTGGCCTCTTCTGCTGTCAACACAACTACTTCTTTCTAGGTGTGAAGTGTTTGATTAAAGTGCTTCTCACTTTGAGCTAGATCTTTGGGTAGCTACATGCTTGAAATCTTCAGATTACTCTCCAAGCTCATTATTCTTTGGCTTGTCTCCTGTGTGAAGTATGAAAAGTCACACAGCTTTTTGTACAATGAGAATATATTCTCAAGTACCTTTTTCACTTTGTCAAGAATCTTTATCAATTCAACCTAGGAAAGTGCAATTTCACTAGATATTTTCTCATTTACTTTCCCTTGGAATTTCCTTTCAGACCATTCCATAGGTTTTACATTAGTTTCTTGGTCTTCATTTGTCACCTGGTCAACAATATATGATAATTGTTCCAATATATGCTTTGACTCATCTGGTGACTACAAACTAAAGGCATCCATAAAGATGTCCTTAATCTCATGTAATGTTTTCTTTTGTTTATACTCCTTCCTAAGTATCTCCTACCTCTTTCTTCTATTTAATGCTTCCTGCACCTCAGTGATTTGATCAATGCTTATTGTTTTTGAGTCATAACATGGTATGACTATCTCCTCATCTAATTTAGGGTCTCCATAGTGAAGCACCCTTGCAAATTTTGTAGTACTTGATCCTTGTGCTGACATTTGCAGTGGCATTTCATCATTGCTTGGTTGTTTTGAAGGAGTTCTCAAGGTAGGAAAATTTATCAATGTTTGTATTGCCTCCTACTCTTTAGGGGTTTCCTCTGCTTCCTTCTCCTTCTATCTACTATCTTGATCAATTATAAAAATGTGAGGAAGTGCACCTTGTGTTTGTGCTATAGGATTAGATGTACCAGTCTGTCCTGTTTGATCTATTTCTTTATTTCTTTCTGCACTCAGCTTTTGTACTATGATGTCAACTATTTCTTATGAAACAACTATTTGCATTGAATTTGACCACTAGTAGTTGTAGAAATGATGGGAGGTGGTTCTTGTGGATTCACATTATCTCTAACTATGTCTTCTACTAAAATTTGTAATTCATCCACATTGACCAATACTGGATCTGTACATAATTTTTCTTGTTGTGTGGATTGTTCAAGGATTTTTTTGAGATCCTCTGCAAATAAAGGATTGATGTTCTCAACAGAAGTGTCAAGAACATCCTGTATCATTATAGTGTCTACAAGTGTGATGGGTACATGAGGAGGGCTAGAAGGTGGCAATTGTGTGTCTTGCACACTCTGGTCTTGTTGCTGCTCCTGCTCAGCTGTTGCCATTTCATCTTGTTTTTGTGTTTGCTCCCCCTCACCTTTTTTTTTTCTCCTCTCCATCTTTCTTTTCTTCTTCCTTCTTCTCTTCTTCTTCTTTTTAAGTATCCTTTACTTCTTCCTCCTTCTCTTCTTCTCCTTTTTTCTATATTCTTAGTTTCTTCCTCCTCTTTCTCACTAGGCTCTTCATGTTCTATGTTTTGTCCCTTAAGGGGATCTTCTTCTCCATCCTTGACAGTAGTCAAACCATATATCAACTTCCATATTTGTGTTGACTTATTGACAACATTTTCAATCTTGTTTTGTAAGATATCAAAGGCTCTATATTTTGGTGTGAAATTACCACTATATTTCTTATTAGCATTTGTTATTTGACCTCTTGTTAGGTCAACAATCACCCGTGCTAGGGTAGATTCTCTTATCTCCTTTTCAATTTTTAGACAATAATGCCATTTGTTTTCAATTATCTCATATAATTCTCTAGGCATGGTATTGTCTAGCTCTAGAGGTGTATACTTGAATTCAGCCATCATGGCATATAATGATTCCTCTATTTTGTTTTGCTCTTCTTTACTTAGCTTGTTGAAATCAATGCTTTTCAAATTAGTAAAATTTGCATTCTTAATATTTTCACAAATTTTATCTAAGGGTGATTTGGGAGGATGACTTACCACTTTGAATTGGCTGTTATCTTCTAACTTTGTTCTCTCCTCCTCATCAGAATCTGGTTGTGCTACATATTTTCTTCTTTTTCTCAGCACTTCACCAGTCTATTCAATAGCTTTCTTCTTCTCTTTGATTTGTTCCTTGGCTTTTTGTGAATATGCCCTTGTGGCAGCCCTTGTGACTGGTATCTGTGGCTTGGCTTGAGTTGACTTGGCACCCTTCTTTGTTTTGGGTTGAGCTGGAGGTTGTATTGTTTCCTTGCTTTTCTTTGGCTTAGCTTGGGTTGGTGCTTCCTCAGCTTCTTCTTCCTCAGCACCTTCCTCCTTATCTTCACCTAGGCCTTGAGTCAATTCCATTTGGCCTTGCCCTTGTTCATCCTCATCATCATCATTGTCATCATCATCTTCTTCTTTCGCTTCAGCCTCAAGTCCTTCACCAAATTTCTTCTTTATTTTCTTCACCAATTTATCTTTCTTCTTCATTATGGACGTGGTCTTTAATTCTATTACAACTTTGGATTTAACAACATCATAAGTTCCAAAAGGCTAGGCAATCGTATCTATTTCTTCTGCAAGCAATGTAGTGATTGTTGATGATGCTTCATCCACATCTAGCTCATAACCAAATGCACTTAGCCATCTCACCCCTGGAACTGTTACTTAGATATAGGTGAAATCAATATCAACTAAGAAGCATATATCATTAATATGTCTTTCCACTAAGGAAATTGGTATTCTTACCCTTTGCTTCATGGATTTCTTGAAATCCTCAAAATAGCTTGTCATATGTGCTTCAAAGTTGTCACCCATCTAATTAATAAACTCATTCATTTGTGTAATTATAGTTTTGTTAGGATTCTAATTTACCTTTCCTATAGAAGGAAACTCTTCCATTATCTAGAAGAATATACACATAAGAACTAAACCAAATTTGCATTGAGCGCCTTTTTTTCTCCTTATTGCTCCTAGGTTTTCATTTATCTATTGCAGTAAAACTTTTGACAGATCATATGTGTGATCTCTCTTTACCAGTTTGTAGGCCACATCAACAACTATGCATGGCACGTTGTTCAATCTACTAGATTGATAGAATTTGTGGAATATTATTCTCATAGAAAAATCTAGAAGAGGATCAGTGATAGTATCAATAGTCATACCCCTCTTATTCCATTTTGCTCCTTTATTCTTTTCAATGATCTCTTTGGAATCACTACACAAGGTCTTAGTTTGATCTAGGGTTGGAAAACTCGTAACCCTATATACTATCCTTTTTGTAATCTTTACTTGACCTTTTTCTAGCCAAAAGCATCCATCATGAATTCTGCTTAAAATAATTTGTATCCATTCAGTTTTGAATCCTATAGGGTAAACTAGGGCATTGGTCAAACCCTTTCTCTCGACTATCTGGAATTCATCCTTCACAATCTTGTTCTCGCATAGTTTGTCATAGGCTTGGAATATTTCAAGATCACCTATGGAACCAATTTTGCATTTGTAACACTTTCGTACATCCTGCACCATGACTACTTTGGATGGAACAATGGATAATGCGCTAGCAGGGTCATTTATGTAGGCAACTTCTAGAATTGGCCTAAATTTGGATTCTTTAACCTCGTTACTGACTAGCTGAACCTCATGACCTTCTTTTCCCTTAGGGTTCTTAGAATTAGAAGCCATAATTCTAGTCTAGGGTTTTAAAGATTTTTTAAAAAAAATTTAACACTGCGTAGCTTGGCACTCGATAAATACCTTTGATTGACAAATTTTATGCTGAATCGCTATTGAAATCTGTGCAAATGGCTTCGATGTAGTTCTTTGATCTCTCCTGCACTCTTCTTGTCTTTTCTCTGCATTTGAATGGCGAGAAATGATCAAAAATTGACCTTATACCCTTCAAAACATAGCATTAAATGCTTAGTGCTTGTACAGCTATAAACTCGGCACTTGAAGGTTTCAACATGACTCAGCATCAATTGACATTTCTCAACTCAGCATCAACTATCAACTTGGTCGCTATTAGCAACTTGGCATGCATTGGGGCTTTACTCAGCATCTAAGGATGACTCAATAGTATTTGCAAGAACTTCAAATTTTGACTTGGCATCTTTGATTATGCTGATTTCTTCTTTACAATATTTCTTTTTCATGGGACTAATGTATGATATAATTTTGTATATCAGTCCCATACTCCTTTCTCATGCTTAGTTTGATGAAGTGTGATCACTTGACCCATTGGGTGAAGTGATCCCTTCACTTGATGTGGTGCACTCATTTTTCTTCTTCCATGTCTTATTCATCTCTTCTCTTGTGTGTTCAATGCCTACCTTTGCCTTTCCTTTACTAAACTCAGAACTTCGTGCCTTGGACCTTGTTGAAAAATTCTTACTGATATGACCAATCTTCAAGTAACTGAAACATGTGGTTTGGTTCAACCATCTTTTATAGTTCCCCTTGAAATTTGTTCTTATGCAGTTCTAGGGTATATGTCCATATTCTTGACAATAGTGACAACTTTGCCTTGTATTGTAGTCCCAATTGTAATGGTGTTTATAGTTGTCCCTTCTTACATGCTAATTTGGTGTCCATATAGGCTTTGATCTACATTCAAAGGCTCTATGTCCATACTTCTTGCAATTATGGAAATGTCCATTGAATCTTTGTTTACTTGTCACTTTAGACCTGAAGTCTTGTGTCATATGTCCTTGCATGTTGCACTTGTGACAGTAACCCTTGCTTTTGGGTGTGTTTGGATGATTGATCCTTCTACTCCTAAAAACATTAGCAGTATCCCCCTTTTTATTATAGTAATGACAAGTGGGTTTAGAATACTTACCTTTGTGACTTCTTTGCTCAACACTCTTTGATGATTTCCCAACTTCAGTGCTATTGTATCCAAGTCCTGATGTATCATGGGCTGATCTTGAGAATTTCAGCAACTGTTCAAAGTACTTGATGGCTTCACTTGACTTTTTGAGATTCTCTACTATCTCTTTTTCTCTATTCAATTCATTCTGCAGTTGTTCGTTCTGCATCCTAAAAGTAGAAATCTCAATATCTATCATATTGAGTTCATGATGAAGGTTCATCATTTGGGCAAGTGTATCCATCTGCATGTTTGAGATCCTTGTTAATTCAATACATTTTTCCTCAAGTTTTTTTGCAAGATTCCTTTTGTCATCTTCCATCATGACTCTATCCTCAACCACTCTTTTCTTTTGTTCAGTGATGTCACATAACATTATGGCCTATGATTCATGTTCCATCTTGAGAGATCTTATCTCTTCTGCTTGAACTTTGTTTTTCTCCATCAGTTATGCTATTGCTACATAAAACTCTTTAGTGTCTTCATTGGCAAACACTTGTGTGGTATCAATTTCCTTATAGTTTATATCATTTTCAGCTATGGCTATCTCCTTTCTTCTTTTCAGGGATTTTCTTAATTCCTCTCTAGCTTCTTCTACCTTGTGTAGAGCGAGATGCACATCTATCACCTGGTTCTCAATGATCTTTCCAAGTTTGAAAAATTCCATCTTTAGATCTTTTCCTCAAAGCTGTTAGGCTTCTTTTTGAGAAAACTTAGCTTTGATACCAATTGTTGGAATATTAAAATGGGAAGAATGCTTCTGAGAGGGGGGGTGAATAAGAAGTATTGCACTTTAACCATTAAAACTTTTAATTGAAAGTAAATTGCATGCATGTAAACATATCAAACAACCATGAAAACTAAACATGCATCACCACATAACAATTGAACTTTTGATGACCCAGAAACCCTCCAAGAATAAGAAGGTAAAACTGGGGTGAGAATGATACCCACAAAATTATTGCAGCAATAATGTTTGACCACTTTTGATGGTCTGCCCTTTTAAAGGCCTGCCCTATTAAAGGCTTTACATTGTGTCAATAGTGACCTAGTTAAAGGATTTACAAACTCTTTACATGAAGTGTTACCCTATTAAAGGATTTAATCACCTTTTCAAAGGATCTACAAAATAGTTGTTAAGCTAACCTATCAAAATAGGATTTCCTTTCTAATACAATTGCTAGAGAGTATAAGGTATAATAAACCTGATAGCTTACAATCCTTGATTGCTGAATTTAGGCACTTGATCTACTTTCTCTGATCTTGATTCTCTAAAATCTAATATATGTTCATATTCCTTGCTTTGTTCTGATCAATTGAATATCTAATTGCACCTCTTTTCCTCTAAGTCTTTTTATTCTTCACTCTAAAATCCACTATAATTTTCCCATACACTCATTCATCCATCTCAAATACAATGAGATTTTGTCTTCCTTATAAAGAAATTCGAAGACTTAGGGTTAGATATGGATCTACGATCCATATTGAATCTCTGTTTCTTGCTCATTCCTTGCACTTTTATTATTGGTTGCATGCCTTCACCATTTTTCTTATTGGTTGTATGTAGATATCATAGGAAATACAAAAGATTTGATCTTATCACTTAGATCCTTCAAGATTCATCATATGTCGAGCATAAAAATGGTTGACATCTGAGTTTGTGCCTTTTCAAACTCATATACGCATTTTGTGTTACTCGGCACTTACTGATTCCTGATGCTCGATACATATAAGAAACTAGCTCACTTGGTTGTTGTACTGATTCTATCTTCCTTGGCATCATCTTTGACTCGGCACCTAAATATTACTCGGCACTTAGATCTTGCTCAGCACTGCTCGACACTTTTAGTCACTCGGCACTTGATCTTCACCTGGCACTTAAAGATTGCTCGACACCTGAAGATCATTCGGCACCTGTTGGAATTCTGACTCAACATACATAGTGTACTTGGCTTTAATGTAGAAAGTGGTTAAGTGTGTTGGCACTCAAATGTCAAAACCATTCTGAGACTAACAATCTCCCCCTTTGACATGAGTGTCAAAAACACTTAACTAAGCATTACTTGTCTGACCTTATAGGTACATAATTTATTCTGTTCAGCGTATGCACAAAATCTTAAAAACTTTTTCAAAAGTTTTGCAAGGAACGGTATACCTTAAAATTCTTATAACTCCCCCTTATCTGATTGTGCCATTAACTGTGCTATCTTGTTAACCAAAATTACAAAAAAATTGTGTTGTATATGTCTCATACTAATGTCTCATTCTGATATAACATTATATCTCCCCCTTTGTCTTATCTCCCCCATGCTCTTTATAATCTCCCCCTTTTTGACACTTATGTCAAAGAGTTCTAAGGTTTAAGACCATATTTCACCAAAAATGTGTTATTTACTTCCATAATCATCTTGAGAGCTACATCCCAATTATGAAAAGTAATTTCCAATGACTGGTGCTAAATGGAAGTCTCTGCAACAAGGTGAACAAGTCCATATAAAGTAGAAAGATTAGGATCTTTCTTGAGAATAGTTTTAGCATAGACCTATTCTTTATGGAGTACTTCCAAATGTGGGATAATGGAGGATTGGAGCTATATCAGTTTGGCCTTGATGGTGGCCTCTTATGTTGTCAACACAGCTACTTCTTTCTAGGTGTGAAGCATTTTATTAAAGTTCTTCTCACTTTGAGTTGGATCTTTGGGTAGTTGCATGCTTGAAATCTTCAAATTCCTCTCCAAGCTCATTACTCTTTGGCTTGTCTCCTATGTGAAGTATGAAAAGTCACACAACTTTTTGTACAATGAGAATATATTCTCAAGTACCTTTTTCACTTTGTCAAGCATCTTTGCCAATTCAACTTGGGAAAGTGCAATTTCACTAGATATTTTCTCATTTACTTTCCCTTGGAATTTCCTTTCAGACCATTCCATAGGTTTTACATTAGTTTCTTGGTCTTCATTTGTCACCTGGTCAACAATATATGATAATTGTTCCAATATATGCTTTGACTCATCTGGTGACTACAAACTGAAGGCATCCATAAAGATGTCCTTAATCTCATGTAATGTTTTCTTTGGTTTATACTCCTTCCTGAGTATCTCCTGTCTCTTTCTTCTATTTAATGCTTCCTGCACCTCAGTGATTTGATCAATGCTTATTGTTTTTGAGTCATAACTTGGTATGACTATCTCCTCATCTAATTTAGGGTCTCCATAGTGAAGCACCCTTGCAACTTTCATAGTACTTGATCTTGGTGTTGACATTTGCAGTGGCATTGCATCATTGCTTAGTTGTTTCAAAGGAGTTCCCGAGGTAGGCAAATTTATCAATGTTTTTATTGCCTCCTACTCTTTAGGGGTTTCCTCTGCTTCCTTCTCCTTCTATCTACTATCTTGATCAATTATAAAAATGTGAGGAATTGCACCTTGTGTTTGTGTTGTAGGATCAAATGTACCAGTCTGTCTTGTTTATTCTATTTCTTTGTTTCCTGGTGCACTCGACTTTTCTACTATGATGTCAACTATTCTTGATGAACCAACTATTTGCATTTGAAGTTGACCACTAGTAGCTATAAAAATCATGGAACGTGTTTCTTGTGGATTCACCTTATCTCTAACTATGTCATCTACTAACTTTTTTAATTCATCCACACTGACCAATACTGGATCTGTACGTAATTTTTCTTGTTGCATGGATTGGTCAAGGATTCTTTTGAGATCCTCTGCAGTTAAAGGATTGATGTTCTGAGCAAAAGTGTTAGGAACATCCTATATTTTTATAGTTTCTGTAGGTGTGATGGGTACATGAGGAGGGCTAGAAGGTGGCAATTGTGTGTCTTGCACACTCTGGTCTTGTTGCTGCTCCTGCTCAGCTATTGTCGTTTCATCTTGTTTTTGTATCTCCTCCTCCTCACCTTTTTCTTTCTCCTCTTCATCTTTCTTTTCTTCTTCCTTCTTCTCTTCTTCTTCTTTTTTTGTATCCTTTACTTCTTCCTCATTCTCTTCTTCTCCTTTTTCTGTATTCTTAGGTTCTTCCTCCTCTTTCTCACTGGGCTCTTCATGTTCTATGTTTTTTTTCCCTCAAGAGGATCTTCTTCTCCATTCTTGACAGTAGTCAAACCATATATCAACTTCCATATTTTTATTGACTTACTGACAACATTTTCAATCTTGGTTTGTAAGATATCAAAGGCTCTATATTTTGGTGTGAAATTATCACTATATTTCTTATTAGCCTTGTTTATTTGACCTCTTGTTAGGTCAGGCATCACCTGTGCTAAGGTAGATTCTCTTATCTCCTTTTCAATTTTTAGAAAATAATGCCATTTGTTTTCAATTATCTCATATAATTCTCTAGGCATGGTATTGTCTAGCTCTAGAGGTGTATACTTGAATTCATCCATCATGGCATATACTGATTCCTCTATTTTGTTTTGCACTTCTTTACTTGTTGAAATCAATGCTTTTCAAATTAGTAAAATATGCATTCTTAATATTTTCACAAATTTTATCTAAGGGTGATTTGGGAGGATGACTTACCACTCTGAATTGGGTGTTATCTTCTAACTTTGTTTTCTCCTCCTCACCAGAATCTAGTTGTGCCACATATTTTCTTCTTTTTCTCAGCACTTCACCAGTATGTTCAATAACCTTCTTCTTCTCTTTGATTTTTTCCTTGGATTTTTGTGAAGATTCCCTTATGATAGCCCTTGTGATTGGTATCTGTGGCTTGGCTTGAGTTGACTTAGCACCCTTCTTTGTTTTGGGCTGAGCTGGAGGCTGTACTATTGCCTTTCTTTTCTTTGGCTCAGCTTGGGTTGGTGCTTCCTTAGCTTCTTCTTCCTTAGTACCTTCCTCATTATCTTCACCTAGGCCTTGAATCAATTCCATTTGGCCTTGCCCTTGTTCATCCTCATCATCATCATCTTCTTCTTCTGCTTCAGCCTCAATTCCTTCACCAAATTTCTTCTTTATTTTCTTCGCCAATTTATCTTTCTTCTTCATTATGGAGGTAGTCTTTAATTCCATTACAACTTTGGATTTAACAACATCATAAATGCCAAAAGGCTTGGCAGTCTTATCTATTTCTTCTGCAAGCAATGCAGTGATTGCTACTGATGCTTCATCCACATCTAGCTCATAACCAAATGGCCTTAGCCATCTCACCCTTGAAATTGTTGCATGGTTATAGGTGAAATCAATATCAACTAAGAAGCATATATCATTAATATTTCTTTCCAGTAAGGAAACTGGTATTCTTACCCTTTGCTTCATGGATTTCTTGAAATCCTCAAAATAGCTTGTCATATGTGCTTCAAAGTTGTCACCCATCTGATCAATAAACTCATTAATTTGTGTAATTATAGTTTTGTTAGGATTCCAATTTACCTTTCTTATAGAAGGAAACTCTTCCATTATATAGAAGAATATGCACATAAGAATTGAATCGAATTTTCATTGAGCACCTTTTGTTCTCCTTATTGCTCCTAGGTTTTCATTTATCTATTGCAGCAAAAGTTCTGACAAATCATATGTGTCTATTACGAGTTTGTAGGCCACATCAACAACTATGCATGGCATGTTGTTCAATCTACTAGATTGATAGAATTTGTGGGATATTATTCTCATAGCAAAATCTAGAATAGGATCAGTGATAGTATCAATAGTCATACCCCTCTTATTCCATTTTGCTCCTATATTCTTTTCAATAATCTCTTTGGAATCACTGTGCAGGGTCTTAGTCTGATCTAGGGTTGGAAAACTTGTAACCCTATATACTATCCTTTTTGTAATCTTTACTGGACCTTTTTCATGCCAAAAGCATCCATCATGAATTTTTCTTAAAATAATTCGTATCCATTCAGTTTTGAATCCTATAGGGTAAACTAGGGCATTGGTCAAACTCTTTCTCTCGACTATCTGGAATTCATCCTTCACAATCTTGTTCTCGCATAGTTTTTCATAGGCTTGGAATATTTCAAGATCACCTATGGAACCAATTTTGCATTTGTAACACTTTCGTACATCCTGCACCATGACTACTTTGGATGGAACAATGGATAATGCACTAGCAGGGTCATTTATGTAGGCAACTTCTAGAATTGGCCTAAATTTGGATTCTTTAACCTCGTTACTGACTAGCTGAACCTCATGACCTTATTTTCCCTTAGGGTTCTTAGAATTAGAAGCCATAATTCTGGTCTAGGGTTTTAAAGATTTTTTTAAAAAAATTTAACACTGCGTAGCTTGGCACTCGATAAATACCTTTGATTGACAAATTTTATGCTGAATCGCTATTGAAATCTGTGCAAATGGCTTCGATGTAGTTCTTTGATCTCTCCTGCACTCTTCTTGTCTTTGCTCTGCATTTGAATGGCGAGAAATGATCAAAAATTGACCTTATACCCTTCAAAACATAGCATTAAATGCTTAGTGCTTGTATAGCTATAAACTCAGCACTTGAAGGTTTCAACATGACTCGGCATCAATTAACATTTCTCAACTCGGCATCAACTATCAACTCAGTCGCTATTAGCAACTTGGCATGCATTGGGCTTTACTCAACATCTAAGGACGACTCAACAGTATTTGCAAGACCTTCAAATTTTGACTTGGCATCTTTGCTTATGCTGATTTCTTATTTAGAATATTTCTTTGTCTTGGGACTAATGTATGATATAACTTTGTATATCAGTCCTATACACCTTTCTCATGCTTAGTTTGATGAAGTGTGATCACTTGACCCATTGGGTGAAGTTATCCGTTCACTTGATGTGGTGCACTCATTTTTCTTCTTCCATGTCTTATGCATCTCTTCTCTTATGTGTTCAATGCCTACCTTTGCCTTTCCTTTGTTGAACTCAGAACTTGGTGCCTTGGACCTTGTTGGGAAATTCCTATTGATATCACCAATCTTCAAGCAACTGAAACATGTGGTTTGGTTCAACCATCTTTTATAGTTTCCCTTGAAATGTGTTCTTATGCAGTTCTAGGGTATATGTCCATATTCTTGACAATAGTGACAACTTTTCCTTGTATTGTACTCCCAATTGTAATGGTGTTCATAGTTGTCCCTTCTTACATGTTGATTTGGTGTCCACATAGGATTTGATCTGCATTCAAAGGCTCTATGTCCATACTTCTTACAATTATGGCAATGTCCATCAAATCTTTGAGTCCTTGTGACTTTAAACCTACAATCTTGTGTCATATGTCCTTGCATGTTGCACTTGTGATAGTAACCCTTGCTTTTGGGTGTGTTTGGTTGATTGATCCTTCTACTCCTACAAACATTAGCAGTATGCCCCTTTTTATTACAGTAATGACAAGTAGGTTTAGAATCCTTACCTTTGTCACTTCTTTTCTCAACACTCTTTGATGATTCCCCAACTTCAGTGCTGTTGTATCCAAGTCCTGATGTATCATGGGCTGGTCTTGGGAATTTTAGCAACTATTCAAAGTAATTGATGGCTTCTCTTGACTTGTTGAGATTCTCTACTATCTCTTTTTCTCTATTCAATTCATTTTGCAGTTGTTCATTCTGCATCCTAAAAGTAGAGATCTCAATATCTTTCATATTGAGTTCATGATGAAGGTTCATCATTTGGGCAAGTGTATCCATCTGCATGTTTGAGATCCTTGTTAATTCAATACATTTTTCCTCAAGTCTATTTGCAAGATTCCTTTTGTCATCTTCCATCATGACTCTATCCTCAACTACTCTTTTCTTTTTTTTAGTGAGTTCACATAACATTATGGCCTATGATTCATGTTCCATCTTGAGAGATCTTATCTCTTCTTCTTGAACTTTGTTTTTCTCCATCAGTTCTGCTATTGTTGCATCAAAATATTTAGTGTCCCCATTGGAAAACACTTGTCTGGTATCAATCTTCTTGTAGTTTATATCATTTTCAGCTATGGCTATCTCCTTTCTTCTTTTCAAGGATTTTCTTAATTCCTCTCTAGCTTCCTCTACCTTTTGTAGAGCAAGATGCACATCTATCACCTGGTTCTCAATGATGTTTCCAAGTTTGAAAACTTCCATCTTTAGATCTTTTCCTCAAAGCTGTTAGGATTCTTTTTTAGAGAACTTAACTCTGATACCAATTGTTGGAATATTAAAATGGGAAGAATTCTTCTGAGAAGGGGGGGGGGGGTGAATAAGAAGTATTGCACTTTAACCATTAAAAAATTTAAATGAAAGTAAATTGCATGCATGTAAACATATCAAAGAACCATGAAAACCAAACATGCATCACCACATAACACTTGAGATTTTGATGACCCAGAAAGCCTCCAGGAATAAGGTAAAACTGGGGTGGGGATGATACCCGCAAAATTACTATAGCAATAATTTTTGACCACTTCTGATGATCTTCCCTTTTAAAGGCCTGCCCTGTTAAAGGCTTTACACTATGTCAATAGTGACCTGGTTAAAGGATTTACAAACACTTTACAAGAAGTGTTACCCTATTAAAGGATTTAATCACCTTTTCAAAGGATCTACGAAATAGTTGTTAAGCTAACCTATCAAAATAGGATTTCCTTTCTAATACAATTGCTAGAGAGTATTAGGTATAATAAACTTGATAGCTTACAATCCTTGATTGCTAAACTCAGGCACTTGATCTACTTTCTCTGATCTTGAATCTCTGAAATCTAATATCTGTTCGTATTCCTTGCTTTGTTCTTATCAACTAAATATCTAATTGCTGCTCTTTTCCTCTAAGTCATTTTATTCTTCACTCTGAACTCCACTGTAGTTTTTCCATACACTCATTCATCCATCTCAAATACAATGAGATTTCTTCTTCCTTATAAAGACATTTGAAGACTTAGGGTTAGATATGGATCTACGATCCATATTGAATCTTTGTTTCTCGCTCATTCCTTGCACTTTTATTATTGGTTACATGCCTTCACCTTTTTTCTTATTGTTTGTATGTAGATTGAATAGGAAATACAAAAGATTTGATCTTATCACTTAGATCCTTCGAGATTCATCATATGTCGACCATAAAAATGGTTTACATCTGAGTTTGTGCCTTTTCAAACTCATATACGCATTCTGTGTTACTCGGCACTTACTAATCCCTGATGCTCGATACATGTAAGAAACTAGCTCACTCAGTTGTTGTAGTGATTCTATCTTGCTCGGCATCATCTTTGACTCAGCACCTAAATATTACTCGGCACTTGGATCTTGCTTGGCACTTGTATTCACTTGACACTTAATCTTCACTCGGCACTTAAAGATTGCTCGGCACCTGAAGATCATTTAGCACTTGTTGGAATTCTGACACGGCATACATAGTGTACGCGGCTTTAATGTAGAAAGTGGTTAAGTATGTTGGCACTCAAATGTCAAAACCATTCTAAGACTAAAATTAATTCAATTTAATTCCTTTCTCATGTGTAATTGGAAAATGGCATCAATTTAATTAATGTGATAGGACACTAAATTAAATTGAATGATTTGGACTTATTTAATTGAAAATTAATGTTAATATTTAGGAATTAATTGATTTTTTTATGATTATTGCATGTTAAGGATTGTATGTAATTTGATACTCATATTAGAGTAATGATAGAAATAGATGTGCATTTTAGTCAAGACTTAAGATATTTTCAATTCGATGATTGATATTAGGGGCATCTATTTTAGAAGACCATTTTTAGAGGATTACAATTTATAGAGATGGATCAATAGGAAAATTGGAAGAGAGTGCACTAGGCTTAGAGGAGGAACAAGATTAGATATTTTTTATCATTTTATTATGTTTCATCTACCAATGAGGTTAGGTTTATCAAATAATATACCATTTGAATATTTTTGACATTTTTTGTTTACTTCTCAAGAGGGGTCACTCTTTCCTCATAGACCTTTATTTTCTACATAGAAAAGAAGAATTTATGTCTCCCACTTGAATTCATGAAGTCACACAATAGCTGTAATGTTTTTAGGGTGATACTTTTATTTACAATCCTTTTTATTTCTAACTATCTAGCATGACTCTTTCCATTACGTACAAAACACTCATATGGAAAATTATCCCTTCCCTATGTGGAAGGTCAACTTCAAGTTAGGTACTATGTACAATAAATTACAAGTCATATGAAAATCATGTTTCCCTCTATATAGTTTACCCTCCTTTGTATATCTTTCACCATACAATTCATCCTTTCCTTCTCTTCTCACTTTTTTGTACAACTACAACCCTCAGAAGCATGGTGGTTATCTCATCTCTTTGGTAAATTTTGTGTTAATGAAGAAATTATATATCTCCTATGTATTATACCATATAGGTATAGCCTATGAGTATTTCCTTCAAGAAATTGATACCAAAATAATACTACAATGACATTGAGATTAGTATTTCTAGTGTAGAAAATAATTTAATGATGTAGCGATACTGTTGGATAGATAAAAGATATGTGTCCAACAATAAGAGAGATAGGGAAAGAGTAGACACTCCCATCAAAACTACACATAAAAATGAGGGAGGACCTTATACCTCTTAAATTACAACAATGTTTAAATTCTAGTTAGAGTTTACAAAAACAAATAAAATATGAAATTTGCATACATACAATAATAACTAACTTGTCCTTTTGAATGGATCTAGAAAGATTCCTAAAGGATTTAAAATGTGTTGACATCCTTTTGAATGGATCTAGAAAGATTTCTAAAGGATTTAAAATGTGTTGACATGACCAAAATAAAAAATAACTAACTTAATAAAAAAAGGCTCAAAGTGTGTCAAAACGAAATTTCAAGTTCAAATCTACTCATGCTTAATAAATAATAATAATTAATCTTGGCTTCAGCCTCTCATTGATCAAAAAAAAAAAATATTGCTAATATAACTATTTAATTATATTAGAGAAACCACTATTTTCCTAGCTCAATAATTGATTTCCCTAAAGAAACTATAGACTTGGGTGCTCCAAAAAAATGTTTATTTCCAATGTGGCATCTTCAATTGGAAGCTCCTTCCAATGTACTAAGTACTCATTTATGGTGTGCAACCTTATCTTTTTCTCTCTGATGTTGATCATCACCATAGCTTCTAGAATACTTTTTTTTTTTGTCAATGGGTGTAAGTTCCTCTTACATCATGATACAATAACCAAATTTATTATTAAGGAATGAAAAATGAAAAGTGCTTTGAATATAACTTCCCTCTAGTAGTTATAACTTGTAGACCACTGCACCTACCCTTTGAATCACTCAATAGGGTACATGGTAGTGTGGCTTCAACTTCTCAAAACCAATTTTATTCAATGATGTTTCTATATATGGATTTATATGAAGGTAAGAAAAATATCATACCTAAAAACTCTATTCTACCCTACATCAGTTGGCATATATTCTTTGTTGATTTTAAGCACTTTGCTGGTTATTCTTGACAAACATCAAGATATCTACACTTTCCTACAGCCAGTCATTATCCCTTAGTGTATGATTGTTTCCTACTTTAAGATCCATTAATGATAAAGGATCATAACCATAAATTTTCTTGAATGGTGAAATACATATTGGCATGTGATAGGTAATTTTGTAGTAGTTCTCTCCTAAATGAAGAAAATAAACCTATGCTTTATGTTGCACTAGAATATATTTCCAAAGATATCCCTCCAACCAAATGTTCACAATCTTCTTTTGGCTATCTATTTATTTTTAATGACTACAACTAGGAAATAAATTTTTTGGACTTTGAATAAAAATAGTATCCAAAATGCGCTAAGGAAACAATTTTCCTTGTCATTGAATATGTTCTTTGAGATATTGGGTCATGAAAGAAAACTACCTCTAGGAAAAATAACTCAACCCACCAAGTTTCCTAAAATTTTGTGGATATAAAAAATAAATGTGTATATTTTGTGAAATAGTCCACCATGACAAAAAGGGAATCCTTCTATTTCACTTTGGGAAGCCCCATAATGCATTATATCAATATGTTCTCCCACATTTGATTAGACATTAGCAAGAAAGGAAGTAGTTCTACCAATAAGATATGCTCATAATTGTTTTGTTGGAAAGAAGAACAATTTGGTATGTACTATAGAACATCATCCCTAAGTCCCTTAAGAGAATCTCTCCTAAACTCACATGTTTATCTTGAGGTTTTATGGATGTCCTGTGAGAGGTGAGTCATGAACTCCCCTTGGAATTTCCTCATTTTTATTTAATTCAAATAATAGATAGATTATGTCCTTGTAGTAGATTATATTTTCAATGATCACATACTTTTCATCACGTATTTGTTACTCCATCACATTGAATGAAAAATCATTATTGGAGTACTCAACTTGAAGATGTCCATTCCATATCACTAAGATCTATAACATTGAACATCTGGAACATTTTATTGATAGGGTATAAACTAACACATTATTATTTTGCTTCACTTCACATACTTAATATCAAAATCTTATGCTTAGATTTCTCTTTCCCATTTCTATTTTTGGATGCTTAACTACCTCTAGTCTAGGAAATATCTCAAACTATTGTTGTCTATATGTATGATAAATTGTTCTCCTATGAGGTACTACCAAAAATTGTTATGTGTGTGTGTGTCATGGTGAGAATCTACTTGTCACATGGATAGAGTACAAATAGACTAGTCCTAAGATCTTCCAGATCTTTAACACAATAAGTTCATGGTCTTGCATTAGCACCAACCTAATTCCCTTACTTAACGCATTGCACTCTAGGATGAAGGTGTGAGTGAAGTTGGTTAGTGCCAACATTGGATACATACTCATTACTTAGTACATCTAATTGGATGTGTGTTGCTCCTATTAATCCAAATGGAAGGATCACTTTTTTACCAAGTTTTTTCAATGGTTCTCTAAGCTCTAAGAACCCTTTTACACATATCTTTTAATAATTACACAATCCAAATAATCTATGCATCTTTGAGAGAGTCTTGAGTGTGTTGGCTCCTGATTTAAAAGTGATTTTAACTAACATGTAACTAAGACATGATTGCATCTAAGGGAAGCTATCTCCTATATTGAAAACAATTTTTCATGAACCTTGGCCAACTATAAGGTTGGAATCCTTCTTCTTCTTCAGGCTCTACAAAACCTAGGTGGGTAGAACTTTAGATTCATTCATATAGTACCAGTTCAAAGAAAATATTTAAATATATAGAAAATTATATTAAACCCTTATCTCTCCTATGCGTATGCAATAACAAAGGTGTGCAATAGAAAGTTACAAATCCTATGAAATCTGCAAGCTAAGAGAGTGTATCCATTCAACTCCTAAATAGAAAGGAAAAATGGATAATTGATATTTGATATTTGATTTTGAATCAGCATAACCCACATATGCAACAACAAACTAAATTGATCTTGTAGCTGATCAATGCCCTATCTATTGGGTATCCCACAAATCATAACATACATCACGTATTAATGATCTATCTTCTCACTTTGTGAATTAGACATCAAGATTCAAAACTAAACCTTATACTTATCTCACATCCTTCTCATGAAACTCACAACCCTATCAAAATGTGTCAATCATTTACATGATTCTTTAAATCGAAGTCAAATCACATCAAGAAAAACAACCCGAAATGAGATACAAATGGATCTATGTTCTTTTCCCATAAACCACAAAAGATTGTAAACAACAAAGAAAGGAGACAAGAATCAGAATGAAACTAAGTGATTTGTTGCTCTTTGTATTCATTCCTTTGAAACAAGTACATTGAAGATGCATGAAAGACTCATAAGACACCAAATAGACTAGAACTATACTCTATATCATTATTGTAGTTCATAAAAGAGAGAAATTCTAAAAGAATGGTGGAAACCCGATTGAGAACTTGCTAAAAACTTTGGGAACCAAAAACATCCAACCCTAGAGAAAGAAAAGAAAGGAGAATAATTAGAAGTGAAAGAATTCATGGGTCTAATTTGATGATGCCATTTTTCCACTTGAAATCCTTCCATCTATTGAAGCTAAGGCTTTCTCTTCTCACCTTAACTAAAATATGGATCAAATCCCATCATTTCCATAACAAACTCTAAAAATATCTCCAAGAATGATGAAAAAATCACCTTTCTGATAAAATATCTAATTTTTTGACAAAATTTTCCAAAACCCTTACTAAACCAATTTGGAAGAAAAATAATATAGCTAAAATGAATCTCTCCAAGTTTGGTGCATACCCATCTAACAAGTTAGCCACAAACTGAACTGCTTGCACCAAAATGCAATTGAAAAATGGAACCTCATATAAAATTGATCATAGTTTCTTCCCACTAATACATGTACAAAATCTGATGGCCTATCTAGAAAATAGACATCATGAGCTTTTCGATCATATATAATAATCGTATACTTGCTGAATAAAAATGCCCAAGGAAGCCATTGGAAGTTACAAATTGAAAAGTGATTTATTAGACCTTGATTTCTTTTGCAAAAGCTTATTTAACCCAAAGTCTGCACTACACAACATGAAATCACTTTTATTTAAAAATTATATACATAGATACTAAGGAAGATATTAAAATTTTATTTTTTCTAAATCTTGCATTTTTCCTCCACTTTCCACTTCAGGTCAACTTGATTGACCAAGCCTTGTCATGTGGCACTCTTTGATTGGTTGATCCATACTTAGGCACCAATGACATTACCATCCATTTGGTACCTCCACCACATCATCATCATGTTACACCATCTTATTTCCCCATAAATCTACCACATCATCTGCTCCCAAGGCACAATACCATGTGTCATCATTTCACAGCTTCAGAGCTCAAACCTCTAACTGCATGCTAAGCATGGTGACAATGTGACTAGCCACTATTGGTTATTCATGACATTAAAACTACTAACCATAGACCACCCAACTAACCATCGATTGCATGAAACTACCAAAGTCTAACTACATCGCAATGTCAAAACCTCTAGCTGCAAACTGCCTAACTAACCACCAACCCCATGACCGCTAGGCCCACCTCAGGATGTGTTCCATGTGGAATTCTCCAATTCATCCATCTACCTCAAATTTCATACCATGTCATCAATTTCTTAGCTTATCCTCCTCAATATGCATGCCATGTGGCACTCTATTATTGGTTGTCTAGTTACCATGTCATTCTCTACATTGTAGGCCACTTTGGTCAAAATTTCCTAACTTGTCCACGAAGCTGGCCGAGGGCCCACATGTGAAGCTTCATGTCTCAAAAAGCTTGTGTCTTTAATACACTAGAATATTATGTGTTTGGACATAAAAAGAGCTAAAAATATTTCCATGGCCCCAATGTGGGATTAAACCCCCAAAGCAAAGCCTTCGATAGATGAGAATTCAAACAAAGTGCTTTTTTTCTATTACACTTTTGTGACAAGAGTTTTCTCGTGGGATTTCCTTTGACAAGTGAATATCTAAAGACAACTTCCAAAATAATTTGAGAAGGGCCACTTCCAAATTATTTCCTTTGCATGTTTCTCTCACACTGAGATTAAACATTGTAAAATGGTGGAGTCCCTTCTCTAGTCTATAGGTTCTACTCGTTCAATCACTTGCTCCATCTTAGGTTCACTTACTCCCACAACATGGCATATCAAAGTGCATTAGGGAACTACATGTAGAACCCAAATACATCAGTCATCTGAAAAGACAAATAACTGCAAATTAGATGAAAAACCCTCTCTGATTGAGTCATCAGACCAAGGATTGGTCATGTAGATTTCACTACACTAATAGTAATAAACTCCTTCGTAGTGGTAAAAAATGGAATTTTAATTCAAACGACCAGGTGCATGATCATGTTTGATTCTAAGAGAAGTGGTTTTTACTATATAAACTTCCAATCACTTTGATGCCCCAATTGGGAAATTGGTCCACCACACTAACTAATCGATAGACATACTAGTGAATAGGCATACAAGAAAATTTATCTACTTCTCCACCATAAGTAGATCTTATAGCATATTTCAATATTCACTGAGGTACCTCTTGGTTTGACTCTTATATGAGATCCCAGAGAGACCTAGTTATGTTAATATTGTTTTCACTAAAAAATATTGTACCCAATCTTGATTTTCCAGCATGCCCTATACACCTTATGCAATTCACATAATTATCAATATCATTTGGAAAATCAAAATAATGACATGCAAAAAATGTGGGATATCAAGTCCTCAAGCATAAACATCTGTAGCTACAAGAATTGGAGTTCTCCCACTCTTCAAAAACCTTAAAGCTTGTTCATGCTCATGCTATGACATATCCCCATGAATAGTTGTTGCATTAAATCCATTGTTGCACAACTAACATTCCAAGGAAATAGCTCCCTTTTTTGTTTTCACAAAGACCAAAGTCAATGAATGCTTGCCATGAGTTCCATCAACTTTTTGAGTATGAAGGAGATCCATCAAGTGGCTTCACTTATCAACCGCTTGAATGAATTCAACTCCCTGCATAATAAGATCTCTTGAACCAACCCTTCCCACAACCAAAAATAATAAAATTTTGAGAGAATATCTGTTGCTAATCTTTGAATTTCCCTTATAAAAATTTGCTCACTTTAGGTATGTTTAACTCTTTCTTTTATTGCTCACCATGTGTACACAATTCCACACAATCATTTAGTCTCAAATGATGACATATGCATATCAAATTCAATTCAAAATCAATGCTAAAACTTGATCCTGATAATACTTTTCACCTCCCAAACTTTATCAGTCTGATGGAAATAGCCAACCCCAAAGTGGGTCTGGCTAAAAAAAAAATTCAAACTAAAACACCTGATCCTTCAAACTAATCAATTAAATTCATTTCACTAATTGGAATCAAGTTTGATAACTAGTTAATCATTTATAACTCATCTCTATCTCTTTCTAAGAACTGTCCATTTATTGTTAGAAAACTTTGGAACTAGACTTAAAAACTAACTAAATCAAACAATAAGGCCCTAGGACCAAACACTTTTGTTCTTTGGTGAACATACTATCATCCTAAAAATTTATGTCCCATGACAAAAAATAGGTCCAAAGATATTGACCCTCAAAGTCGATCACTTCAAACTGTACTACAAATAGCCAGCTTAGAAATAATAAAACATGTTTGGTTTTGGCTTTTAAAATAAGTCAAATGGATACTTGGGGGCACAAAATCTAGAGCATTGATTTGATTTCACATGGAGAGTATAATTTTCATTTTTATCTTATGATGAGCATCTAGGAAAATTTGGCAAGTAGTCAAAGTTGGGTTCTCAGAATTGCAGAACTAGGAATGCTAGCACAACATCAATTTTCACAAATGGAATGGGCATGGGAAGGTGTACAGATAGATTCACCAAGACTTGAAAACTAGCACACTTGAAGTATGTTTAGAGTAAATAATAGTGGTAATATCTATTTGGATAAAACTATCATAGATTCAAAGTTATGACATCCTGAATAGGGCCACCAATCAATCTACACTTTTAGATACCAGTAAAGCTTTAGAAATTACATTTGGAATTGTGTTTGAAAACTTGTCAAATTGATTCTTCATAAGCTCAAATATGGAACATAGAATTTCCCTAAACCCTAGAGTGTAAAGTAAAAATAATTTTGTCAATAGGGTCAACTGGGTCAAAGTTATAGTAGTCAAACAGGGCTACCTAGAATTCAAAGTAATATGCATTAGCATGACAACACTAAAGAACCAACTTTGAGGAATTCAAAACCTAGTCAAAACATTTCAAAATGACTCAAAATATGAAACATATCTTTTTTGATATGCATACTAAACATTCCCAAAGTGGCAAGTCATCAAACTTAACTGGGTGCAATATAATCAATTGCAAACTAGGCTTCTTGTCATTGTTTAACACTTTGGCAAAAACGTAGATTTAAGCAATGTTCAAAATGACACTTCACAGAATGACTTAGAATGAAAAATTATCATCATAGGATGCATACATATACTGAATGGAACATGTTAAACATATAAAACACATCATAGGCCTTAAAATGACAATTAGGTACATATCCATGAAAATTTGTTATAAGGGAAATCAAGAGCATCATTAGAAAAAGTTACATACCTTTCAAAGTCACAAGCCAGTAGGACTGAAATTTCATCAGTGTTTATCAAGACTCTGTCACAAATATATTCTCCTTGGCTATGATCATAATCCAGATGATCTAAAATACTTATAGCAATAGTATCATTAGTATAGCAATCTAAAAAATTAGAATCCTTACCACATCTTTCCTCTTCTCTACAAAATACCTCATCACTAATTACATCACCATACTCATTTTCATCACAAGAAGAATTATCCCTACTACTGCTAGAATTTTCTTCACTCTCATACATACTATCACATGATTCATTTTCAATCTTATATCCATCTTTCTCATGATGGTTGCAATCATCTGATTCACTAAAAATTGAATCATTTTCTTCACAATTAGAAAAAAAATTACCATCATCTATGGATTCATCACATTCATTATGACTTTTAGCATATTCACTATCACTACTAGAAGATTTAAAATGAATTCTATTGTCATGCAAATCACTCTCCATTGTCTTGATATATTCTTCAATTTGCAAAAGCTTTTGTAATCTTAAATTTGTTGGTCAATCAAGTGAATTAGGCATGAAAACTTCTAGGAAAATAATGGGCAATGAAGATTCCTTAGGTCTTAAAGAAACATGCAACTCCATGAGAGCTAACTCAAACTTCATATAAACTTGAACATCTCTTTGACTTTGTATACTTCCTACTGTATTTCTTATGAAGATAATGATTTGAATACGAAGTTCCTTTTTGAACATAACAACTTCTTCAACCACACTTTCATGACTTGGTAAACAACCATTTTTTAGATTTGGGATCTGACTCCATTCTAATAATAAACTTTTATCTCTTTCCTAAATGTTGAAATCACTGAACAGAGGCAACCATTCTCATCACTTAAATTTCATGGAAAGAAAAACTCATGAAAATTAAAATACCTCTTAAGTGTTGATGTTTAAACTAGATATGTTGATTTGGCATGGGTGTGATCATGAACTTCTTCGTGCCATTCATACAAACCATGTAAGCCGCCACTTACTTGAAGAGGACAAGGAAATCACCACTATGATTTGCTTTCTAACATTCCAATTTCATAAAATAGAAGATGCATATGCACTTTAACTCTCTAATAAAGAACTTATAACTTTCTTTTCCAAAAACTACTCTCAAAAGCTTTAGATCTACCCAACAAGATGTTGAAAGTCTTTAAAATTTTTAATATGAAATCAATTAGGAATTGGTACAAAGATATTTTAGAGTCACCACTCACAATTGTGAGAAATATTTTAAAACATAATTTGTAACTTGAAAAATCTTAACCATACTTCCATTTTGTACAAACTTTCAAATCATCAAACCACTCTTGGAGATTTACACACTTGAAAAAGAGGACAAACACATTTGTTCATTCTTGACTCTAAATTTTGCAAAAACACTTTGCACATAGCTCAATTGATTGATGGTAAACTTACTATGGTTGTAGCCCACAATTTCCATCCGACTTTAAAAGTATTGTTGTCATGAATAAGATAATACTGGGAGACATAAATCTCCAGTAAGGAAATGGAACAAACATCACCACCTTAATATTGTAGCAAACTTTTTCATGTCTTTCTTCTTTTTTTATTGAATCTCTTTTTAGATTCTCAAGGTTTGTCTACTAGAGAGATTCAATACTTCCCTAGCATAGTCACCATTTTGTTGGCTCTTGATTTAATAGTGATTTGAACTATTACATAACCAAGACACAATTGCATCTAAAGGTAGCTATCTACTATGATGGACACAACTTATCAAGAACCTTGGCCAACTATAAGGTTGAACTCCTTCTTCTTCAGGCTCAGCAAAACCTAGGCAGACAGAGCTTTAGATTTGTTCATATGGATACATCTAAATCTATACAAAGCATATTAAACCTTTATTTTTCCTATACCTATTCAATAACAAAGGTGTACAATACAAAGTTACAAAACCTATGAAATCCACAAGTTGAATGAGGGTATCCTTTTAGCTCCTAAATAGAAAGGGAAAATGGATAATTAATATTTGATTTTGAATCAGCATCACCCACATATGCAACAACAAAATAAATTGATCTTGTAGCTGATAAGTGCCCTATCCATTGGCTATCCCTAAAATCATAACATGCATAAGGTATTAATGAACTACCTTCTCACTTTGTGAATTAGACGTCAATATTCAAATATGAACCTCATACTTATCGAACATCCTTCTCATGAAACTCACTACCCTCTCAAAATCTGTCAAGCATTTACATGATTCTTTGAATCAAAGGAAAATTGCATCAAGCCATACAACCCGAAATGAGATGCAACTGGATCTATGTTCTTTTCCCATAAACCATAAAAGATTGTAAACAATAGAGAAAGGAGACAAGAATCAGAATGAAACTAAGTGATTTTTTGCTCTTTGTATTCATTCCTTTGAAACAAGTACATTCAAGATGCATGAAAGACTCATAAAACACTAAATAGGCTAGAACTATACTCTACACTTCATTATTGTTGTTCATAGAAGAGAGAAATGCTAAAAGAATGGTGGAAATCCAATTGAGAACTTGCTCAAATTTTGGGAGCCAACGACATCCAACCCTAGAGAAAGAAAAGAAAGGAGAATAAGTAGAAGAGGAAGAATTCTCTGATCTAATTTGATGATGCCATTTGTCTACTCAAAATCCTTCCATCTATTGAAGCTAAGTTTTTCTCTTCTCTCCTTAACTAAAATCTGGATCAAATCCCATCATTGCCATAAGAAACTCTAAAAATATATCCAAGAATGATGAGAAAAGCCCCTTTTCGATAAAAAAAACATTATTTTTTGATAAAAGTTACTAAAACCCCTACCAAACTAGTTTAGAAGAAAAATAATATAGCTAAAATGAATCTCTCCAAGTTTGGCACATACCCATATAACCAATTAGCCACAAATTGAATATGAATTGCTCGCACTAGAATGCAATTGAAAAAGAGTGCCTCAGACAAAACTAATCATAGTTGCTTCCCACTTATACGTGTGCATAATCTGATGGATATTTGAAAAATAGACATTGAGAGATTTTTGATGATATATAATAGTCCTATAATTGTTGAGATAATGGGTGTTGCACACATTGCATAATATTGTTATTTTATTATTTTATTTTATTATGTAATGTTGTGCCTAGATGGACGTGCAACATGTAAAGATTCCCACAGAATATTCTTGATTAGTTGTATTGTAACATTGTGAAAATATTTCATGTAATTATTTAATAGTGGGGAAAAAAGAATTAAATGCCCAATATTAAATGTGGGGTCAGTGGGTTAGGTAGCACATGGTTTATGTAATACCACTTAGTGGTTTTGTGGGACTTGCTACTATATAAGCAGCCACAAGGGTAGTTGTTGTAGAGAGAAAAAAAGAGTGACAAGGAGAAGACAAAAGGCAAGAGTCGAGCGGGACAAGGCTTGACAGGTTAGCCAAGGGAGCATTTGTGAAGGTTGGAAGCATGGCATGGGATGTGTGGATTCATGCTTGTTCACACAGATGCTCGGTTGTGGCTATGGCCATGAAGGCTTCCATGGTTGTATGGCAATGGTATTTTTGTTGAATAATACATGATGATGGATGCTTTTGGAGGCTGGGTTTTTCCCTCAATGAGGGTTTCCCAGGGTATATCTTGTGTCACATTCTGTGGGTATGTTGTCTATTCTCTTGCATGTGGATTTTAATTTCGTGTTTATTTCAAGATCTATTATGGGTTATGTGGAAATGGTTATATTCTTTATTGCCAAGTTTCCTTACAAGTGGTATTAGAGCTATGGTTTTATTATTGTAACCCTAGATTGAATCCATGGGAATGCATGAGAGGATAAAAGAAAAGGGCAAGATATATGAATGATTTATTGCAGATCTGAGGGTTTTGGATTTGCTGTTATGATGGGATGTTAAAAGATTTGGGCATGTGAAATTGTTGGACAAATAGATTTTTTTTGGATGTTTCATTGAAATGAGGGTTTTGGGGGGTAGCTTGCAAAAATGACCTCCTGGGTAAAAACAGACCTCACCATTGGATCCGGGTCAACATTTCCATAAATTTTGATATATAATATGCCCTAGTTTGGCCATGTTTAGAGGAAATGAAAGAGTTTTTCAGTTTCAGCCCATGATGGCCGTCAAATTTAATCCCGTCGAAATTTTCGTCACTGAAAAAAAAATTAAAAATGAAAAATCGTACTGAAAATGGTAAAAAGACTATCTTAGTAAAACGGCCATAACTTTCTCTCAAAATATCAAATTTCAGAGTTCTTATAGGCGTTGGAAAGCTAATTCAGAGCACTACAACATGATGTAAGTTTGGTTCTATGAATTTGAGATTTTGTCAGGTTTTAAGAGCCCTAAAGTCAGATGTTGTTTATTTTGAGCACGGATTAGGGCATAACTTGGGCATACGGAGTCGGATTTTGGACTTCGAGTAGTCAACGGAAAGCTCTTGGAGAGCTCTACACATTGGTTTAGATTTGGTCCAAGTTTTGCATAATTTATTTGTTGATATATTGATCTAAACATTTTATAGGTATATTTTGACTATGGTAACATTGTGAGTTTATGGCATTGGAAGATTTAAGATTTGATGTCATTGTATACTCAGTTCATACTTCAGATTGGTCTCATGATGATATAGTTATCAGTGTTTGGATTTGGATATGCATGATGACTTGTTGGGTCTACAAGTTGTGCAGTGTTGTAAGCGGTCTATACTTACAGGTTGCATTTATAGCTTGGTTATGGGTTGTCTTTGCCCACTGATCTTTCATTATTGATGCATATTCAGATTGGTGGCTTGAATTTGGGTTGTCTATGCCCTAAGTCACATGATTTACTATATTCTTCATATAGAAGGGATGAGATGTTGTTACCAGGTATAGTCATGGTGGAGGATTGTGGTTGACTATGCTGACAGGTTGGACATATTGAGAGCCAGATGCTCGGTTCATGGATGTGATCATGGTGTCATGGATTTTGGCATCACATGATTGGTTATACAGGTACATCCTTGATGTTCATTAGCTTGGATTTCTGATTCAGTTATGGTGGTATATCTTCTTGGTTGAGGATCATGGTTATTTAATTTCTTTTGAGGAGCTCATGATGTGCACTTTGAGTTCTTTGATGGTTTGATGCCTTGGTTGATTCTCATGGTTAGAGGATGGGTTTTTCATCATTATGTCATGGATAGCTTGGATACATGGTTTAGTGGGAGCTTGTGACAAATGATGAGTTGACAGTGCAGGATTAGTTCCTGGTTTGATTTGGATCTTCATATAGGAGATGGACTTTATGATGCCATAGGTGACTTGGTACCACGATTGAGTGGGAGTTGTTGGCATTGATATATTTATTGAGTGTTTATAGATGTTGGAGGTTTGTCTTAGATCCTGTTGCTACAGAAGCATCTTTGACATTTGCATGGTGCACTTGTTATCTTCATGGTGTATGAAGATGATTAGATCTTGAGGACTCATGGAGTTCTTGGTTATCTTCATGTTGTGTGAAGATGGTTCTTCATGGTATGTGGAGATGGTTTTCTTCATGGTGTGTGGAGATGGTTGCATCTTGAGGACTCACAAGGTTCTTGGCAAAGGTGTGGTTTATGCTTTTATTTGGCATGTTATCCTTGGTGTGAAGATGGTTTCATTATTATGTCATGGTATACTCTTGATACGCGTTTAGAGTTGTGACATGTTATAGTATGTTCATGTGGAGCATGTTATCTCTTTAGTTGAGATGGTAAGATCATGTTGTCATGTTTATGTTCCTGAGGCCATGGTTGGAACTTTGACATTGATCTTGGTTTAGTTTCTTGTTATTGAGTACACTGATCATAAGCTGGATACTTCATGATATTGCTATGTTGCATTTTGGAGTTGGCATGGATTGATTGGTTACAGGTGCTCATGGATACTTAGAGACGGTGGTGACGTTGATTTCTCTTGGATTAGAGAAGTATTTGTTGGGACGATTGATGGTTTCAGCAGGAAGTCCGAGGGGCAGTCACCTGATATGGACTTGAGAGGAGATTGTTCTTAGACGAGTCTTGGTTGGAGACTTGGGTATCTTGATGAGCATTCTCATTCCCCACTCTTGGTCTACTTAGCGGTTTGCTACTTGAGAGGTATAGCCCATTGTTTCTCTTAGTTGCATTATATTTATGCTTGTCTTTCATGGATATGGATCTTAAGCTATGGTACATGAGTTAGTTCTGGAGGGTTCATTTGAGAGATGGTTTTAGCATTGGTTATCTCCATGTGCATATGTTGTTATGCTGGTTGAGTTTGGGAGATGGTTTTATATTTGGGCATATTCCTTGGATTAGGAATGGTTATTCCTTGGTTTAGGAATGGTTTTATTGAGTTTGATCTTCTTGTGAGAGGCTTACATCCATGATGAGTTATATGGTATGGTTTGGGTGTTGTTGAGGCTTCTTGTTGGGGTTTTATGGAGGAGATCATACTTGCACAGTTTACATCTAGAGGTGTGTGTGGAAGAACATGATACAGGTTATGATTTGCATGGTTTCTCTGGTCTTGGTTATCTTCCTCGATGTTCAGTTTTTCTTACATTAGATTTGAGATTGGTTAGAGATTGTGATCACTAGTTTGTGCTCATTTATGTCATGTGAGAGATGACATGGTTATTCCTTTATCTCTTTTCTTTGTTGGTTGTGGAGAATTTGGGAGAGCATTGGAGACTTGTTATGAGAGTTGTTCTTGCAGGATATCAGTTTATGTATTGTGGATATCCTTGATACTACATGGATTCACTTCTTTGAGATGTTGTGAGTGGATTGGTTGTAGATTTGACATTATCTTTTGCAGTGGGAGCTTCTTGGTATATATGTGGCAGATATTGCTCTTGAGGCTTGTGATTGCAGGTTGCAAATTGGATATGTCGGTGATATGAGATTCACTTGTTATAGCTTTGAGGTATGGATAGTTGGATGGGTTTGGCACTTGCTGTGGGTGTTATTTCAGCTATGGATATTTTGACAACTACAGATACATGTGATTACCTTTGGATCAGGTTATTTGTGCTTGAAATTTTAGTTGGTACAGGATTTTATGATCTTCTAATGCGATAGGTTGGGTGGTTTTCTCTTTGGATGGCTTCTATTTATGTCCAGTGGGAGTGGCATAATAGGAGGTGAGATCATCCATGTTCGAGATGCTAGATACTTTGATTTTTGTTGCGGGTACCAGGATGGAGCACTTGGTGTATTTTTTATCCATGATGGTAGATGTGCTAGGAGGGATTGTTCCCTTGTTCATTTATGTGGCTACAGATTGACCCTATGCAATGTATACAACAAGTGGGAGATTGTTGAGATGATGGGTGTTGCACACATTGCATAATATTGTTATTTTATTATTTTATTTTATTATGTAATGTTGTGCCTAGATGGACGTGCAACATGTAAAGATTCCCACAGAATATTCTTGATTAGTTGTATTGTAACATTGTGAAAATATTTCATGTAATTATTTAGTATTGGGGAAAAAAGAATTAAATGCCCAATATTAAATGTGGGGTCAGTGGGTTAGGTAGCACATGGTTTTAACACATGGTTTATGTAATACCACTTAGTGGTTTTGTGGGACTTGCTACTATATAAGCAGCCACAAGGGTAGTTGTTGTAGAGAGAAAAAAAGAGTGACAAGAAGAAGACAAAAGGCAAGAGTCGAGCGGGACAAGGCTTGACAGGTTAGCCAAGGGAGCATTTGTGAAGGTTGGAAGCATGGCATGGGATGTGTGGATTCATGCTTGTTCACACAGATGCTCGGTTGTGGCTATGGCCATGAAGGCTTCCATGGTTGTATGGCAATGGTGTTTTTGCTGAATAATACATGATGATGGATGCTTTTGGAGGCTGGGTTTTTCCCTCAATGAGGGTTTCCCAGGGTATATCTTGTGTCACATTTTGTGGGTATGTTGTCTATTCTCTTGCATGTGGATTTTAATTTCGTGTTTATTTCAAGATCTATTATGGGTTATGAGGAAACGGTTATATTCTTTATTGCCAAGTTTCCTTACAATAATTGCATAAGAAAAATTCCTAGGGAAACCATTTGAATTTGTAGTTTGAAAATTGGTTTATCAGACCTTGATTTCTTTTGTAAAAAATTATTTTAACCCAAATTTTGAACTATATAGCATGAAATAACTTTTATTTAAAAATTATGTGCATAGAAACTGAGGAAGATATTAAAAAATTAAAAAAAAATTGAATCTTGCATTTTTCCTCCACTTTCCATTTTGGGTCAACTTGGTTGACTGAGCCTTACCACATGGTGCTCTCTAATTGGTTGATCTTTGCTTAGTCACTAATGATGTCAGTAGCCATTTGGCATCTCCACCATGTCACAGCCATATGTACCATCTTATTCACCCATAAATCCACCACATCATTTGCTTGCAGGCCCTGGTGCCATGTGTCATCATTTTAGGGCTTTACAGCTCAAACCTCTAACTGCATGCTAACTAGGGTGACCATGTGACTAACCACTAGTACTTAGTTGGAACATCAAAACTACTAGCTACAAACTGCCTAACTAACCATCGACCACACGAAACTACCAAGCCTAACCTCTTTGTGACGTCGAAATCGCTAGCTGCAAATTGTCCAACTAACTGTGTGAACAACAAAACCACCTCAAGATGGGTGCCACATGCTGCACTCCCATCCATCCATTTGCCTGAAACTATGTGTTGCATCATTAGTTACCTAGCTTAGCCTCCTCAATATGCATGCCATGTGGCACTCTATTATTGGTTCTTTGGTTGCCACGTCACTACCATATCATTCTCTACATTGTAGGCCACTTTGGTCAAAATTTACTAACTTGTCCATCGAGCTGGCCTAGGACCCACATGCAAAGCTTGATATCTCAAAAAACTTATGTCTTTAAGCCACTAGAATATTATATGTTTGGACATAAAAAGAGCTAAAAATATTCTCGTGGCCCCAATGTGGGATTAAACCCCCAAAGAAAAGTCTTTAATAGATGTGAGTCCAAATAGAGCACTTTTGTTTCATATCACTTTTCTAACAAGAGTTTTCTCATGGGATTTCTTTTGATAGGCGAATATCTAAAAACAACTCCCAAAAGAATTTGAGAAGGGCCATTCCAAATTATTTCCTTTTCATGTTTCTCTCACACTGGGAGTAAACATTTTTAAATGGTGGAGTCCCTTCTCTAGTCTACAAGTTCTACTTGTTCAATCACTTGCTCCATCCCAAGCTCACTTACTCCCACAACATGGCATACTCACCCCCAACATGGCACATTGGAGAGCATTAGGGAATTGCATGCAAAACCCAGATATCTCAGTCATCCAAAAAGAGAAACAATTACATAGTAGATGAAAAACCTTCTTCAATTGAGTCATGGGACCAAGGATTGGTCCCACAGATCTCACTACACTAATAGTAATAAACTCCTTTGTAGCGACAAAAAATAGAAATTTGATTCAAATGATCGGGCATAGCATCACATTTGATTCTAAGAGAAGTCATGTTTACTACTAAATAAACTTCCAATCAGTTTGACACCCTAATTGAGAAACTGATCCACCACACTAACTACTCAAAGGACATACTAGTGAACAGGCATACAAGAGGTGCTATCTTCTTCTCCACCATAAGTAGATCTTACATATTTCAATAGCCACTAAGGTACCTCTTGGTTTGACTCTTGCATGAGATCCCCAAGTGACCTAGCTATGTTAATATTATTGTCATTGAAAAATGTTGTAGCTAATCCTGATTTTTCAACATGCCCTATTAGCCCTATGTGATGCACATTATCATCAATATCATTTGGCAAATCAAAATTAATGGCATTAGAAACATGTGGGATATCAAGTCCTCAAGAAACAACATCTTTAGCTACAAGAATTGGAGTTCTTCCACTCTTTAAAGACCTTAAATCTTGTTTACACTCCTACTACAACCTATCCCCATGAATAGTTGTTGCATGAAATCAATTATTGCACAACCAATATTCTAAGGAATTAGCTCCCTTTTTCATTTTCACAAAGACCAAAGTCTACAAATGCTTGCCATGAGTTCTTTTAGCTTTTTGAGCATGAATGAGATCCATCAAGTGGCTTCTCTTATCATCCTCTTGAACGAATTCAACTCTCTACAAAATAAGATTTGTGCTTGAACCAACCCTTCCTACAACTAGAAAAAGATCATTTGAGAGAATTTTTAGCTAGCCTCCGAATTTTCCTTATAACAATTTGCTCACTTCTAGTATATTCAACGCTCTTTTTTATTGCTCACCATGTGTACACATTTCCACACACCCATTTAGTCTCA
This sequence comes from Cupressus sempervirens, assembly GCA_028749045.1. Lineage (NCBI taxonomy): Eukaryota > Viridiplantae > Streptophyta > Pinopsida > Cupressales > Cupressaceae > Cupressus > Cupressus sempervirens. The sequence continues at coordinate 514,835,301 of CM053790.1, forward strand.
AATGATGACATATGCATATCAAATTAAATTCAAAATCAATGCTAAAACTTGATGCTAACAATACTTTCCACCTCCCAAACTTTATCTATCTAATGGAAATAGCTTGCCCCAAAGTAGGTCTGACTAAAAAAATTCAAGCTGAAACACCTAATCCTTCAAACTAGTCAATTAAATTAATTTCACTAATTGGAATCAAGTTTGATAACTAGTTGATCATTTATAACTCATCTTTATCCCTTTCTAAGAGCTGTCCATTTAATGTCAGAAAGCTCTAGAACTGGCCTTAAAAACTGACTAAATCAAACAAATGGGCCCTAGGACCTTACACTTTTGTTCTTTGGTGAACATACTATCATCCTAGAAATTTATGACTCATGATGAAAAACAGTCCAAAGATATTGACCATCAAAGTCACTCACTTCAAACTATCTTGAAAACAACCTAGTTAGAAACAATAAAATGCATTCGGTTGTGGCTTTGAAAATAGGTCAAACAGACACTTGGGGGCACAAAATTCAGAGCATTAGTTTACTATCACATAAAGATTATAAGTTTACATTTTTATCTTAGGAAGAACATCTAGAGAAATTTTGCAAGTAGTCAAATTTGGGTGCTCATAATTGTGGAACTGGGAACACTAGCAGAACATCAATTTTCACAAATGGAATGGCCCTGGAAAAGTGTGCGGATAGATTTGTCAAGACTTGAAACCTAGCACACTTGAAGTATGTTCAGAGTAGAACATAGTGGTATAATCCATTTGGCTCAAACTATCATGGATTCAAAGTTATGACATCTTGAATAGGGCTACCAATCAATCTGCACTTTTAAATACCAGTAAAACTTTAGAAATTGCATTTGGAATCGCATTTGAAAACTAGTCAAATAGATTCATCATAAGCTCAAATCTAGAAAATGGCATGTCTCTGACCCCTAGAATGTAAAGTAAAAAGAATTTTCTCAATAGGGTCAACTGGGTCAAATTTATAACTAGTCAAATAGGGCTACCCAGAAATTTGAGTAATATGCATCAGCATGACAATAGTAAACTTCCGAGTTTAAGGGATTCAAAACATATCAAAATGACTTGAAATTTGAAACATAGGCTCTATGATATGCATACTAAACATTTACAAAGTGGTGAGTCATGAAACTTACCTAGGTGCAAGATATTCAATTACAAAGTAGGCTTCCTATCATTGTTTGACACGAAGGCAAAAATGCAAAATTGAGCAATGCTCAAAATGAATCTTCACAAAATGACTCAAAATGAAAACTTATCATCAAAGGACACATGCATATACTGAATGAAAGGTGTTAAACACATGAAACACATCATTGGCCTCAAAAATCATGGTTGGGTAAATATGCATGAAAAGCTCTTATAGAGGCTTAATTTGACTCAATTCACAGAATGGTACTCAAAATTAGTGCTTCAATTTTGAGTCCCAACAAGATGGATGCCAATGAAGAATTGCCAAAAATATTCTCCTAGTGTACCTATACCCATTGGGAACTAATGATATGACTCAAGTACAAGATCTTGGTAATCCCAAGAACACATTTGGACCTCTTCAAAAATAATGGTTATGAATCCATGATCAACAACACTTTGTCCAAATACTTTAGATGTTTTTGGTAGGTCTTGTTGTAAATGAGTATGTCATTGATGAATACCAACAAAATATTGTGCAATTTCTTCTTAAAGATGTAATTCATGCAAGAATGGAAAGTTGCTAAAGAATTGGTCAACCCAAATGGAATGACCAAGAACTTGTAGAATTCATAGTGGCAATGGAATTTTTTCTTCTTGACATCTTTCTCCCTCATGTGGATTTGGTGTTATCTAGAGAAAATATTGATTTTGGATAAATAAGTTGCACCATGCAATTCATCTAACAACTCATTGATCCTAAGAATGGAATTTTTTTTTATAATATTCTTGTTAAATATATAGTAGTCGACACACATCATGATAGTCACATTATTCTTCTTCACCAATACCATCGAGGATGCAACGAGGCTAGAGTTATGTCTAATCTATTCTTTGTCGAGGATTTTGTAGATCATCTTATCTATGTTTTTTTTTAACTTCTTGTAATGATGATAGGGTGTGGTGATAATAGGTTTGGATCCTTCCTCTAATTCAGTAGTGTTCTCAAATCCCCAATGTGAGGGTATAGTAGATGAACTATCAACAAAGACCAAATCGTTCTTATCCAACATCACCTAAATCTTCTTATACTTGTAGTAAGTTCATTGACCCCTTGTAGGGTTTGTTGAGACCAAGTAGTATGCCACCTAAGAGACATCAACAAATTTAAAAATTATTTCCATCCATTAATTTGAAATCTCCCTCTATTTTGTGTTAAATATTCCTCTTAGAACTACCTTCTCATCATCCACTTCAAATGACAACTTTAATTTGAAATCTCCCTCTATTTTCATTAAATATTCCTCATAGAACCACCTTCTTGTCATCCACTTCAAATGACACCTCCATCCTTTTAATCTTTATGTTTACTATTCAAGGGTCTTCATCCATTGAATCCCCAATAATATATCAGTATAATCTAGATCTACCATAAAGAAATCATTTTCCCTGTGTAACTTCCTATGGTGATGCTCAGGTGTGGAACTAGGTGAGTGCATGACAAGCTCTTTCCTCCAACCACTTAGACTTCAAAGACTTCATGTTATTCTATATATCAACCCCTTTTGATAATGATTGATTATTTGATGAAGTTGAGAGAGGGCCCTCTATAAAGAATGTTTATGACTCTCTGCCCCTTAGGTGTATTGTATACTTGAAATACATTGCAACTTGGGGTTTTAGCTAGTGTCACAATGATGTGTTCCCTCCATACTAGTGTGGAAATTCTCTCTGCACAATCTATTTATTTTGTAGCCCCCTCTTTTTTAATCAAAATCCTTATTTTTATCCTTGCCATCAAACACAACCTTAAGGTAGTAGATATTTCCCTTGTCTAAGAATTGGTGCCCTAACTCCCATAGCTCCTTACAGGTGTAGAACATTTTCCTCATCTTGATCTCTTTAATTTATTTGTGACCACATCCAATGACATATTTTTTGGATATGGTATGTTTTCCTTCTCCTTGAGAGTAAGTGGTGATTTGACACGCGAGTATTTCTTGGAAGATGAAGATGATTTTTTCATGTTGAACGTACCTTCTTCAATTTTTTCATGAGTGCATTAGAGTTGAAACCTTTGACCCAACCCTTGAGGGATTCCATAAATCCATCAATGAACAACATGACCAATCTCCTCTCTAAGATGTTTGTAACTAACATCATTGATCTATATAATTATGTGCTAAATAGTTATCCATCATCCCCATTTTTCCTTAGTTGTGCCAACTTAATGCAGGAGCATCTTGGGTTTTCTCGATGACTACTTTGGAGTGGGTTTTCTAGGTGACTACTTTGGAGTTCATGGGAGGAGGCTCAGTGGCTACTTTGGAGGGTACTTGGGCTGATACTCGGTCAAGAAAGGACGGGTGCTTGGCATGCTCTAGGAGCTCGACATGGTCTAGGAGCTCGGCATAGTCTCTAGAGCTTGGCATGGTATGTTGCACTCGGCATGCGTTGGAACTCGGCATGCTTGTGGGAGCTCGACGATACTTGGTTTTACTGGTGCTTAGCTTGGTCTTGGTTTTTGCTAGTGTCGAGTTATCTATGAATCGACTTTTTCCATTTAATTTATGTATGGGTATTTAATTTAGTGTTGTAGTCAACTTGTGGCTCTATCTATATTTAATATGAGGGGTTTATTTGATTTGTAATTGCTAGGTTGACTTGTCACTTAGTTGGGTATAAGTAGGGGGTCTTGTGGAGTCTTTTAGTCATTCATGATGGAGTGATTCATTTAGAGGAGGAGGAGTGTGTGTGGAGAGCAGCTAAAGGGCAAGTTTTCCTGAGTCTATGGACAGAGGACTAAATGTGAGGCAGTTTACAATAGGATTGTGCTAAAGTTGTGAGTGTGTGGACAAAGTGCCAAATGTGAGGCAGTTTACACTTGGATCTTAGATAAAGTTGGAGGAGAGCTAGGGCTGCGACTAGAAATCAAGGAGATTTCTTGGTGGGCTTGCGAGCACAAGTTGAGATCTTGGAGGTTTCTACCAGAGTGTGATCTAGACTAGCTAGGGTTTGGATTGGATCTCGAGGGACCTTGTAGAACTTTTATTGTAATTGCTTTGTATTTGGCCATAACTTGGAAGGCCTTACAGCTTGACACATTGCATGTAATCAATTATATCTGTGAATAAACTATTGTGATTTGGTATCAAATCTTGCATTGTTATTATGTTTTCGTTGTATGGTTATTAGCTAGGGGTTAGGACATCTCCTCTGGGGATTCTCCTACCTTGTACTGCATCACAACTCCTTGAAGTTGAGCTTTATATTATTTTCATCAAAGGACTCTATAAGCCTCTCTATGAAATTGACATATAAAGTGACTCAATCATAAATGAGGGTGACCATCCCATAGTTCCACCATTCATGAGAAACTCCTTCCAAGTGAAGTACTTCAAACTTGATTTCCTCTTCTTCGAGCATTGAGTTGAACTAGAAGTAGGTCTCTTCTTCTATACACACACTCATGTTTATGTTTTCTCAGACCCATCAAAGGATGATAAATTAATCTTTTCAATATTTCTCTTAATTTCATCTTTTTAGTGGTCATGTCTCTTGGAATACCCCATTTGTAAGCCCACAAAATCCTTGAAAGGTAGTTCCACTCCAAATTCAACATCAAACCACAATTTTCCTTAAATGATTTTGGATCGACGAGAATGTAAGCTCTTTTTCATTATGTTGTTTGACATTTTGAGTAAAATTTTGCATCACAACCAGCATGTGTAGGAATGCTTTGTATGAGGCCTCTCATTGATAGAATTGTCACCATGCCTATTATAACCTCCATTTGTCCTTCTTTTTACCAAAATTGGAAGGGTTTCACCAATTTATTATTGTCCCTTTTCCAATATCTCACAAAGTCTTTGTTGTCCATTCAACAAAGTTTCAATGAGTTTTTGTTGTCCTATTGTTAGTTATCATAGAAGTGTCATCATATTGGTGCTTGATACCTCAATCATGTCTACTACTTGGGATCTTGTCTATATCCAACATTACCCAACATATTGGCAAGGTCACATACTATGATACCACTATAAAGTTGTGTCAATGAAGCATTGTTATCTCCTTTTTAGTATTCCATATAATAAGCACGATCTATGCATGTTTCCTTCTAGAAATTGATACCTAACTAAAACCATAATATCACAAACATTAGTATTGCTAGAGTACTCCTTGTGAAAACCATTTTTTAGATCTTTTGGTAAATCATGTCTTGATTTAATAGATAAGAAAATACTAGTGCTCATGTGCAGAAGAAGGGATGGAGTTTTGTCTATTTTCAACATGTTGCAAACCGATTCTAGGGTTTTACACACCCACTTGAACCACAAAACTAGATCTATATATTTATTTTCATAGCCCATCTAGGACACAAGAGCACTCAAATTTCATTATTTTTTACCTCTAATTTCCAACCAATTGCCATAAAAATTCAATTAAGAAAATTACATATTTACCACTTTGAATTGTACGAAATAATGATAAATGAAAAGTACTTTCTTAACCCAATCATTCTGCAACTAATTAATCCTAAAGTTTTGAGGTTCCATTTTATTAGAGTCAAGAACCACAAGAATGATAGCTACATCCCTAAGCCTATCTTTCTCTTTGTTTAACTCTATGACCATTTTAGAGTTAGGTTCAATGACAAGAAAGGGCTTACTTCCTCCTTCTCCATCTCTAAATCAACCCTTGTTGGAAGAGCCTTGTGCGACCACAAATTTTTTACTCTCTAGTGCACTCTATGCATTAACAATTATTTATTTTAAGAACTTTCCACTGAACTCTTCAAGGGTAGCCACTACCTTATGAGTATCTCTTGGAGAAACGTCTCCCATAATGCTTGAAGAAAATTCTAGCAACTAATAAATGCTTACATTCAATGCAAGCTTTAATGCTCAAGCGGCAAAGGTTGCCTTTGCCTAGGCCAAGTAACTGCTTGCTCTTGCAAAGTCAACCTTTGCATAGGGAAAGTAACTTTTGTCCTAGGTTGCACAAGTCCCAATTCATCATATGCTCTTGAGTTTCTCAATTATTCTTTAGACAAATTAGTTTGTCATTAGAAATATATTTTTATAGAAACATCATTGATTTTTTATCTTCTTAAATATCATCAAAACAATATTAATTTATATCTTCTTGAATATCATCAAAATATTATTGATTTATAATTTCTTAAATATCATCAAAACATTATTGATTTATATCTTCTTTCATATAATTTAATTTAATAATAATAAAAGTTCTTCAAAAAAGTAAGACTACTATGAATTTATTTTAATAAACATATAATTTAAATTATATTAATATTTAAAATCATCACAAAATATAAAATATTAACAAATTGATAAACACATGAACAACAGTCCCAAAAAATATTGTCATTAAAGTCCAAAAGAGAAAGACAAATAAAACCCATCAAACTAGAAGACAGAGATGAATCAAAATGTCAGGGACCCGAAGAGTTCAATTCAACGTGAATATCTACATTAAAAAGGACAAAAATTACAGTGAATATCTTTAACCCATTCTCTGAAAAGATAATGTTCAATGGAATCAACACTTCAGAATGTGACAATTCAATCAAATCGTAATATATTTTAAATAATCTGCAAATGCATAAAATCAAAGCTTACACCCAAAGGATAAGTTTTATGACATGTATAACAAGATTTGCAATTTATTTTAACTTCTGATGTAAAGTACATAAGATAGATTCTTAGAAATTTTTGACCTCATGTTTTGTCCACCTTGCTTTGTTATGGTAGAGCCCAAATTATTGAGCTCTTTGCTTTGGATGCTAAGCCCAAATTTAGTAAGTGCTAGCAGTGGGTTAAAGAATTTTAAAATTAATATAAATGGATGGAAATATAGAAATATATATAGTTTGTTGATTAATGAATGTATATATGGTTCTGATTTTAGAAATCTAAATTACTTTTATTTTGGAAAATGTGATTTTTAGTAGAATGTATTTAGAGTTGCATTGAATTTGTATTTTGTTTGAAACGAAATTTGTAGTCTAGATTAAGATTGTGATCATATTTTTATTTTTTTATAAATTTGACAATGTAATTTATCTCTTTTACTTGTTATTCTTTGTGTTAACCTTTATATGCTTCACTCTTTCTTAATATTGATGTGCTGATAGCATTTGAAATGAATATAAATCAATGAAAATGAAATAATAAAATAGATATATTTAATTTGTTAAGTAAAAAGAATGAAGATTTTAGAAATCTAATTTGTTCACGCTTTGAAAATGTTTCTCATTATTAATAGAATGCAATTAGAGTTGTCTTGAATATATATTTTGTTTGAGATGAAGTTCATAGTCTTGAAAATTTATGATAACACTTTTATTGTTTATGTTTAGATTTGGCAATGCATAATTTGTATGTTGTCTTTTTTTTAAAATCAAATTTGGCAATCTACCAAAGGGAATGACCCTTATACAACCGCAATCAAAAGGCATCAAGAGATCAACAACACATTAATAGAGGTGTTAGATATCAAAAGGCATCAAGAGATCAAAAACACATTAATAGAGGTGTTAGATATTACAAGTGAAGGATTTACAATAAGGTCAAGAAAATATCATTAACAATACACTAGTAACACAAGTAGTAGTCCACATCAAGAATGCAAAGCCATCTCACTCACTATGGGGGAAGGAAAATGCAAGATAGAGATATTCTTCCTTCACCAGTGAACAATGTTCAATCAACACTATCGTTAGGGTCCCCATCACATAGTAGTGAAACCCCCATTATGGGACCATCAACACCTGAAATAAAGTGTTGGCAACAGTATACATCAACCACCAAAGAAGCATATTAGGAGTAGTAGTCAGAGATTGCAACTAGAAGGGATTGCACCAATAATGAGAAGTGGAGTTAGGTCCACCAAATTAGAGGGATTTATTTCAGTAGGAGTGTCACCCATGGGGGATCATCATGAACCTATAAGGAGTCCTTAAAGGTAGAATTAGAGAGAGATAGAAGCTTGAATGGTTAAATTATCACCATTTTCATCCTTCCTCCATGTAGCACAATCTTTATGATGCAACATAGAGAAATCTATAGCCAGATGACCAATGGAGAAGCATTGCCCACATCGAAAGGGGAGACTTGAGGACCATAATCTAAAGATTGATTCCAAGGATTATCCCTAACCATGAGCACCACATCCCCTAGAATTGACCAGTGTGGATATATCCATGTCAACTCAAATACGAGAAAAAGAGAAACCTAGATTGAATTTATAGCCTCATGCACTTTCAAAAAAATGGCCAATAGAATTTGCAAGGACCTCAAAGTAAGAAATCTCTCAAAATTGGAGTGGAAGATTGGGGAGATGAACCCACATTGAGTGGTTCAATAAGAAGGTTAGAGGAGACTATCTATAGTTTGACTGAGAATGAGTGATTCCGCCAAACCCATGGCTTGTTGAGCATCAAACCAACGTCTTCAAAAGAAGAAAATACATCAATAAAAAAATCCTTTGTATAAAGGAAAAGTTCAATGTTACTAGAGACTAAGGATTAGTTTATTGGTTAAAGGATGTAATTTTTTTAATATTGATTTAAGAAATGAAATTTATCATTTTATATTGAAAATGTGATTTTTTTATTAATAAAATGCATTTAGAATTAGATTGAATTTTTGGTTTATTTGAGATGAAATCTATAACCCAGGTTAAGTGTATTTCACTCTCTTGATCAAGGTTGTGTCTATCCATGAGAAAAGGTGTTGTTATGTCTATAAATAAGTAGTTTCTTTTAAAATATATAATTAATTCAAAACCGCAATTATTATTTATCTCTACTTATTCATTTATTCTACAATAAGAGGAATGGCTTCCTTTAAATTAACTATTCTATTCTTTACAAAATTGATCTTGGCTTTTATAGCTTTAATCCCCTTGCATCATGATATGATCGATCTTGGCTATTATAGTTTCAATTCTCTTGCATGATATGATCTTTCGCCTTATAATAAGTCTTTATTCAATTCTCCATTTAACAACCTTTAATATTTGAAGTATAATAGCAATAGTGTTCCTTCATAAAATGATATTGGTAAATCTATCTTTATAAATCTTTCTCATTTTCTTCATTGTTCATTTCTTATTTTTCCTTTTTTATCATCTATTATATATTTGTATACATTATTCATATCTTATTTTTATTTCAGCTTGTTCATATTTATTATTTTTAGTATTTATCCATAAGCTAAATACTATTGCAATTAATTTTCTTTTCTCTTTTTTTTTATCAATAAAAGCAAAGAGTCGTAACAATTTTTTTTAGTGAACTTGTGAATTTTTTTAATTATAAAATTATTAAAATTATTTATCCTAATACTAAAACAAGGGTAGTACATTTATAAAACTAGTTATTTTAAATTAATTAATAACTTTTGAATTATGTATAAAATAACATAATTATTTATTGTTATTATTAACCATGCTATGTTCATTTCTTAATAATATATGTGTATTTGAATTTTAAGTTTGTTTTTATTTATGAGCCACATTTTGCATTTTGGTTTTTTCACTTTACTAAATTCATTTTGCTTGAGAATTTAAAAAACATTTACTATATGTAACTTAAATGCATATTTTTATGTAAATTTAAATTTTTTAAATTTAAAATACAATTAAAAATATAAATTATAGCATTTTCTACTTTTTATTTTATTATAAAAATTCTAAAGCTATTTTTCACATATAAAAAAATGTAAACATAAACTTTATTTAATATTTTATATATTTTTAAAAATATATATAAATATTTATCCTATTATATATATATATATATATATATATATATATATATATATATTTATTTATTTATTTATTTATTATTTTTTTTTTATTTATTTATTTTTTTTTTTAAATTGAAATCATATTACAACAATATTAAAATTTATTTTCAAATCTAACAAAATTTTTACTCAATTAATTTAATAAATAAAATTACCTATATTGAAAATAATACATAGACCTTTAAATTGTAATTTTTTAGTATATTTTTATCTTCAAAAGTATATATTATAATTATAAATATACAAATTATATATTAAAATATTATCTTTCATAAAACACAATAATTTTACAAAAAAATAATACATAAATAATATTTTCAATTTAAATTATTAATTTATAAATTTATTCTTATATTTTTATTTTCATTAAATTTTAATATTCACTTATTTTATGTCGTGACTCTCTAATTTTATATATGTCCTTATATTTTCATCCTCTTCTATCTATAATTCTCTGTACATTACAATTTTTTAAATTTATTTTTACATATTCAAGTTTATTTTACTTTTCCTTCTTTTTAATAATCTATGTTGTTTTTCCCTAATTTTATACATTTCCTTATATTTTCATCCTCTTGCATAGTTCTTTATGTATTTTAGTTTCTTAGATTTATGTTTGCATATTCAAAGTTATTGTAATCTTTTTTGTTTATTTTATATATTGTCTTAGTTTGCAATTTAATTATTCTACTCCTAGAGATCTCTCTATCATATTAGGATAAATGTGGAAGGGTGCTCTAAAATACTAATATTGAATAAATTTTACATGATTAAATCTAGATAATAATCTACTGAACTATAAACATTTAGTGACTTTAATTAATAAATTATTATTCAAATATAGATAAATTAAGATAAAAATGACACTATCAAATATAATTGTGATGACTAAAAGATTCTTTTAATTATAATATATCTTATAATTTTAAAGTAGAACAATATGACAACTATTATATTTATATTTATATTTATATAAAAATCTGCAACTCAATCATATTAAAGAGAACCATTAAAGATTATCTTTAATGGTAATTAAATCATAAAAATATATAATGGAAAACCACAATCATTGTTTGCCAAACGAAATTCAAGTTGATAATTCTTATTATTCAATGTGCTAGATTTTCCTACTAAAATATTTACATAATGATAGTTTTATTCTACCAAGGCCTTGCACAAAGTCTACTTGTGAGAAAAAATGCTTGCAATAAAATGATCAAGTAGTGATATTCAAATACACAGAATACCTCTCATCTTTGAAAGCCAAGAGAGGTGAAAGAAGGTAATTCCTGTTTGAACCAGTAGCAATGAAACTCATGGGATGATAAGTGCTCATGCCTGCATTTACATTGAAGCTTACTGCATGGTAGAATTCTGAATTACCTCTCTCAGGAATGCATTTCAATTGAACTGCTTGTTCAACTTGGTAACTTGTTCCTCCATGAAGAAAACAAGAAGGATGGTCTACAGACTCAAAAGATAGAGAATTTTCACTCTTGTCCAATCCAAGATGTACTTTGAAAATTGTTGCACTGTTCTTATTTGAAAGCCTATCCTCAACTTTATGTGAAGCGGTGACATTATTGTTTATCCCTTGATGTGCAATAAATATTTCCGGAAGAGGAAAAGGCTCCAAATAAACATTTTTCCCAACAAAATCCATGACTGAATTTGGTTTTCTCTCTGGATTAGTAGAATCTACTATTCTAAATGTGGAATGAGCTGCTTCATCTGTCCCCGACATTGGAAAATGGTTCATCATTATTTGGTGAAGAGCATTGTTATATGTGAATACAAGGGTGCTGTTTTGTGAGCCACGAACATTTGATATTTTTCTCTCTTGTCCAAAAGTGTATAATTGAGATGCATAAGAAGGAGGGACTGCTACAATTGAATCAGATAATGGAGATGTTTTATCTAAGTGTAAGTCCCACTCTCCATTACTCATGGCAGCTAGCAAGTATGGACCAAATAGAATTGCTTGAATGGATTCATACTCAGAACGATCATCTGCAAAAATTGTTAAGAGGAAGATTTCTATGTGATTATCTTCTAAATCAATGAAAGAGTTACCAAAGTATAAGTTTTTCACATTTGAATATGAATAGACAAACCTTTGATTTTCTCTGTACTGAGGCCAACTGGAAAGGATAGAGACACCTTATCTCCTGATATCCATTTTCTCGTGATTGTCAAAAAGTTTCCTGCAATCCATGAAACCCACAATTAAATTTGTATGAATTCGTGTAAAAATATAATTTTGAATTTTAATAAAGTGCTATAATTGTATGCACTGTAATTGTATACATTTTTGTTTCTAAAGAAGAGGATGAAATATTTTTCTTGTATATTAAAGACATAAAGTTGCATGGAGGTCCTTCCACTTTTGTCAACAAATTGCTCTGATTGTTGAGGAAAGATGATTGTTTATTTATTATTTGTGGACTCAAAACTTTTATGGTAGGTTATTCACGTTTACTATTTTTGGTAATTATTTGCAAATTTATTAACTTTTAGGGAAATATTTGTTATCTATATATCATTTTTATATTAATAAAATAGTACTGTTATTTGTTGACAACTTTTTGAATCAGAGATATTAAGTTTCCATAGTCCACAAAACTTCTCAAGTCAGTAAATCATAAAATCTATCACCTTCATGCTATAGGGGAAGATTAGTCCAACTTTGAATGGAGTAGTTCTTGGCATTTATCACCTCCATGGTAATGTTGAAATCCAACTAAACCATATCATATAAAGGCATCCATCACCTTGGTCATATTAGTGGGAACCAACTAGATTGAAAGATATAAGTCCTAGTATTTATCATGTGCGATAGTGTAGCTAGCCAATCATGCCTTGATCATGTGATAAATATTCTCAGGCATCTTTACCTCTATGTTACTAGCAAAAGCTAACTAATCCTTAAAATACATTAGCACTTGGTATTCATGCACAATACTAATGACAACCACTACTACACATGTATTTAGACTCAATTCTAACATGTGGATTCACATTATTTTCAAGTATTCATAATCCATATTTCTTTAAAATTCATAAATACCATTCAAGTTGACCTAAATACATGTCACATAAAGTGATTTACAAACCTATGCATGAGGTTTTCTAGGTCTTAATGCAGTGACATAAAAGAGACACATTGATCTACACTAGTTTGACTTGATTCCCAAATACATACCAACAGATAAAGTAATTGAGTCTATTCCTTTCATTCAATTTTTTTTATTAAATTCAGAGCCTAGGAGGGGATTACTCCATACACAACCATGCCCAAAAGCTGTCAAGAGATCAACAACACAACAACGACGGTCTGGCCATTACAAACTTGAAGGATTTGCAATAAGGTAAAGAACGTAGCATTAACAATATATTAGTAGAAAAGGTAGTCTGTACATCAAGATTGGGAAGCCAACTCACTTATAGCAAGAGGAGGAGAGTAACATATATAATGATTATCCTTAGCATTAGGTTCCCCACTACATGGTAGCACAACCACCATTGTAGGATTGTCAACACAAGGAACAGAGTGTTGGCAACGTTGTACATCAATCACCACATACTAAAACAAATCAAGAATAATCGAAGAAGCGTTTGTGCAGCTAGGAGTGCACCGACAACCAGAGGTGGAGAGATGTCCAATGGTTTAGAGGATGTCAAATCAACAAAAGCATCACCCTATAGAGGATCATCATTGTCTTGTGAGGAATCCTTAGAGGTAGAATCAGAGAGAGAAAGCCCAAACAATCAAATGATCATCATTTACATCCTTCCACCAAGTAGCAACACCTTTACAACACAAAAGAGAAACATTTGTAGATATATGACTAGTAGAGAAGCATCCTCGACATCAAAAGGGAATGTCCTCATAGTCCAATGATTTAGTCCAAGTCTTATCCCCAACCATAAACATCATCATCACTTAGAAGTGGTGTCAAGATATTTATGTCAACCAAAATGAAAGTGAAAGTAGAGTGGCCCAATGAATCCATAGCCTTATCCACCTCAAAGAAATGGCCAATAGAGTTTTCGATGGCCTCAAAGAAAGATCAATCTCCCAAAAATGAAGTGGAAGATTGGGGAAATGAACCCCCACTATGTTGTTCGGTAAGAGGGTTGAAGGATACTATCCAGGATTTGGCTAAAAGAGAGTGATTTCTCCAAATCCATAACTTTCTCAGCACAAAATTACTATCTTCTAAAGAAGAAAATGCAAAAAATAAAAACCCATTTGTGCAAGAGAAACAATCATTATTAGAGATAAGGGATTTCTAGGAACTTGTTACCCAACAATGCATATCCAAAAGAGAAGGCCAACAACTAATGGATCTATATAACAACCCAAAATATTCATAGAAATTCACATTATCCACCACATCCAAGCCACACCACCATGGGGAGGTCTTCGCATAGACAATTGGTCATTTTTTTGCCTTCAAAGGAATACTAGCAATAGATTTGGCAACATGGACATAGCTTTTCCAACTAACATCAGTAGATTTTAAGGGTGGGACCCCATCTTTAACAAACCAAGAAGCAGAAATCCCTCCACCACTAATGCCAGGAACAAGAGTCTCAACAGCCACACTCTACAGTGGAGAAGCAAACACCTATTTGGTCAAGGTAGACAACTTAGCTCCCATCAACACATCTAATGTAGGGGTAGTACAATCTCAATTCATACATATACGAGTCATTTGGGAAGACAGAAAGATCAAAGGCATTTTCAAAATATCTATTTATTGTCTTCTTGTTTCTTTCATTTAGACGTTATTCGAGGATACATTATTATTTTAAGTAGGTGGTCCCATGAATTTTGTAATGTAGTTTAAGCTCCTACATTTATGAAAGTTGAAGGTCTCATGAATTTTCATAGTTACATCGTCATCAAGGATTGGGGGACAACAAAATATGTATATGACTATTAAGAAGTAAAATGACATAATTACAAAAGCCAAATACTAAATAGAAAATACTTTAATGTTGAACAATGAACATTGAAGTTTCAAATATTAAATTACTAATTAGAAATTAAGATATTGAATGCTAAATAAGTTTTAAATTTTTAATCAATCGAATCAACAAATGGAAGATTTCTATTATATGAAATATATCATAAAGATGATTACAATGAGTAGCATGATATCAAAACAATTACAAAATATCAAATGTAGTGAAGAGAGGCCTCAAATCATCCATTGGGAGGTCAAGCCTCAAGGAAAACTCGTCATAAGAATTACTAGAACACCAACTAGCTCTACATCTAAAGATGTTGTGTCCTTGTCCACATCAATCTATGATGGCTCCTCTGACTCTACACAAGGAAAAAGACGATCACCAATGACAGACACCCAAACTTCCCCGAGACACTCAAGGTTGCTCGAGTGTCACCTTCGATGTCTCAAGCATGTTAGAACATCCCTGCATCACATCAGCAAACAACAATTAATATAGGATATAGTTGGGGACTTGGGGACGACACCCCCACATCTTGAGGGCATCCTCGTACTAGGATTGCAAGGGTTTTGAGGGGGAATTATCCCCATGGAAGACTATGACTTTTATTATTTTGTATAGGAATATAGCACTAGTTACTAACCATGTTTGAATTATGGTTCCCTCCTTGCTCACCTAACTTCCCAATTACTGACTTTTAAGAAGCCAACAAAATGATAACTAAAAGCTCATTAATGAATTTCACATATACCAATAGTCACTAGCGTTTGCCACATTATTTGGAATTTCTGAATAGTTATTAGAGTTGTGAAACTTTATTGGTACCTATAGTGCAAACTACGACTTGAGATTTGTGTATATTAAAGTATTAACATTTTTTGAGGAGGTTATAGTGCCCAATAATTGGAGCATCTTTAAGTATTGCACTACACTTTGAAATGACCATTTTTTGGCACTTGCGCACAAATCCTAGAACATATATTGTTATTACCTAGAAACTAGAAAAATAGCGATAAGAAGTAAAGTCACATTCAAAAAAAAAATGTAAACATTGTTACCATTCAATGTACCATGTAGAATCTCTAGGTGCATAAAATTATCTCCTAACGAAGAGTACACTTCTCCTACTCAATTCCACAAAAAATTAAATTTCAAAATGAATGAAAGAAATTTCTAACCCCACTCCAAATATAGGAACTTGAAATTGTAATATTAAATTAAGATTGATAAGTAGGATATCACAATAGGATTTAGTTTGGTAGATGACTATATTCAATTGAAAGATAAGTAGGATTTAGTTTGGTAGATGACTATATTTGGTTGAAAGAGTAGAAAATAGTCGAGAAAATAGGAGATCAGTGTATATTTGGCATGCAAATATTATGCATGTACTACCACTTGGGAGACATGTTCCTTCCCAGTTCAAGTGCGGCCTAAATATCCTACTGTGTTTCGATTGATATCCATCAGCAGCTCTTGCATTGTTGGTGCCAGACAATGAGGGTAAGGAATTAAGACCGGTGTCTCGTGAAGGGATTTCAAATATTATTTCTACACAAGGGTCTTAGGGTGCAGTCCCATGAGAGGGTATGATCTATTTTTATGGAGTGGAAGGTCCCATGAAGTGGAAAATAAGAATCTATAGGGTTAATTGGAACCTTGTCCTAAAAAATAGCAACCCCTACTTTTTAGGGTACAAATTTGAGTGGGTTGAAAATGTGGGGGATTAGAAATTGCCCCATCAGCTTAGGCTTTTTGTCTGTCCCTTGTCAACAATATTTTCTTTTTAGTCATGTAAATTGACAATGTTGAGTAAAACAATTCTTGAGACCACCAGCTTCCATAAATTATGAAGGCTAAACTTTCTTTTTATAATGGAGGTTTCAGAACTACAAGGCAACCGAGCAAAGGCACGAAGCGTGCAAGCTACCAACCAACGAAGGCCACCACATAAATATTTTAAGAACATGATATGGGCCCACGCGTGCATCTCTTGAACTTAGAGCCAAGGAACGAGGGCATCCAAGCAAGCAAAATCACCCAGAGCATGATCCCGACCTCATCCCTTATGATGTCGAAGCCTTGCACACAACAAAACTTGACCCATGGTGGGCTCTTTGTGAGCCATTCAACTTCACCAGTAGACCAAGGACCCATTGGCTAGAGGTTGAACTTTTAAGTATAAACTCGGGAGTAAAATTCTCGAGACCTCCCACTTTAAAATAATCCTAAAAGTTTTATTAACACTCGCTATTTTTTTTAGGAAGCCCCCTCCATGGGATCACACCCTTATGAAAGTGGTGAAATTATTTTGTGGAATAGGGAGTCTGATGGAGGCTAGTGTTTTAGGAAACTGCATAATTGAGCTTTCTTTTAGATATAAAACACTCGCCTCCATAAGACCCTTGTTCTGTACAAATAATATGTGAAACCCCTCCACGAGATGACAATCTTAGCTTGGGGTTCCACGGAGGGGGGCTTCCTTAAAAATAGAGTGGGTGACTGCTATGAGTTTTTAAAGCTGAACAATCTCATTGTTTCATCTTTAAAATTTGAGCTCCTAAATTTAAGGAGGAATATCACCTTAAAAATTTAAATTTATGTTGTAATTATTTTATTATATTTTTTTTATTAAAAAAAAAAGATTCTTGACATGTGGCAAAAAAAATTCCAAAGTTGGTGGGGCTAATTCCACCCAATTTTCACCCAGCTAATTCCAGCCCCACCCCATTTTCACCCAACTCAAATTGAAGGGACTAAAATATAGGAGCTCCTATTTTGTAGGAAATGATTCCAATTAAACCTTTAGTCCCCCTCCCCCTAAAAAAAATTACCATGGAGCTATCCCCTGGACAAAAATAGAGCCCAAGCCCCTTCCATAGAACCCAAGTTAATTTCTTACCCTCATTGTCTGGCACCAGCAATACAGGAGCTGCAGATGGTCTATCGATTGAAACACGATAGGATGTTCAGGCCGCACTTGAACTGGGAAGGAACATGTCTTCCTAATGGTAAGCATGCATAATTTTTGCATGCCAAACATGAACTGATATGTTCTAGTATTTTCATGTGTCAGCTATTTTCTGTTTTTTCAACTGAATATAGTCTATCTACCAAACTAAACATGCTATTGGGAGATTAGGGAGGCTGTCCTGTCCCAAGCAGTGACACGGATTTGAATTTGAAGTGCGCTAGTGTATTTTTAAACCCATTTTGTGTGAGGTATCTTTCCATTATGAATGCCACTTGAATTGGTGCCACCTTCCCATTCCTCATTCTCAACTTCTTTAATAACCTCTGTCCTGCAAATGTAATCTTTTCTCTCAATATGGAAATCAAATGCAAAACGACTTCACATAAGCCAAAATTCCTATAACTTCTATGCTTTGATGGACTTTCACAAATTTGTTTTTTCTTTCCACCAGCTTCTATCAAATCAGTTTAAGTGGTGATGGATGTCCATACTACATTTCATAGCCTCCCATTTGGTGGTCCCTTTTGTCTTAATGAATTTAATGCCCTCAACTGCAGGTCCTCCTCCTTTGAGTTTGAACCATGCAGCTCATGTCTATTTTAATCACTTCCTCTACCCCACAATTAACCCCTTTTATTTGAATATCACCAGCTTCCAATTTCCTTATTGAATTTTAATGCCCAAAACCCTTCCTTCTTGAACTAGGCAGCCAATGAATCATTAATTCCCATCCAGCCCCCACCATCGACCTTTTTTAATTTGGAATAAATCTACAATTTATTTTTCCGCACTAGGACAACAAGGGATGTGACACTGACATAGTGGAAGGGCAAGCCATGGTAGTTGGACTCTTGAACTCTTTGAACCAAGAAGTTCAAAGTTGCTGAAAGAAGTGGAGTGTCTTTAATGCAGATCATTCTACTTCTGCCGATTTTGTGCCCAGATTGTTTAGGAAAATTTACTGCTTGTGAATTTAAGTTTGTCCTTTACCAACTTTACTAGTTCTTTGAAACTGCTCAGTCTTTAGAGAAACAATTGTTATTTAATATGTTTGGAGTCAAAATATATGTGTTGCTGAGTCCTTTCGGGTAGTAATTAGTAATGCCTGTGTGCTAGATAAAAGGGACTTTCTGAGCTGTAAATTATTTCTTTTGTAACAGAACCATGCCTTTATTTTTATTCTTTTTAAGTTGGAAGACTTAATTATAATATCACAAAAGATTAAGTGCATGTGAGATGTGTTGACTAATTAATCTTTTATGAACATTAGAGAAAGAGAAAGAGGGACTTTCAAGCATATCTCTCAAATAAACCTGAAAAAAATTGGCACAACCCAAAAGGATGTGTGGATGTCAATGCTAAATCCAAGCCCTCTCAAACGTGTATACTTAGAGATCTCTTTCTATGTGGTTTCTCTTTCCCTTAATTGTAATGTAGATTGTTTGATAATGCTTAATTTGTTTATCTAATGCTTAATGTGTTTATCTAATGTAGTTTGATTAGCTAATTGAAATGTAAGGAATGTAGAAGCAAATGTGATGTTGGCAAACAGATTTGTTCTTTCTGATTTTAACTCTTCAACGCCCTAATTTGTGAACAACATCTTATTACAACAGTTGGAAAGTTGCTTCAGAGAAGACCTAATTTCCTCTGAATTGTTAGGTGCAGCTCCCTATTTTGAAATTTGCAATGAATTTTGTTTACTCCTAAATCTAAACAGGGTATGTTCTTAACTAGAGAACAGGAGAGGTAAACTAAGCCAAACTTATAAGGGAATCAACTCAGGCAAGAAATGATATTTCGAGGGTTAGTTGAGTTTGTGAACTCACACATCTTATGAACTCATAGCTAATATGCACTAAGACTGATTGATCTATCTAGAAACTAAATTGCAGAGGGAGATTACATTGAATGAAAACATCTAAAGGATCTCTTTTAAGCCTATAATGACAATACTTATCATATTCAGCTCATTGTCTTAAAACAGGGGAATAAAACTCTTTTCGTTCCTCATTTCAATCCAAAATAAAGAGAAAAACAAGCAATTGATGACTATTCAAAATGGAACAAAAAATAATTGATACAGAAATACCATTCAATTGACTCTGCAACATCAAGTACTTCACACCAAGAATTTGCTGACCTTTTATTAATCTTTTAATCTCATACATATAGGACTCAGAGATGACCAATACATAGGAAGTTTAATCGATTCATCTCTCTCAAAAATGACAAATGGCAAAGAGCCTAATTGCCCATTACAATGATTACATCAAAATATGAAAGAAGCGAAAAATGGATCACTTTGCTTTCTTCCCTTTTTCAGTTTTTGTCCTATAGGCCTTGGCAGCAACAATGATTCGAATTAGTTCCTCATGCTTATGGACGTGTACATTGGTGTATCTCAAGAGCCATTTAGAGAGCTCTCGGGCCAGGTCTTTGAAGGCGCCCAAATGGTCTTCTAGTTCTTCCATGGCCACATGCACACCTCCACCCAGCTTCTGCACTTCAGAGATCCTGTTCTAAGGATTAGAAGCTATTCCTATAAGTCCATCTATAAAATTAGAGAAACTTGTCTTCATGACGGGTATTCCAATAATTGTCTTTCCTTGCCCACTAGACTGTGAATCTGTGTGCAAGGCTCTTAGTAGTTTGTAATCTCTATCCTGCTCCTTTGCTTTAGCTTCAGTTTCCTTTAGTCCCTCCTCTGCAGCTATGATCATCTCAAATTTGAACTACATGCTCTGAAACCATTCAACTAAGGGCTCATCCCCTTTAGGCAAGATATTTGCTTTGACAGCCTCCTTTGTCTTCATTTAAATGATCATCTTCAATAAGGAAACACAATCATCACTCCTAATTTTCTCCATAGCCAAGGTGGCTCTGTTTGATGATATGTTGTCCTTCTCTATTTCTAGCCTTAGTATAGCATTACCAATCTGCTCTATGATGGAGAGTCCTTCAATCTTGATTTTTCCGCTCCACTCTCTACCGATTTTCCCAAAATGCTTATCTTCCTGGAGCTGGGAGATGAGTACTTAAATATCTGCAGCAGTGGGATCACTAGTCATAGGCATCCCGGAAATGCTTGCCAATGGGGTGACCAATTGCCTGATGAAACCATTCAATTCTTGTATCTCCACCTTCATTCCGACTTTTGACAACTTGAGGCTTTCCAATTGCCCTTCAATCACTTCATTTTTTGACTTCCATAAGCCAACCTTGGTGTCATGTCTAGCCTCTCCAAGATCCATGGAGTGTAAGGCAAAATTATCAGTAGACATGTCCTCCAATCTTCCTTCCTTGATGGGCTTGGAAACTTCCATGGTCAGATGCCTTGTTTCAGGGTCTTGTCCAAGGATGGACAAAGTCTTTTGCTTCTTGACTTTGCTCAATGTTGATCCAGAGCAGATGGCAAGGGACAGAGTATCTTTGTTGGGGGTGCCTTCATCCTTCCTCTTTCTTGTTCTCTCTAAGGTATCCTCCAACCATGAATCTATACTTGTTACTTTGGAGGTTGTTCCAAGAGTTTCTATGCTGAAGATCTTTCTTTTGGCTGAAGTGGTGGCTTTGGCAGTCGAAGAAAAAGGATTCTTCGGAGTTTGTGAAACCAATTGCGACGAGCCTTGAGCTTTCTCCACTTCTTTGGATTTCTTTGTCGCCTCATTAGATTTGGTGGATTCGCTGTCACTGCTTTCACTGTCTCCCAAATCTACCACTTCTACATGAGGGCTACTTGGTAAAAGGAGTGCAGGGCTCACTGATGGGACTGCACTACTATGAGGCAAAAGGGAAGGAGTGACCACAGTGGCGTAGGCTTCTTCCACCTTCTTCTCTGCATTCGACAAGGATTCGATCACTAGGAGGGAGCCATCATGGCAAGTTTGCACAATGGGGATGTTCTTATCAAGAGGTTGATCACCTCCGCCGGATGGTTGGGTTGGTCCTTGGGTGAAAGCCAATGTTACACCTGATGTACCACCTTGAGAGGAAGGAGCTTCGGCAGCAGCTAGAGAGGCTTGAGCTGTGGCACTTTTCCTTCAGCTCTTCTTTTCTGTGGTCCACTAGATCCATTTCCCGGTTCTCTTGATAATTCGGGCCATCATCACCTATAGATCTTCACATGCATCTTCATAAGGCTCAAAACTACCAGGAATGCCCCTCAACTTTGTCCAATAGGTAATACTATACATGTTTTGTCCATCATCCTCAATTCCTTCAACGTCAAGGTTGATTTCATACATTTTTACTTGATCTACTATGAGCCTGGCGAAAGCACGGTCACAGCTTTCAAACTCATCTCTGTAATCAGCCCAGCAGTCTTCTATGGTGGTAATATGTTTTATTACACCAACAATCTGTAAAACATCTCTTGCATATCCGTTTGGGTCAAACATAGGTCTCAAGACCTCATACATTTCCAGCTTGTCCTTCATCTCAAACACTTTAAGCATGTTCTTTGCATCAGAACAAGATTCGCAACTGAAAGCTCCCACCTTCATAGGAAACTCGTAGCCTTTCTTCTTTAAGCTCTCGCTCAGCATGTTCACCTGAATCCCCTGCCTCATGATCTTGATCAACACAATCATGTCACTCGGGTACCTTAGTAGCTTCAAAGGGAACCCGTCAAAAGCCACAAGACACAAATACGAAAAGGATGAGAACTGGATGAAAAAGCTTAGAAATTGACCGATAGCCGCAATAGCTTCCAAGCTAAATCTCCATTTTGGACACCCTTGAAGTTCCTTGCAAATTCTCATAGTAAATGCATCATTAACTCTTATATACTCGCATAACTATTCTCCAATTGTAAACAAGCGTACAACTCATAAGACTTCACATCATCAGAGAAATTCTACACCCTTGGGAGGCTTGGCCATAATTGCAGAGAAGCTAACATATAAATGAGGAAAGACGACATATAGAATGTGTTTTAGAACTTTGCAACACGAAGAGCATTGGATAGATTCTCACTTACCTCATAGGCCCAATCAATGTATTGGGTATTAGAACAAATAACTTGCACCAAGAAGAAGTATTGCTCAACAAAATTCAAAGCTTCTACCTCACCTTTCAATCTATGCAAGAGGACCATGATATCGACAATCTCAGGCTTGAGATTAGTCCCAAACAGAGTCTTAGGGACCTTACTCTTGATGCCTTGTGGCTTTTGGAACCATGATTGCATGATCTCCTTTCTCCAAATCATCTTCTTGGCGGAGAATTCAGAAACAGCTCCTCCGACTATTAAATCCGAAAATTCTTCCTGCTCTGGAACTTGAAGGCAATTCACCATAGTTTGCCTATCAATAGAGATCAATACTGTGTTATCTAGCAATATAATTTTCCTGGTGCCTGGGTTATAACGATTTATGCATTCGTAAATCAATTCAAGAGCCTGGACTGCAACTGGAAAATTGGCTGCTTCAACTAGCCCGCATCCTTGGAGCTTCTCAGTGATGGGATGGATTGGCTCCGATTTCACTCTTCTAAAAATATTGCATGTCAAAGAAACGGGGAGAGGTATCAATGAAATTCTGCAAAGAAGACTTGATTCCATTTAATCCGTCAAAACTTGCAAATCTAGTTGCCATTCCGTTCGTGGGTGAATTTCAAAATCTAGAAAAGCAGAGAATAGTAAATGCACAAAGGCTAGCTTTTCAAACAGAGGTTGTGCAAACTAACAAAATAACAATTTGAGCAAGCGTGATAATTTTTGCAATTGTTTATGTATCTCTCTATATAGGAGTTTCAATCCATCCGTTAATCTTTAGGATTCGCGCCACACGAATGAATTGAAGGAGAGGTCTGTTGAAACAATAAATGTGTGGTTTCAACGAATATCTCGATGTCTTTCCACTTTTTCGTTGGGCCAACGGTAATTTTCTATCTCTCATATTTACTTTCCCGTTTTCCACTAAGTTTTGGAAAGTTATAAACAGTACTCTGTAACAAAATATCCGCTAAAGCAAATTCTACTTAATAGATCTTTCCCGCAATGGTTAGATTATTTACATTATCATCTTGAGAGGTTTGGCACACGAAATATGGGTTTAATTTGCTCACCAACTTGGTTTTCTTTATAATCCGGAAAATCGCCCTCATGGGTTGAAAACCCGCAGAGGAGAAGACAATTTCCATTTCTCTGCCCAAGCTTGCCTTTTAACTTTACCTTTTGATTATGGTTTCCTTTGGGTTTGGAGATGTCCAAAAGTAGTGTGAAAAGTCATCAGGGACCCACCTTTGCTTCTTTTCCTTCAGAATTAGCTTTTTCGGGAAACTGACTTCATGGGTTGAAAACCCACCGAGGAGAAGTCAATTTCTAGTTTTCCGCCTAGAATGATTTTGAGAATTGTGACATACCCAGAATCTTTCCTGAGGTAGATAATTGTAAGAGGAAGATTAATTTATTGTAGGGTACCTTGTTATCTTCTTATTTCGACCTGCATTCATCATTTGCTGCTTTCCACGAAAAATCACCTTCATGGGTTGAAAACCTGCTAAGGAGAAGATGAAGTCTGGAATTCCGCAAACTTCTGTCCTCATGGAGAAAACGATGGATCCCAAGCAGATATAACTCTTGTAAATGATCTTTGCATGTTTTGTGAATCTCCATCAGATTTGGTACTAAGCTACCCACAAAACTCACAACACAAAGGAAGACCACCCAGCTATGAAATGTGGAGAAGGGGAAAATGAAAAATGCAATGAAGACTCTTCCCACCTAAGGGGATTTGGACTTAGACTTGAACACACCTAGGACTTTACTAGAACACAAAATTTCCACTTTGCAAATTGGTTGGTGAATGAAAAGTGGGGCAACAGCTGGCTTTGACTGGGGACTTGGGTAAGCTATACCCAAGCAAGGAACCCAAAATCTCTGGTTTCACAAAAACAAAAGGTGGCACGCAATAAAACTAAAGCAAAGAAAGCAAGGGAAACCTAAATAGGAAAACATAAACAGGAACTAAACATAACTATAGTACAGTACAGGAGTTACCTGTTTTCAATTTGAAATTTGATAAAGCTTTAGATCCTGACCATTATACGTCAGGGGTAGCATCTCACCATCTGGATATGCCAATTTGACCAAGTTGTTTTCAAACGACTGATGAATAGTGAATGGGCCTTTCCACAAGGTATCAAATTTCTTATGCATACCTTTTGGAGCTCTTCGCTTATCCCACAATAACACACTATCTCCTATGATGAATTTTTGCAGCCTCGCCCTTTTATCAAATAGGTTCTTGACACGCATCTAATGTTGTGTGATATGATATACGATTTCTTCCCTTTCCTCTTCGAGTTTGCTCAAGTACAGAATCCTCTTTTCTAAACCATCCCTATAGATATCATGTTCAATTACTGTTCTTAGTTTGTTCATAGCTAATTCCAAGGGTAATGGAAGATTGGCTTCAGTGCCATAGACCAATTCAAAAGGAGATATACCAATTGCCCTTTTAGGTGTCACCCTGTCTGCCCATAATGCCTTGTGAATTTTCTTGTGCCAAGTCTTCTGATTATCTGATACTAATTTCTTGACAACATTCATCAAATTTTTGTTACTGGATTCCGCTTGACCATTTCCTTGTGGGAAATAATCAGATGAATGGCTGACTGTGATACCATGCTTGAAACAAAAATTGGTGATCTCAACTAACGAGAAATACGCTGCATTGTCCATCACCAGTTTGATGGGGACACCGAATCTAACTATTATGTTTTCTTTAATGAATTCGCACACTACTTCGGAAGTAGTTTTCTTAGTTGCATTGGCTTCCACCCACTTAGTGAAATAATCAGCAACAGTTATAACATATTGGTGACCGGCACTGGATGCTGGGTTGATAGGCCCAATGAAATTGAGACCCCATTGTTGGAAAGGACCTTCAATGATGACAACTCTGAGAGGCAAAGCAGCTAACTGAGCTCGCCCAGCGAACATCGTACGTTTCTCGCATTTTGCCACCCAAGAGTAGGCATCCTTAAACATTCCCGGCCAGTAGTAACACTGTCTCAGTATTTTGAAAACTATGACTGAAGATGAGAAATGTCCACCATATGCTTTATCATGGAAGGTTCTCAACAACTTTTCTTGCTGTTGTTTGTCGATGCATCGGAGAAAAGTACCATCTATAGCCCTTTTAAACAATTTGTCATCCCAAATTATGTATTTAGCTGCTTTCAACTTGAGATCTCTTCTCTGTCTTGTTGTCATGCCTTCTGGACATTCTCTATATGTCAATAAGTAAGCAATATTCTCGAAACAAGAATCTTGCATGCCTACTGCTAATACTAACTGCTTTTCTCTTGGTTCCTATGTTTCTTCAACAATTCTATTTTCTACAATTGCTTTGCACAAGGCATTGCCTCTCACTAGCTTAGTAGGCTTGATTTCAATATCATACTCTTGCATTTTCACTATCCACCTCCCTCTAGCATCACACCCTACATCTTGTTGCCTCAACACACCTTTTACTGCTACATCTGGAACGTAGACCACAGAATGCGAGTGCAAGACGTAGAATCGAAAATTCTTCAATGCTTTGACTACTGCAAAGGCATGTTTCTCGATTTGTGAGTATTTCAACTCATGATTTTTTAGAGGTATGCTCATGAAAGCTATAGGGGCTTGTATTCTTTCTTTGTTGTCTTGCATCAGGATTGTTGATAAAGTGTGTTCAAAGGCATAACGGTAAATGATGAAATCCTGTTTATAATCCGGATGACATAATACTAGAGCGTTAGCAATGGCGGTCTTTATGTTCTTGAATGCTTGTTTTCCAGCCTCATTCCATTTAAAATTTGAATTCCCTTTCATCATATCTACAATACATTTAGTAGTTTCCGCAAAATCTGGGACGAATCATCTAAGGAAATTTACCTGTCCGAAGAGTGACTTAACTCCTGTTTTATTTACTGGCAGACTTAAACCATCGAATGGCCTCCACCTGTTCTGGGTTGATTCTGATACCTTCCTGGGAAACTATATGACCCAGAAGCTTTCCTTTTGTAACACAAAAAATGGATTTTTTTTAATTTAGGGAGATTCTGTGCTCCCAACACCTTTGTAATACCTTCTTCAAATCTTCGATATGATTCTTTCTTTTCTTTGAAAACACGGTGAGATCATCCAAGTATATAACAATAATCCGGTCTTTTAAATCAGCAAATGTTTTGCTCATACATCTTTGAAATGTGGCACTGGCATTAATGAGCCTGAAAGGCATTCTATGGTATGCAAACGTACCCCACGGAGTAGTGAAAGCCCTTTTGTGTTGGTCTTTCTCCTCTACTTCTATTTGATTGTACCCTGAGAAACCATCAAGCATGGACATCATTTCAACCCCAACTACTATTTGTAATAGGTAATCCATGTTGGGAAGAGCAAAATTGTCTTTCAAAGATACCTGGTTCAAATTCTGAAAGTCAACACAAATCCTTATTTCTCCATTCTTCTTTCTAACTAGCACTATATTGGCTACCCAGGTGGAATGATGAATGGGATAGATAATCCTTGCTTTTAACATCTTGTCTACCTCCCTGAATATAGCATCAGCTACTTTAGGATTATAATTCCTCTGTTTCTGTCGGAAGGGAATTGCATCAGGCTTTAGGGGAATTTGATGTTTTACCTTCCCACCCCTATAACTTTTCAAATCTTCGTAGCTCCAAGTGAATACATCTTGGTATTCTATGAAAAGTTGTCAAGCAACTTCTTTCTCTTCAGATGAACAACACTTTCCAATGTTAATCATTTTGGGACTATGATTGTCTCCTATATTAACTCCTTCGTACTCACCTGTAGTAGGACCATTTTCCATTCTCTTTCGCTTGATGTAAGCATCGTGTATATTAAACAGTCTTTCCAAATATACAAAGTATGGGGGAATAATATTACCTCGCAATTGGACTTCATCAGCTTGATCTTCTCTTTGCTCGGGTTTGAGGTCTCCATGGTTGTCTTCCTTTGATGAGTGTTTGCAGTAGCTTTGTCATTTTCTACGAACAATTGCAAAGACTTACCAGGATTCTATATTGTCTAGAATAGAGGCTCGATACACAATCTCAATCTGGTATTTCTTATCTTTGAATTCAGGATGAGGTAGCAACAAGGAAGCGGAAACAACTGAGTTAGCTTTGGTGTTCATCTCCCTTGGTACTACTTCAATAGCAAAAGCATCCAAGCCTTCTATTTCGTCCCAAACTCTAATTCTATAGTTTTTCAACTTGTGGTTCTTCGCAGAGTATTGTCCTTTAATTTGTCTCATAATAAGTTCTGCATCACCTCAAGCTTTCAGGATCTTTACTCCTTTTTCCTTTGTGGCAATTATTCCAAGAAGTAAGGCTTCATACTCTATAGTGCTATTAGTGTTTGCAAATTCCAATTTGAAAGCCATGGGTTCAGGTTCTCCTTCGAGAGGTATTAACACTACACCTGCGCCAGATCCTGAAGAGGAACAACTTCCTTCAAATTCTAATGTCCATATAGACAAAGATTCCTTTTCTTCAACGGGGATTATTGGTTCTAGATTTTTTATTCCTTGTCCATTCAGGGTGTCTTCAGTGAACATGTAATTGCCAAATTCTAATTCTTGATAGAGGACCTGTGCTTTAGGGTCTTCTGACTTTAAGACAGTTAATTTCGCCTTTACCTCAAGTGCCAACTTAACTCTCTTGCTCCCTATGGGAATCATTGCTTGAGACCAGTGGATTTTTATTTCTCCTCCTAAATCTCAGCAAAAACTCCTAGTTAAGAGAAGACCATAGCTTGCCAAAATATCCACAAACAGGATGGTCAATAATAGTTTCTTTTCTGATGAGAAGCTAAGGCTACTTGAGCATCTTTGATTTGTCCAAGCAAGGGGACTTGTCTGGCATTCATAAAGTAACACCTTCCATGAACTTTAGTAAGAGTGAGACCCACGGCTTTAGCTACGGAATAAGGCATCACATTGTCTGATGTACCTAAATCTATTATGCAATTGCACAATTTGCATCCGTTAATATACAGTGAAATGTAGAATGGGTCGGGTTTCTGCCTGGGAGAAGTTGCTAGGACAGCGGAATCCTCTTGGTTAAACAAGTTAGATGTCAAAGTTTCATCCCCTTCTTCAATGGTCACATTATGATTCAAATCTGAAGCATTCCCTTTACAATGATCTACCAATCTTTTCAACTCAGAGGGATGAGATTTCAAATAATCTATAGAGGAGATTTGAATTTTTGACTCTTCACAGAATTGGATGAAATCAAAAGGGGTCTTGTCCTTACCTGTTTGAGACGTTGATGCTCCCTGATCAATGTGAATATTATTGATGAAGAGTTGGGGTCATTTCCAATAACATGACTAGAGCATGACTACTTGAGTTTTTGACCTTGGATTAGTACTATGTATGAAGTTCCATCAATAGTCACATAGCATTCACCCTTTGGCTCAAAATCGGATTCATATTCCAAGAATAAGTTTCTAGAGTCGCCATTTGAGTATGAATCTGACTCAGGGCAGGGGTTTGTGGTGCTTAGCTCATTAGTGGATAACAATTGCATCATACGAGCAGTTTCCAGGCAGCTTTCACTATCATGATTTGTTGTCAAATGAAACACATACATGTTTCCTTTCTGCGGTGCCGCTTCAATTGCCAATCTTGGTTGTGACCCTATAAGTTGTGAAAACTTTCCATCATTATTTCTTCCTAGCGGGTTTTGATAGTTTCGCTGGTAAGATTTATTTAAACCGGGTAATTGTCTCTTCACTGCCACCAGTTTATTTGATAACTTTTGAATCAATTTGTCATATGAGGTGGTATGGCTGGAACTTCCCTTGGTTTGGAGTTCCCTTTTCCACTTCCCGGCAGAGATCAAGTCATCTTCAAACTCGACCACTTTCTTTTGTGCATCTACTAAATCTGTGGGATGAGACCTTCTTAGGTCATAATTGATATCTAGTGGCATTGCACTTATAAAGAATGTTTTCAAATTGCCAGCAGTAGGTCTATCAGCTGTCGAGATCCGGCTAGTGATCTTATTAGAAGTCACAACGAAGTCCCTCATACTCATGGTGAGTTGTTTTTTAATGGATGCCAACTGTGTTAACAAGACATGTTCATCTTCTACAATCTTGAACCTAGTTTCGAAGGCTGTCCTCATGGTATCCCAACTAGTAACTGAGCCATCATCAAGATGATAAAACCAATCTGCTGTATTTTCTATCAAAGTTTCGACAAATAGCCTTACAACTACGTCCTCATGAGCAACTCCTAGGATGTGAGTCACTACGAAAAGGCCTTGATATGTTCATCTATCGTAACCTTCCCATCACCTGAAAAATTTAGGGATATTCTTCCTTGAACTAGATGGGAGTGGGTGATAACTTGTCAATGCCAACAGACTTGTTGCTGCAGCCCAAGGAGCAGCCATAATTTTTCTAGCAAGGTATGGCGAAAAATTAACAATAGGAGGAGCAGTCACTCCGTGCAAGGCCAATACCTAACAGGTAGTATGTGAAGAGCTTTGGTTTCTAATAGGTGAAGGTGGTCTACTTCAACTTTTCTTATCACCTTTCCGCTTAGGAATATCTAGGATGGGTAAACCGAGTTCTGTAAGCTTTTCAAAAACAAGGTCTTGCCCACCTTGTTCTTTGGTACTTCTAAGGAACCTTGTTTGTTCTAGGATGCTAGTTTAATTTTGTCTCTAAGCTTCATGCGCTAACCGTCTTTCTACTCCTCAGATTTCTCTCCTCTAAACAGCCCTTTCTAATGCTTCTGCTCTAGATTCTTCTTCCAATATTCGACTAGCGTTCCTGTAATGCTCAATGTTCCTCCTATTTCTCCAAACAAATGATTAAGGGATGAGATTATGTCTTCTTGGTCATCTTGGAAACCAAGGTTAGGTTGAAGCACTGGGACTATATTCTCATGAGGTAGTACCATTTTCCCTCATGTTATAAGGTGAATTAGTCAAGCAACTATTTGTCTTCTCCCCAACGGAGTCACCAAAAATTTGTTGGTAAACAAATTTTTTTTTTCTGATTTTATCTCTTCAACGCCCTAACTTGTGAACAACTCCCAATCTGTAAAACGTCTCTTGCATATCCGTTTGGGTCAAACATAGGTCTCAAGACCTCATACATTTCCAGCTTGTACTTCATCTCAAATACTTTAAGCATGTCCTTTGCATCAGAACGGGATTCGCAATTGAAAACTCCCACCTTCATAGGAAACTCGTAGCCTTTCTTCTTTAAGCTCCCGCTCAGCATGTTCACCTGAATCGCCTGCATCATGATCTCGATCAACACAATCATGTCACTCGGGTACCTTGGTAACTTCAAAGGGAACCCGTCAAAAGCTACAAGACAAAAATACAAAAAATGATGAGAACTAGATGGAAAAGCTTCCAAATTGACTGGTAGCCGTGATAGCTTCCGAGCTAAATCTCCTTTCTAGACACCCTTGAAGTTCCCTGCAAATTCTCATAGTAAATGCATCATTAACTCTTATATGCTCCGCATAACTATTCTCTAATTGTAAACAAGGGTAGAACTCATAAGACTTCACATCATCAGGAAAATTCTCCACCCTTGAGAGGCTTGGCCATAATTGCAGAGAGGCTAACATATAAATGAGGAAAGGAGACATAGAATGTATTGTAGAACTTTGCAGCATGAAGAGCATTGGACAGATTCTTGCTTACCTCGTAGGCCCAATCAATGTATTGGGTATCAGAACCATAGTTCTGAAAATTGCCCAAAAATTGCCAGAATCGCCGATTTTGCAAGTCAATTCAACCAAGCTAAGTTTTTGTGAATCATGAATCGTAATCGGCAATTTTTTGGCATGAATTGCCGATTCAGGCGATTCATGCCAAAAATTGCCTAAATCTGCCTCGTAAATCAGCCATGGCAGCCTATAAAATTGCATTGAGTATTTTTTAAAAAAATACATATTTTTATTCTTTTCTTTTTAGCCTTTCCTCTTTGTTTTAACCCTAAAGGGCCTTATAATTGTTAAGCATGAGTAGAAAAGAGGAAAAGTGAGAGAGAAGAAGAGAAAAGAAAAACCACAGGTTTCCAACCAGCAAGAAGGAAGAGGACCAAATAGATCAGAAGTCCATTTAGGGAGGCCATAAATTGCATTGGGAGCATTAAGGAGTCAATATCAACACTCCTCAACTCATTTGCAAGAGGTAAGTGCTATTTTTTTTTGCATGTTAGTGTATTATGCATTTTTTGTTAAATTTTTTTAGTTTTCATTTGCAAATCTTGAATGTTTTTTAGTTTTACTAAATTGCAAACTAGGGTTTGTTGTTTTGTAGCTTTTGTTTATTAGTTTCAAATTTTGATATTTTACATGAATTTTTTTATTGCAGCAGCCTTTTGCTTTCATTTTCCGCAATGGGTAAAAAAGATGAATGTTGGAAATATAACAAAGAGTTTCCTGGAAGAACCAAATTTCAAACAAAATGAATATTTTGTAAAGAAAAAATAAATTCTGGAGATATTTATATATTGAAATACCACATTGCTGCTATACCTGGACTGATGTTACAATTTGCACTCAACAAACTACTGAGGCAAAACGCACTTGTTTAGTGGCATTAGAAAAAATTGAACAAGACAAATTGAATAAGAAAATGCAACTTGAAGGGTCAAGAGGTATTGGATCCCATGCTCCCGTAGCCGCATCTACATCTGCATCAGCTTCCGCATCCATAGGTTGTGTTGGAGAGGGTTCTTCAAAGCCTCCTTTTTGTCCTAGTTCTAGTGCTCATGCGAGTGCTAGTGCTAGTCGGTCTTATACTGAAACTAAGTCCAACTCCAACCTATTGCAGCCTAGAGTGCGGAAAAACAAAATAGATAGTTACTTTGTGCCCCACACTACTCCTTGCTCCCAACCCATGCTTAAGGGCATGGTTTTGAACAAGGAGATTCATGATGCTGCCAAAAAAATTTGGTATTTTTGCAACATTCCATTTGTTGCAGCCAAGTAATTGATTCTTTTTTCTTTATTTTCTTTAAGGTTAAACTTAGAAGTAAAAGTAAAACTTTAATTATATCTACTTGTTTTATGATTCATTGACTAATCATAGATTCGCTTTACAAGCTTACATAATGATTTGAGTATTTGACATCTAAATTTTTAATCATTATCTATTTGTGATAGGGCTCCTTATTGGCAAAACACGATAGATGCAGTTGCTATTTGTGGTCTGGGGTTTAAAGCCCCAACTGAGTCTGAGTTGAGTGGATACCTCTTGGATGATATGGTAGAGGATATGAGGGTTGAGCTTGAGGAGAACTAAAAAGATTGGATCGAAAAGGGTTGCACCATCATGACTAATGGTTGGACAGATAGGAGGAATAGAACACTACTCAATTTTCTTGTATCCTATGGAGGTGATTGATCATTCTACTTTCCTAAATACATAATTGTGAATCGTGATTGACTATTTCAAATTTTGATTTGTTGATTGCTAATTTGTTAATGATCCATTATAATTCGTTGTTTTGTAGGATATACCATGTTTCTCAAATCCATTGATGCTTCCGCTCATGTAAAAAACGCCACATAGTTATGTGAGGTTATTGAGGAAGTCATAGCAAAGGTGGGGGAACAACATGTGGTGCAAGTGGTGACAGATAATGCAACAAGTTATGTTGCTGCAGGTAAACTTTGAACTTTTCAAGTTTTGAAAATAAATTTATTTGAATTTTGAACTTTTTCTAATTCTAAGTTTCCTAAGTTCTAACATGTTTGAAATTTGAATTTCTAATTAACTTAAAATTGTTGTAGGTAAACTTTTGATGGAGAGGCACCCCACCATATTTTGGTCCCCTTGTGCGGCACACTGCATTGACCTCATGTTGGAGGAAATTGGCAAGCTTGAGTGGGTCAAGTCATGTATCGAAAGGGCAAAAAATATATGCAAGTTTATTTATAATCATTCATTTGTCCTTAGCACAATGAGGAAGTACACAAGAGGCGAGAAGTTAGCTCGTCCAGGCATCACGAGGTTTGCCTCGAATTTCATCACACTGTAGTCCTTGTTAACATCAAGGGACAATTTGAGGAGCTTGTTTGTTGGGTGGGAGTGGATTTCATCTTTCTATGCTGCGACCACTGCAAGGGTAGATGTGGTGGATTGCATATTTGATGATGATGGTTTTTGGAAACCTGCTAGAGAAATCCTTAAGGTAAATTTATTGCAATTTAACATTTAGTATTTTACAGTTTACTATTTAGCATTTAATATTTAATATTTAATTGTTTAATGATTTAGTTTTACTTTAAGTTATATTATTTTATATTTAAGTTTTGACTCAAATTTTCATTTTACTTTATATGTAGGTCACTGAGCCCCTTGTATCTCTCCTACGAACTGCTGATGGGGAAAAGCCCTCTATGGGCTACATATATGAGGGCATGGATAGCCATTAGAGCCCAGTATGCAGGAGTGCAGAAGAAGTATGCCCCTATTTGGGATATTATTGATAGGAGATGGCAGAATCAGCTCCACCGACCCATCCATGCAGCAGCTTACTTTTTGAATCTAGCATTTCGTTTCCGTCCTGACTTCAAGGCAGATGAGGAGGTTCTCACCGGCTTATATATAGTGATCCAAAAGTTGAGTAGTGATGAGGATAGTGTAGCTGCAATCATTGAGCTCGACAAGTTCAATAATAAAGAAGGACCACTTTTCTTTGGCAGGATGGCCATAGATGCTCGGGCAACAATACAACTAGGTAAAAATTAAAATATATATTCAATGTTCATGAATCTAAACTTAAAGTTTATGACTTATAAGTTGTGCATTTTAAATTTTAATTGTTGATTATGTAATTTTAGAGTTGTAAATGAGACTAATTGTTTTTGTTTTCCCTTATTTTAGATAGATGGTGGCAAATGTTTAGGGCCACAACCCCAAAACTTCAAAAAATTGTCATCTGTATTCTAAGTCAGCCAAGCAGCGCTTCTGGATGTGAGCACAGTTGGTCCATGTTCGAGCACATCCACTCAAAAAGGAGAAATAGGTTGACTGTGCAGAGGTTGAATGATCTTGTCTTTGTTCATTACAACCTTCGTCTTAGAATCAGACAGATTTTGGGCGCTGATTCCTCTCCAATCATTCTGGAGGAGATTGATCCAGAATCAGAGTGGCTCACAGAGGTTGTGGATCCAATCTTCACTAAGGAAGACCGTGCGTGGGTTGACCAGGTGGATATAGAGGCTGAGGCTGTGGCCATGGTAGAGGAGGCAGCTAGAGCACGTTCAGGCACTGGTAGATGCACACACACACGCACAGACACAGGCCCTAGCGATGTTGTTCGTAAGCCCATCTTACATGCGAGGGATATGGCTCGGTGGTCCTCTAGGACCTACCTTAGACGCCTTTCTAGTAGGCAAACTGGATACTCAGAGGCTGAGGCTAAGGCTGCGGTCGAGCTTGAGGATGATGATGAGGCTTGAGTTGGAGCCTTCTTTTTATTTTGTTTATAGATATTGATACTGAATCACTGATAGACATACGTTTCAAACTTTCATGGATCTTCATCTTAAACTCTTACACACATTTATGATTTGATGTCTTATGGATCTTCATCTTACATACATTCTATGATTTGAATCATTATGATCATTTGATTTCTGTTTACTTCAGCTAGCCTACAATTTTCATTTTACATAACATAGTTACGTATGTGATGGATTTTATGTTCCATGTTTATGTATGTTAAGTTTTAACTTCTATTTGATGATGTTATAGTGTGTTTAAGTTATATTCACTAAAGGTTGCATGAAATAAGTTTTAAATTGTTAAAATCTCTAAATTTAAAGGGTTTTTTCAAATTTGCGGATTCATGGCCGATTCACAATTTGATTTGGCCTTGCCAATTCCGATTCTTGTTACTTTGATTAGAACAAATAACTTGCACCAAGAAGAAGTATTGCTCAACAAAATTCAAAGCTTCTACCTCACCTTTCAATCTGTGCAAGAGGACCATGATGTCAACAATCTCAGGCTTGAGATTAGTCCCAAACAAAGTCTTAGGGACCTTACTATTGGCACCTCATGGCTTTTGGAACCATGATTAATTGATCTCCTTTCTCCAAATCATCTTCTTGGCAGAGAATTTAGAAACGACTCCTCCAACTGTTACATCTGAAAATTCTTCCTGCTTTGGAACTTGAAGGCAATTCACCACAATGTGCCTATCAATAGAGATCAATACTATATTATCTGGCAATATAATTTGCCTAGTGTTTGGGTTATAATGATTTATGCATTCGTAAGTCAATTCAGGAGCCTGGATTGCAACTAGAAAACCAGCTGCTTCAACTAGCATGCATCCTCGGAGCTTCTCGATGATAAGATGGATTGGCTCTGACTTCACTCTCTTTTGAAAATCTAGCATGTCAAAGAAAAGAAGAGAGGCATCAATGAAACTCTACAGAGAAGACTTGATTCCATTTAATCTGTCGAAACCCACGAATCTAGTTGCCATTTCGTTCATGGGTGAATTTCAAAATCTATAAAAGCAGAGAATAGTAAATGCACAAAGGCTAGCTTCGCATACAGAGGTTTTGCAAATTAACAGAATAACAGTTTGAGCAAGAGCGGTAATTTTTGCAACTGGTCATGTATCTCTCTATATAGGAGTTTCAATCCATCCGTTAATCTTTAGGATTCGCGCCACATGAATGAATTGAAGGATAGGTCCGTTGAAACAGTAAATGCATGGTTTCAACGAATATCTCTATGTCTTTTCACTTTTTCGTTGGCCCAACGGTAATTTTCTATCTCTCATATTTGCTTTCCCGTTTTTCCACTAAGTTTTAGAAAGTTATAAACAGAGTACTCCGTAACAAAATACCCGCTAAAGCGAATTCTGCTTAATAGATCTTTCTCGCAATGGTTAGATTATTTCCATTATCATCTTGAGAGGTTTGGCACACGAAATATGGGTTTAATCCACTCACGAACTTGATTTTCTTTAAAATCTAGAAAATTGTTCTCATGGGTTGAAAACCCGCGAAGGAGAAGACAATTTTCATTTCTCCGCCCAAGCTTGCCTTTTAACTTTACCTTTTGATTATGGTTTCCTTTGGGTTTGGAGATGTCCAAAAGTAGTTCGAAAAAGTCATTAGGGACCCACCTTTGCTTCTTTTCCTTCAGAATTAGCTTTTTCGAGAAACTGACTTCATGGGTTGAAAACCCGCCAAGGAGAAGTCAATTTCTAGTTTTCCGCCTAGAATGATTTTGAGAATTGTGACAAATCCTGAACGTTTCCTGAGGTAGATAATTGTAAGAGGAAGATTAATTTGTCGTAGGGTACCTCGTTATCTTCTTATTTCGATCTGCATTCATCATTTGTTGCTTTTTGTGGAAAATCGCCTTGATGGGTTGAAACCCGCCAAGGAGAAGACGAAGTCCGAATTTGTGCAAACTTTTTGCTTGTGGAGAAAACAATGAATCCCAAGCAGATATAACTCTTGTAAATGATCTTTGCATGTTTCATGAATCTCCATCGGATTTGGTACTAAGCTACCCGCAAAAACTCACAACACAAAGGAAGACCACCCGGCTATGAAATGTGTAGAAGGGGAAAATGAAAAATCCAATGAAGACTCTTCCCACTTAAGGGGACTTGGACTTAGACTTGAACACACCTAGGACTTTACTAGAACACAAAATTTCCACTTTGCAAATTGATTGGATAATGAAAGGTGGGGCAACATGTGACAATCAAGAACATACAAAGTTCTGATCTAATACATCGAAGTAAGTGCAATGAACTAAAAAAGCAAGAGACTTAACCCAGCTTGAGGATTTGAAGAGGAAACCAATTTAGTTCAAATTGATTATCAAACATCACAAGAATCTAGAACAAAGCTGGATCTGGGATCAAAAAGGTTGAATCTTGCTAGAAAATATAAGACCTCTAG
The DNA here is from genome assembly GCA_028749045.1 of Cupressus sempervirens. Lineage (NCBI taxonomy): Eukaryota > Viridiplantae > Streptophyta > Pinopsida > Cupressales > Cupressaceae > Cupressus > Cupressus sempervirens. The sequence continues at coordinate 514,873,179 of CM053790.1, forward strand.
AATAAGGTTAAGTAGAAGGTATAGGTCGAGATTGAGGGTCAAGGTCGAGATGCGGAGGTTGAGGTTGACCTGTACCTCTATTGCTCAAAATTTTAGGATCCAAAGCTCTGATAGTGATAGTAAACCCTAAGTTTGCATCCTTGTGTTTTCCGCTTTGAAAACCTATAAATTTGCACCTAGACACAAGAAAAATGAAAATTGTTGGGGGGATGGGGCTTGATTGTAAGCCCCTATTTAGAAATTAACCTTGAAATGAGAAAGCGTGTAAAAGTAAGACAAATGTAAATATTCACGTTAATTGTCAAATTTCTAGGGATGGATTTGGATCCGTTATCCAAAAAGATGTACGAATGCTTGTATGTAGATTTATGGTAGTGAATGTAGGATGTTTCCTCAAATGCAATAGATCTACAAGTGCCAAATCATAGATCCATAGATGTAAGTATGCTAAAATGTATGAAGGGTTGAATGCTTGAATGCTTGTGCACTGTTGATGAATGTAGATCTACTTCCATGATGGCCAAGTCCACTATCTCCAATGAAGAAAGAAAATATCTCTTGAGAAAGAAGTGCATTACATGAAATGAGATGAGCATCCCCAATGAATCCTTGCTTGTCTTGCTTGAACTCCTTAAAGGAACCTTGAATGCTTGATTGCAAATGATGATTTGAATGCAATGTATGTGCAAATTGGTTGCCAAAGATATTATCTCCTATCCCCAAATGAAGTGAGTAGACCCCTTTTATGTACTGGATTCGAAATCAAAATCAAAAGGGCTGACCACCTTTGAGCGGGAAAGAAACAACAAACTCAAATGGGCGTGGGATCCTGAGGCAAATCACCTCAGGTAGAGGTCGACCTCAGCCTATGTCTGGAGGTTTTGCATGTCAGAATTAACTCTAGGATCTCAGGGGTAAAGATGGAATGGCTGGAAATTGGACAAAAATCGAGGAAAAAATGGACATTTGAGCATTAATTCATCCATGTTCTAGGAGATCACTAAAATAGGGCCCAAGAAATCTTTAGAGCCTCCAAATTAATGGGTGCTAACATATAAAAATTAAAACAGTAGAGTTATATGTGCTACATGTCTTAATGCTAATGACTTCTCCCTATCTATGTGTTTAATGCTAATTCTAGATTGAGCTACCAAGTTGTAAAAACAGAACTAGCAAAAAAAGTCATAAAAAAAATTTCTACATTGTTTCAGGATAGGCAAGGAGTTTATGCATCATTGCTATACCATAAAGAATACATCATTGCTGCAGCATACAGAACATGCTTGTAATTTAAATTGGTCATTATCTGAAGACAATACCAACAAATCACACAAACACCTCTAAGTGGAGGATGCTAATGCACAAACCTCTCTACTTGCATCCCAAACCTTGTCTGAATTAGCATTGTATGACTAAATTTCTTTCTCTAATCTTGTAAACAGAAATGTCAAGGTCTACCATTATTTTGTCTAGTTGATTTGTAAGCAATAAAATCCTTTAACGATTATGTCTAATTGATGTTACAAAATAATTGTTTCCACTATGATTGTCTTAAGGAAAAGAGTGCACTAACACAAAATGATAAAATCACATATTTGTAAATAAAGGTCACCATTAACACAGATTTCTTACTACCTGGATAGGGCAAGGATAATTCTTTAGAATTGAGCATTGCCCTTGCACTCCCTGTTGTCCAATATGGTATTCGTATATTCACAGAAGACTCCTCACTCTCTGCCATTGCATCCTATATTTCCATGACAAAAGTCAAAATATACAATGATACATTGGACGTATCAAACCAATTTCCATTTCAGTTATATTGGAAACTGCATACTCAAATTCAATTCCATTGGAAAATCAGCTCAGTAATTAAATAATACCTTCATTGCAGAGAACTCCACTGACACTTGAAGGTATGGATCCATTGAAGATGGCTGTTGAACTTCTTGCCTCAAAGCAAATCCAATTGCATCCCATGTCAGTGTGCTAGGGACGAATTGAATTATATACAAACTAGGGCTGGTGCCTTTCTCTAGGAAGTATATGGAATCTCCTAATTTAGCAAATGATTCAGTAGCTGCAACAGAACAAAACATAATTATATTAACTCCAAAGTAAATGATGATACTTAAAATGCAAATGAAAGCAGTGGCTACCGTTATATAAAGGAAAAATGGTTAAAATTATCATATATTAGAAAAAATGTCATGTAGCGATTGAAATGTTTCTCAAATTGTTACTATACTTTAATGATAGGTTGAGATAAGTTCCTTTTCAAAGGAATCACCAACATTCTAGCATTTTGCTATACTCCCCCAAGTTTCAGGGACATGGATGACAGGGGATGGCAGGAAATGTTTATGGTATGGGGATACTTTTGAGACATTTTTTAGGGGCCAAGCAGGGGACAGCTATTAAAAATAGGGAAATTCTTAAAAAATTTAAAGATATTTAAAACATTCATATCATAAGATTGATAAGGCATTCATCATAGACATTGTAGAAGCTTAATACATAACATTAGACTTGAATTGAGATTTCATGTGAGAATTCAGAGTTCAACTGTGTTCATTATCAATCTGTATATTCATTATATAAGAATTATAACAAAACTCCCAAAGGCCGCAAGCTTCCAAAATAAAATGACAAAAGTATAGAAAGTATAGATCTGTTCGGAATCAGCAGATACAACTAGTAGTTCTATCAAAATCAGAGCACAAGTTTGAATCGCTGCTAGCATTAGGGGCTGTATCTGGCAATGAAACCCCAAGTTCCCAAAACATTTTGGGGATGGGGGTAGGGGTACCAAGGTTGTGGATGCATACCCAGGGAGCATTGATATGTTGCTAAACGTATGAGATGGGGAGCTAAGGTTTTCTATTCATAGTATAACAAAATAGTAATTATAAACATACACAAGTATGATAGTGGACATAAGGAGCATGTAAATTTGTCCAAGCCTCAGCCGTTTCCTTCAATGACACTTTGCTACTGTTTTTCCCAGTACACACAACAAACTTAAAGGCGAGTAATCTATTTGGCGACAAAATGATGATAGGGTATAATAGGATGTTTCATGTAAGAGTGTAGTTAAGTGTCAGCTCAAAGGCATGATGAGAGGAATCCCAAATGTATATACAAAAATGTTTCTATTCATGTATACATTCTAAAACTTGATATTTGCTCCTCAATTTACAGATACTGGCTCTACTCTGATGCCCCTTTCTATTGTTTGCTACTTCTTTAATGAACTTCCCAATCACATTATCCTAGAATATATTACTGAATATAATTTTTTAACCATGCATTATTGTTGGAAGTGAGGATGGTCCTGAAAGGACCATTGAAGTGCTGTCTATTTAGAGAATATTAAATCCATAGGTCTTTTAACAAGTTCTACCCTGCATCTTTAACATTAGTGTTTTCCAGTGATATTGTTTCAGACTCGATGGATACTAGGGTTAGATTGGACTTTCCAACAATAATAGGATTCTTATTCCATTATAGATCACTTCCCATTTTTGTTTGGAGGAAGTCGGTCAATTTTAGGAGACCCTATTATTCTCTAAATTTAAAGGAGAGAACCTTTGGGCCCTTAGTTGAAGCTGAAGTCCTCTAGGTTCGAGGCCTTCATTTTCTTGGCCAGTTCCAGGTCATTTTATGCCCTGCATGTATAGAGGATTTATGCAAATGATTGACTAGTGAATTTTACTCACCCATACAACATCTAGTTTCATCCACAGAGTGTTTAGACTTAACCAACACATGTCGCATAATGACTTTATTCCAACTAATAAAATATATCAAAAACTTTCTACAACATGATTAATTTCTACATACAGGACAAGTACATATCTGATGCTATACAAAATAATAGCACCCATACTTGGGATATTATCATTAAGTAATGCAGTCCTGCTACTGAATACACAATGGACTACTTTGAGATATTGGGCACACACAAACATTTACCAATAAAAAGTTTTCATTGGTTAGTTGACAAAGAATACTACCTGTGCCATAGCAACACCAAAAGGAATCATATTTTGTACCCCAACCATGATAAGTGTGAGCCTTAGAAACCCCTGGTGCTTGGGGAAGCATGTAAATCATAATTCCAGGTTCAGTGCCTCTTTGGATGCTGAGTACACCATTTGTTAAAGCACGCTCATAATAGTCTGCATACACCATCTCTTTAGTCCATCTAAACAAATTACGAGCAACCTGCACCCAACAAAGGGAAAGGGGTATTCACTAAACTCAAATACAATCTATCTCAATTATGATGTAATCTGCATTTCCTTCCCAAGTGTGGTGCATATGAGGCTTATGTGGATCATATATATAAACTAAGGTGCAAGCTACATTCACATTCTGTAACAGTTTAATTTTATTAAGCTTTAGAAAACAAAAGAAATGTGAAGTAGTACAACTAACGGAAAAAAAAAAAAAATTCCAAATAATAAGGTGCTGAAGGTATATCAGTAGCAATGTTCAAACATAAAACAGAAAATAATTTAAAATGATATAAAGAATGCATCAAGTAATCTTGGTCTGTTAAAACTAACTATATTCATACATAAGAAACATAGATGAGTGGTCTATGTTTCTACATATTTGATCTTGCTAATATTTTGAGTATTTTGAAGATATGCAAACACAAGCAGTTATCCCGGAAGAAGATTTAGAAAGGGAAGAATATACACGACTAAGAGCATTCTATGATCATGAAATATACTTAAGATATAATCAATAAGGCCACAAAATGGCAGAAATAAAAATTCTTCTTAATTATGGAGATTTTTCTTCTACAAGGACATAATTGAACTAAGGAGCTCACAGCATAGAAGAAAAACAATGTTGGTTTCATATTTACATTCACTGTACTTCGAAGAATCCAAAATAGTGCCAATGAGTTAATTCACAGCAGAGAACTGAGAGTAGAGCTAAAAGGTTCATTCATTAAAGAAAAATGAGAAAGTTTGTCCATTTTATCTTCAAAAACAGAAAATTCAAAAGAGTAAAATAAGAAGGGAACTGTATGTTGGTTATTTGCATATCTATTAATTCACAGCAGAGAACTCAGAGTAGAGCTAAAAGGTTCATTCATGAAAGAAAAAATGAGAAAGTTTGTCCATTTTATCTTCAAAAACAGAAAATTCAAAAGAGTAAAATAAGAAGGGAACTGTATCTTGGTTATTTGCATATCTTTTTTTTTTTGGTTTATAGCAGCAAGTGGATGGGGAATATGAAGATATTTCAAATGAAGTAAAAAAAATAGACCTAACTATCCTAAACTTAGCTGATATGAGTTTTCTACGGCCCATGAAATACAGTTTGTAAGCTTCTGGATTCAAGTATGAAATAAAATTATGCACACAGTTAAATCTAGAAGCTTACATATTATATTATAAAATTAAGTAACAATTTAATAAGAAAATGATTTTTCACGACTGCACTCATAAGTGGGAATGGGAGCTGCATTGGGGTTTCAAATCCTGTAAGGGTGGAAAGAACTTTGAAGGGGTGGAGGCCAAAGATGAAGTAGATGGCAAAGACAAGGATGGCTGGGCAAGTGATAAAGGAGATAAATTCTTGATATCTATTTGATCAATGTGCTTCATTTTCTATACATGAGGCATTGGTGTTGCAGTTTGGGAAATGCATACTTATAACTGGCTGTAACTGAGAGAATTATGTTATTCAATATTATTATGCTAACATTCCCCCTTTAATACATTGATCCTAAAAACATCAAAAAATCACCTTAGGGAACCCCCCTTAAGGCTTACATAGCAAGACATGTTGAGTACATAATTTGAATACATAAGGAAAAATGATTTTCTGAAGTAGCAAACCTGATCCAAACAAGGCTCCATCAAGCTATCTTGTGACCCTCAGAAAGGTGTAGCTTCGAGTTGTGTTCTTAAGCCACAAAGTCGTGAATTATTCAACAATGATCCCTAAGAGATGCAGCATATCTCTACCATTGTCTAGTGACCATGAAAGGGTACAATTCTCAATCGTCTACTCTGAAGCTTGACAACAACCCATATTGAGCACAATATCAAGTCCCAAATCTATCTCTAAAATGAAGCTTCACAAAACAAAGCAAAAAACCCAAAAATGCTTCTCATGCAAAGCACCATCTCAAAGTGAGAAGCTGACTTGAGATGAAGGAAGTTCCTCCATCCTTCGATGTCACCAACCTCCAGATATGAAGGTTCAAAACATGAAATTGCAATTGATAGGAGAATTTTTAACAATCTCTCCATCATCTGATGTATCCGCATCTTCAATGGAAGCAACAATTCCCTCTTCATCAGATTGTTCTTTCAATTTTCCTTTGAGAGCATCACTAACTCTAGTTTTGCAAATCTATGTTGTGTGACCCTTTTTCTTACAATAAAAGCATTTATTGTCTCTTTTGTTTTTGTTTGACCATTTTTTAGTGCTCCGCGAGTATAATTCCTTGTCTATTAGATGATCTTCTTCTGTAACTTCCTCTGTCCTCTTTTCTTCTACCAAAAGGGCTTAAATCATGTCCTCTAAACTGTGTAAAGTGATTTGCTGAGTGTAAAGACAATGCTACTATATTTTGAATATAAGCTATTTAGCAGGATAGCCTTAGCATCATCATCGTCAACATGATCCTTAATCTCTAAAAGTTGTCTAATGAGAGACCTCAAATTACTTATATGGTTTGATATTGTGATTCTATTTTCCATTTTGAATCTAAACGATTGAAGTTTGAGGGAAAACTTTGCATTGAAAGCTTTCGCTCCAAAGAGCTTATTAAAATTATCCCAAATGCTTGGACACGATTTATCTAAATCTACATGATGACGCTCTGAATCTACAAGAGCAAGACCAATAATGGCCTTTGCTTTATCATCCCTACTATTCCACTCCAATAATTTATTTGCATCTATAGTTAGTTTTTATTTTCTGCTTACTATTCCCCATAAATTCGTATTCATCAGTTGCATTTGCATTTTTATTTTCCATTTATGAAAATTGAAACCAAAATATTCTTCTAATGGAATTTCTCTCTTCGCAATAATGAAATTTTAAGTTAATATCAAACCCATAAAATTCTCAAACAGAATACCATGTCAGATACTCAACCATTAAGTAGCTTCATCATTGGCTTAGAAAGAAATTCAAAAACCTAAAAAACCCATCCAACTAACCATACTGATTCCTTAATCAATTTCAAACTCACGCGGATTCTATTATGTCATCACGAATTTGAACACCAAACTAGAGTACTTTATGTTTGGGATGACTTGGCTTATTCTCAATATAATATACTCAGACCACTTCACTGAAAACAACTCGGCAATGCAAACCAAACTGGGAATATTTTTGTTTTGCTCCTCATACAGGTTGCTCAATGTTTGAGTACGCGGGCATTCACTAACTTTTTCCAGTCTCCTTGCATGAGTTACATAATTTCATAGGCTCCCGCAGAGGCTTTCCTCCATTTCACTGACTTTCACTGAATTCTTTTCTGCAACAACCATCGCTCTTCACAATCCACTCACTCAGATTGCCAAGACTGGCTTTCGCATACAAGTTGCAGTCTCAAACAGTAACACTTCATGCAACAGTCAGGTAGTAACTTCTATACCAAATGACAGAGATATTTAAAAAAACATTTGGGAGAGTACGTTTGGCTTGCATTTTACTGTGAACAATTTGCCACTGCCATTATCAAACCTTCTTTCACCTCACTTTGTTGTTCAAACAAACTATCACTCATGATCAATGCACAAGTACGAAACACTAGGCCAATCAGATACACCAACCACCAAAACACCATCTCATTGTACATGTCAAAATCATTTCAAGAATCTGATCTAGCACATTGCAGGTATGAAAGGTGGCTAATCCATTCGTAGTCTCTTCTGTCCAATAAATTAGATAAAAGCTTGATCTATTAGATCAATCTGCTTTGTTTTTTATACATGAGGTATTAGTAATGTGGTCTGGTAACTACATGATTATAATTGCTGCAATTGAGAGAGAGTTATTTTATTCAATGTTGTTAAACTAACATTGGGATTTGGAGGATGATGAACTACTAGTGGATTATTGTTGTAGGTCAATTTGAAGGGTTGATCACCTGTGGTTGTCAAGTATGACTCCACGATGGACCTCAATGTGTCTTTGAGTGACCATTATGATTTGGGCTTGCATAGGGGTTTTCTTTCCTTAGCGATTTCCATTGCTGTTCTTCTAGTAAAGGATTCCATTGGAGATGTGCTTGCTGAGCATTTGAAAATTATAGACGTGTTTAATGATGGTAAGAGCCTTTCTAGGACTATGTTTGGCTTCAAAGTGGTTTTTCCTATTGCACACTTAGGCATCTTGCAAGGAGGTGTTGGCAAGGGTTTCACGTCAGTTGATTCACCTCATACTATTGGTATTGGTGTCCAGAGGATTTCGGATCCCATCCAATTCTTTCCTTCAAGACTTTGATCGGAATTTACATTTTGTTTCTTGCCAATTTGACCATAGGGAGTATGATGTCAAACCTATGATTAAAGAGCAAGTTGAGGTTCCTTTTGGTGAACCACTAATTGGTGGTACTACTCTACTTGTTATGAGGTTTTCACACCAATGCCCCATTGCCAATGGGGACTTCCTCACTTTTTCCTTTAGCAGTAGAAGTAGCGGTCTTAGATGCTTTTAGGTGGCCTTTATGGCAATTTTCAAGTCTCCAAGTTGTAAGGATGAGTTTGAGCAATTTTGGCCTACTAGGAAGTTAAGATTGTCTGGGGTGTGAGTGAGAGTTGGGCTAAGTATGTCAAGGATATGGAGTTGAAACCAAGTGATTTGTGATGAAATGAGTTAGAACCTTTTATAAATATTTTTTCTAGCTTCAATTTTATCTTTGAAAGTCAAGAAAGGTCATGGGAGGTAACACTATTGAAGGCATATTGAACCCTAAAATTTGATGAAGTTTGGAATTTTTTGAAATCTCACAAAACCTAGAATCTTTATTAAAACTCTTATGAAGCTGAAACCTATCTCAAACATCTTGAGAATACTTAAAACACCTTATTAGCACATAGGGAAATACATTTTTCAAAATAATTCTTTCTCCTAAACCCTAATACTGCCCTAAAAGAGGCCATTAAACCACTCTTCATCACATTTTGTTTGCAGCTAGACTAATTTCTCATTTGGTGACCATTTTGGCATTTTGAAGGCAAGGTGACTATTTTTGAAAAGGATTGTTCGTAGGGCAAGAGAGAGCTTCCATAAACGATTTTTAAGCATCTAAGGTAAGCATTTGATCCCACTCTTGAGTTCTTTAATGAATCTTTTTGAGATTTGGAAGAATTTTTTCAAGTTTGTGAAGAAAATTTTAAAGTTTTTTCATTTTTTTAAAAAGAATAAATAAGGAATTAAGTTATCTATTTTAGTAGTTTTGTTTAAACTTTTATGCTTGATGTTCATTTTTTTTTTTTTTTTCTAATTTAAATTTATTTAATTTATTTTTTATTATAGGCATATCAAGAAATTATAATGTACCACTGGTAGTCAAAGCCTAGTGAGAGGGGAAGGAGCCAATAGTTTCAAAATTGATGTAGCATCGCTTTTACAGAGATATACCACAATAATCTCATAGGTATCCAGTGGTGGCTCATATATTTGGAAATGTAATTATTGTCAAAGTAACAAAGGAAAACCGTTCAATAGCTCATATGCCTGGGTCAAACTTCATTTTATGGGCCCTAAAAGTAAAGAATTTGCAATGTGCAAAGGCACAAATGGGAAGAGGCTCTCTAATGCACAAATAGCTTCATTTGTAAAAGAACAAGAAGCTACTAATAAATTGATAAAAGAATTAAAACAAAGTTTTAATTAACCTCCATCCTCAAAGGAAATAATGCAATTATCCATGGAACCAATTGTATCCTCCAAACACCCATTCTTGCAAGTACCTATATCGAGAGTAGAAGACAAAAGAAGTAGAAACTATTGCTCACAAAAGAGGTCCATTGGACATTGCACATAAAATGGAGGCAAGAGAGCTTGCTAATCAAGCCAATGCACGTTGCCTCTATGCCAATGGTCTTCCTTTCAACTTGGTGAGATCATCGTATTAAAAGGAAATAGTGGCAGCCATAAATAAGCACCAGCTGATTACACAAGTCCCGAGCATGAAAAGGTGTGTACCACTTTAGTGTAGAAAGAGAGGGCTTGTGTAGAGAGAGCTATTCAACCAATTATAAATTCATAGAAAACTTCAGGTGTTTCTATTGTTTCAAATGGATGGAAAGCTATGAGAAACTAACAATTGTTGATGTGATTGCAGCCTCACCTAAAGGGGCAATGTTTTTTAAGGCAATTGATTGTAAAGTGGAAGTGAAAGATTTGCAATTCATTTCAGAAATTCTCATTTGAGGCCATATAGATGGTGGGTAGTGAGAATGTAGTCCAAGTGATTACAGATAATGACAAAATTGCAGGGTTGTAGGTGCTTTGGTTGAGGGCCGGTGACCATATTTTTTTGACACCATGCATATACTCCCTAAACTTGGTCATGAAATGAATTGAGACCCAAATAGATTGGGTGAAGCACATATAACAAGAGGGAGTGGAGATACAAGTGTTTGTGACAAACCACCACATGTCATAATCCATATTCAGATCATTCTGCTATTTGGAGTTGCTGAAGGTAAATTGTAATTAGTATATTTCATTTATTTACTTAATATGAATATATTTTATGTCATGCTCAATTATCAAATTGTCTATAATTTTTCTTAATATTTATTAACATATTGTTGTGATTAACTTAGCTGGCTAAAACCCGATTTGCATCTCATACCGTTGTTATGATACGACTTGCCTAGGTGCAAGGGGCATTAAGCCAAATGGTTATTTCTAGCCATGGGGTATAATGGAAGGCTTCGAAGTCAAAGAGGGCACAAAAGGTCAAGGCATAGACCTTGGATGACAATTGGTGGGCTCGTGTGCAATCTGTATTAGATTTCACACACTTTATCATGGATATGCTCTACTTTGCTGATTTAGATCAGTCTTGTTTAGGGGATGTCTATGATGGCATGGATACAATGGTAGAGAAGTTAAAACTTTCTATACAAACACATGAGGATGACCCCACAAAATGTGAAGCCTTATGCAATCAACTTGAATCAATCATTCATCATCATTGGGAAAAAGTGACTACCCCATTGCACCTCCCAGCATATGCCTTATCTCCAAGGTACTTAGCAGGGAAGTACTTGGTAGGCCAAATAGAGTAGCACCATGTATGGATTAAGAAGTTGCTAGTGGGTGCTACAAAGCTTTGCAAGAATCTTCCAAGATGATAACACTCACAAAAAAGTTAAGACAGAATTTGCATTATTTGCTTCGGGAGAAAAATTTAGTCCACTTGCAATAAAGGACCAATGTGATATGGGAGATAGCACATGGTGGTACCTCTATGGCGAATGATTAAAGAATCTACAACCTCTCGCAATCAAAATCCTCTCACAAGTAAGTTTTATTTGTTTTTTGTTTACCACATGTATTCTACAATTCTTTATATTACTTTCTTATTTTTATGTTTTACTTTAATAATTAATTTTGTAATTGTGAAAATTGTCCAAGTTACAAGTTCTTTTGCCACTGAACAGAATTGGAGTGCATACTCATTTATCCACTCAGTGAAGCATAACTTGTTGAGCTCTAAAAAAGATGAAGACTTGATTTACATATATAACAACTTGTGTCTTTTGTCATGTAAAGAGGATCACTACAAGGAAGGGGCAGCCAAGCTTTGGGATGTAAAACCTGAGTGTATAAACTTGGATGCAACATTTCAAGATCTTACTCCAATCATGGATGATGATGTTGATAACATCATGACGCATGGTGCATCTAGTCCAAGTGGAACAATTTTTTGTTCAAATGATCTTGAACTTGCAGGAATTGGAGGAGTTGGAGATGATGAGGAATATTTTGCAAATCCATTGGATTCGAATTTGGATTGATGAACATTGATTGATGAATTATATTATGATTTTGTAATTGTGATAATTTACTGATTTGGATTGGAATCATGAACACAAATGTATATGATATGGTTTATAATCTTATTGAATATTTGAATTTCAGTTTGAATATGTATTGATTAAGTTAGAGGTATCATACTATCAAATGTTTTAATTTTTTATATTTCTTTCATTTCTTTGCATATACATTGTGTGTGTGTGTGTGTGTGTGTGTATACATATACATATATATACATATATATACGCATCTCCCCCAAAAACAATCGTGCATATCACATAATGAAACTGAGTGAAAGTCCACAATAAGAAGGAACCTTGAAGTTGTCTCATTTGATCACGCAACCCATTATATATTGTTTAGTATATGAGCAACCTTATTCAAGAGAGAGTTGGATATTTGGTTTTTCATCTTCATCTTTGGATATTAAGTATTTGGTTTTTTTTTTTGCTATAGTAGAACGAACTCACATCAACATTACCATGCATTTGCGTATTTTTTGTCAAGGAGAGGTGTCCTTCAAAGTTTCATGCACTTTCCAAAGGATTCTTGATGCTATTGTTGTTAAAGCGTTTCTTGCAAGGGGAATGACCTCATTGGGAGGTACTCAAGCTCTGATCTAAATATAGATTTTGACATATTGTCATATTGTTTATAGCTAGGCTCATTAAAGAAGAATGTATCTAATTAGTTTTAGAAGTCTGCCATGAAAAATTAACTTTTGTTCTCCTTCCAAAGCTATGTGGAAAGCATGGGAATCCTACATGAAGGTCCTTGGTTCCTTGGAAAATTTTATTTTTGATTCAAAAGATTGTCTACGAGATTTTGATGATACCAAGGAAAATTTTAATATGGTATCATTTAAGATTAGGATCCCAAGGCTTCCCTTTGAATAGTGGGATAAAGAGATAAAACAAGATACTGCCAATGCTCTTGGTTCTCTTTTAGCTATTATGAAATCTATGAATAAATTGTTTTGTGCTATACTTTGTTTTTATTGATATTAATATAATTCAACATGAGACCTCCTAGGTTTGCTTTCATTTCCAAGAGGCAACACACTTCTCCAATTCTTATGCCAAAACATCAAATACAAACTCCATGTTTAGTTAAAAAGGATCTTTCCTGCTCTTGATCACTGAAAGAGTTTCAGAATGTTGTTAACATGTACTGTATGATGAGGAATGAAGGATTTGGGATCTATGGTTGTGAACCTCAGAGGAAAAACTCAAATATCCTCCTTTAAGAACAAGAGAAAAACATATGTTGTGTGTCCTTTGGCTATCCTTGGTTATTCTTTGAATAAAGAAAAGGAGTTGGACATTGCAGTTGTTGGTCCCATTAGGGACATGAAGGGATCCCCTTTTAAGACAAAAAGAAAACTACAAGTTGTGATTATGTGTCCTCTGGTTGAGATTGGTTCTTCAAAAAGGGGCAAGGTGACCCAAAAATGTCAAGCTTTAATTCCACTACAGAGCTCTTTGGTGAGGTTTGGATTCAAATATCCTTGATTATTAATATGGCTGTCCCTCTACATTAGTTTTATTGTTTTTTTTCAGAAGCAGTTCTGATTTTGAGGCCTATACAATTGTTGTTTCTAGTCTAATATTGTTGTCTTTGTTGTTGTCCAACACTTTGGGATCCTCTCAAAACACTCTTTCAGTTCATTGCTCTGGTCAAAGTATTTATCTAACCAAAATCAAATTTACAGAAAAGCTCAACCAACCACCAAAGTTCCACAAAGAATTGAGGATAGAACTGAATTCTTTCTCTCCTGGTCAGAGTAGATGGAGAAAATAAAACAGCATACAAATGGAAAATTATATTGACATAGACACACAATACATTAATCTGAAGTGATGTTTGAAATGAAAGGGCTTGAGAGAGTCGCACGGAAAATCATTTGTGACATTAAATCATATCATGTTTAACTTTGAGATTAAATTCAAATGCACAATATGGAAGATAGAAAGTTATCTCTATTCCTTTCATTGTTTAAATTTAAAATGTTCCTATAAGACCCTAGACTGTTATATTACTTTTTGTTAGTCTTGTTAGATTTATATAAACATTTTCAATTAAGATAAGTTCCTGTGTGCACTTTGGCTAATGCCTGATTCCTGTGGTCTGAACTGGAACTGTTTACCAAGAATAACAACTGAGTACTTTGTTTGCATTGAATTATTAATTTGAAGAATTCTGTGTTTCACAATTAATATCTTGAGATGAATAAAATATTCTATTTCAGCTGTTAATACATGTGTGAACTTGCACTCGAGAAAGGAAGATGAAAGTTACATGCCTTCAGCATATTGTAAGTAGTACAAGACTCTTCATTCTCAGTGCTAAGTTGTGTAGCAACTCTTTTTGGATACTTCCTGCATAAAAAACCAACGAAAGATCACTTTTTCCCGGAATTGGCATCTTAGATATGTACGTTAATCAAACACAATTTAATTGTGCATTTAACTGTTTGCATTCAGTCTTAAGTGCTAAGATCACTAGTCTTACCAAAGTTCATCAACTGATGTTCCACCTGTTGCATAGGAATGTGATGAATTGATGATATCCATGAAGTATGTGCTAATATCCTGACAAAGTAATGCAATACAAATATATCAATATAAATTATGAATTTCTTCAAATTTTGATTGAAATATTGGACAGCAGTAGTATATTTATAATAAATCACATTGCTCAGGTTAAAATTATGTTTAAGTTATTTTGATCATTGTAAATCAATTATGTCAGATTAAATGGAATAATATTTTATAGAAACTCAGTAATATTTTTCAGACAAGATAGATTTCTCTCTACCAATATGATGATTTTAGGAGGATGCAAACCTAAACGTTCAGCAACAAGGTGGAAGTATTGAACTGGGTGTTTGTTGCTATTATTCTTTGTCAAACATGCCTAGCAGATCCAACAACATGATGAGAAACTAGCAGATGGTGTAACATTTAAGTTTGCTTTTTATTATTGAAGATTAAGATGTGAAGTTGATAGAATGTGAGGTAATGTCAAAAAATGACTCCAATAGTTTGTCTAGAGACAGTTTACAAATGACTTTTTTAGACCTGGTAAGAACTCGGCATTGGAAGTTATTTGCGGTAACAGGCTATAGCAGACATGCACTAAATACACAGTAACTACTGTACTGTTAGCAATAAAGGTGAGATCAAGAGACTTCGAATTGATGAAATATGTTTGATATGCAAAAAGCTACTCATAGTAACATTACATTTGCCATTTGGATTCCATTCTACTTAAATGCCACCCACTTCAAAGGTAAAACAGTTAAATACTAATAGCCATTTTGCATATCACCCACAACAAAATGTGGTAAATAATTATCCTATTTTTATTGGCCAAAATAAACCTTTGAGTATTAAACTAAAATATGCTTACTAATAACCTTTGAAATCTATCATAGACTGGAGTTTGGTTCTTGATCATTCTCACATCAATTAGTCTCTATCTCTCATACCATTTCCATTCAACAAAAGAATTTTTTGAGTTACCTTGTAAAGTGAATCACCAACAACCTCATAGCGCATTTGGGCACCTACAACTATAGGAATGTGTGTATTGGCGTGGAGATCTGAAATGTCATCTGCCTGTGAAACAATTATAAAAGCAAGCAAATCAGGTAGAAAAGCCTAAATTACAACTTTTACTGCACAATAATTCATAACAATGCATAACCATCATTCCATAGATGTGCCTCAAAAGACATGAATCAAAATGCGATTTGATGCATGTTTCTCTCTTAGAAAGCTGTGTTAGATTTGACTCTGGGAAAAGGAGTACCTGAACAGCTAACAATCCTAAAAAGGATGGCTTATCAAACAGATGAGCAAGCTCCAGATGTTTTTGATCTCCCTGCAATCAAGTATCATTTAAAATATCTTAAGATTTAGACTGAAAGAAAATTTAGATAAAAAGGAAACTGTGCTGGGAATAAGTACTTAATGTTGAAAATTTATTCACAGGCAACGTTCCATGCATAAATCTTCTCAAAACTTACAAGGGACGGAGAGTTTCATTCTTTTGTTACCCAGTTATCCCATTAGGCAGGCCACATCACAACCATATACAAAGGGAGACATACATATCATTTCATTGGGATAGAGAAAAAATAGCTTATAGAAATTGCAGGGCCTATCAAATCATAAAATTGCATCATCTGTACACACGTTTCATTATGAAATATCTTCTCTGACAAGCAATTGCTAGACATATTTGAACTGACTAGAGCTAATCTGAAGAGGATTCTTCGACACCTGCGAAGAATTACAATGATTTTTGTATAGCATAGTTAATATCAAGGTTACCGGGAAACTGGGTACTTGGAGACGTCAATATTTTTTTTACAACTTAAGTTTAATAATCTCTAGAAAATAACATTACGTAGAACTTTGAGAGAAAGAACAGCAAATAATATTAAGTTTAAATACACGTGTACAATAAAATTGTGTCAGATTTTAAAACTCACACTTCATATTTCAATGTTTAATATTAGATTTTCATTACATATTGAAATGCAAAAATATTGATAGTTCAAGAGCAAATTTCTGATATACAAACAAAAAAACAAAAATCAGAAATCTATTTTCATTTTTTACTTTTTTCAACGTGGAGATGTTGATTTTTCAACTGGAGACTGCAGGAGACATCAGGAGACATCATTACCCGAACCTTAAGCACCCACTGAGTCTCCGGAGATGTTCAAGTACCAGTACCCGAGATGCGTCCCAGGGGTCTCGAGACGGGTCTCCCGGTAACGCTGGTTAATACTTTAGTAACATTGTATTCGTGAATCATGCATCTCTGAAATAAATAACCATCCTTGTTATTAGATCTGAATTTTCAACTTTCCTATCTGACTAGTACTGTAGATTGTAAGAAACACAAAAATATTATAACAACAAAGCTTTGGCCTTCCTATGAAAGAGAACTAAGCACTTGCATGGTCAGTACTCGTCAGACCTGATGTTGAGGCTTCCTTTGCAACAGCTGATTTGACTATATGAAAGACCTTCGGTTGATGGGAGGGTAATCACTGAAAGACATCCCTCTTACGGATTTGTTTTGGAAGAAATTCGTGTGCCTTGTAAGACCTCGCTCTTATATTTTTAGATGATAGCCCATATACTAGAAACATTACGCGCTATCTCTTGGCTATTTTAAGTAGGCTTTACTCTTACGGTCTCTGAACCCTTTTGGTTAATAGAAAGCATTAACTTGCAGATTTTCTCAACCAGTGAATTCTACTAACACAAAAAAAAATTCAATGGTTCATTTTCTTCATTCCTTTCATCAATTCAAGAGCATCCATAGGGTCAGGGTTACAACTCAACATGCAATTGAGATTTCTTTCAGGTCAATTACAAAATATAATCACAAGATAAAACTAAAATAGTTAAAGAGCGATTCCCGCTAGGTCTTTTTGTAATGCAAAAGTAAAACGTCCCTGCTCTAAAAATCATTTATTTTGTCTCTAAAATGTCACGTCCCTTTCAACTGTAACTGGCTTTAAGAATTCATACGGAAGCATATCAGTATCACTTTTTATGGGTTTTTCTGATTAGAATTAGATTCCTTTGGAAATAGGGGCAAGTGGAAAAAATAGGTTGCAACATAGACAAAAACAAAGCTCGTTTATCAGATATAACTTTAAGAAATGGGGACACGAGAAGAGAGAACTCACCGAATGTGTATAGAGGCGATAGAGAACATCATTCATACCACCAACCTCTTGATTGAGAGAATTCCAGTGCCATTTTACAGAGTATCTCCGTATAACATTTTGAACACGACTGTAGAAATAATCAGCCATCCATACGACCATACTTAATGCTTGAGAATTCCCAGCAAATTTATACTGATCCAGCAATCCTGCCATAATCTATACAGAGACTCCAAATAATTATTTAAGCCAAGAAGGAATAAAAAAAATTCTTCTTTAAACGTCATAAATTGTTTTGTGGGTAGACCATATTTTCTCAATGTAACATTTGTCTCTTATAGTAGGGCTAAAACTTACCTTGTGAATAGTGTAATATGGAGCCCAAACAGGCTTCAGCATTTCAAAACGATCAAATTCCTCGGAAGGAAAAGCTGAGAGATAACCCGTCCCCATTGCTTTCTGGCATTCGTAAAGAGCAGACACCACAGCTGTCATCTTTTGGCGAATGGCCTCGTTGTGGGTAGCAGCCCATGACATTGCCGATGAGCTCATATAATGCCCTGTAATACTAGTAGTTGGATTATAGTGGAACTGAATACTCGGCTGGTGAAATACGAACAAGCTTGCAATTTGTATTTAAGAACAAAGCGATTCAAAAAGCACACAAACACCAAGAATGTTAGCACGTCATTCATGAGAATTCACCCATCTCAAAATCTAATCATCAATGGAAAAGCAGCTTCAAATTCACCCTCAATCTATTGACTTAAGAATGAAGAACTACTCTATTTGCTATATTTAAGTTTTAAACGGACTGTATCGAATATCCTAATTAGAAGAAAATCACTATAGACATTACAAACACCACTAAACTCTTTTCAAGCAAACACACATGACTGCAGATACACTTCAAACAGCCTACCCACTACAGAGTACGAAATTGCGAGCGAATTTATAGATTCAAAGATCACAAAGAAATATAATTAATAAATTGCTACTTTTTAGCATAGATTTGTTCCACTGACCCATAAAATGTCCTCTGAGTTCAACAGTGGGAGCTTCCCAACCGCCATAAGGCGTCCCCGGGGTAGGCAGACCGGCTGTTTTTCTGAAACTCCAGACCAGATTATCCACATCCAGAAGCAGCAAATACTCCAAGTTAGTGTTCTGAGAGCTACCATGTAGCGAATTTAAGTCCAGCCTAACATTGTGCAATGGAACCTCTATCAGAAAATTATTATTGGGAACATTATTATTTGGAGCATTTGTCTCCATGTTGTGTATTCAAGTATGTGAGCAATGAAACTGATGAAAGAAAGCAAAAAGACGCTGTGATTTATATCAAGTTGGGTATTTCAATGTCCACACGGAGAAGACCAAAAAAATAGTGAAATGTTATGTGGTTTATGTGAAGTTGGGTATCAAACTGTGCAAGCAGAGATTGTGATTTTTGTGAAGTCTGGGTATTCATTCCGTCATTTAGAGTGTGATTAAAGAACTGTGGCCTTGTACGCAAGCATATTCAGAACTTATAAAGATGGATATAAGGAGAGAACAGACAAGGCTGAACTAATACATTACTACCATACACTATTTGACAGAATTATGGACGAATGAAGGAAGTAATACTAGGGGAGTTAGGCTGGGGTCTTATGTATGCCAGCTTTCTTGAGATTTTTTAGGAAATTCTTAAGCTAAGCAGTCGTATGGATTTTATAATTTATTTCACTTTAAAGTTTCAGCTCTTAAGTTTAAGGAAGAACTTTCTAAAATTTATTTTACAATAAAGACATTTTTAGTTTTTTAGTGTCAGTTTTTGACAAATGGCTACATTTTTTCCTAAGTTGGAGCCCCACCTCATTTTCATCTACTTCTTAAAAATGCGGGGCTCCTATTATAAAGAAAAAGATTCTAATTAACCCTATAGCCCCCCAAAAAAAATCTTATAAGACTTCATGTACCTAAAAAATAGACCTGTAGCCCCCCCTCATGGGACCCCAGCCTTAATTCCACTTGTGGGAATAATACTAGGGGATAATTTAACTGCAACTTGAACACAGAAAAATATATATACACATATGGTGGTGATACTCATCAATTTTTTCAAAAAAAGAATTGGAAACATGAATTATCTTATTATTGGGTTAATTTGTTGAGGCATAACATTTTTGAGGAAAGGATACATTAAACTCGTGTTTTTGTTAGCTAAAAAGACTTGAACACATTAGGTTTAGTGTTGACTAAATAAATTGTGTCTAGATTGAAGGCTAGAAGTTATATTTTGATAGAAGTAATTTTGTTGAGTTTTTTAAGTAGAATATGCTTATGGTGCTATATTAAAATATATATTTTTGGTTTATGCGTATAAAAACACTTCAAAATAGACGAATGATAGTTGGCCATATATTTTGTTGGTGTGTTGATGTGTATTGGATGATTAGTTGTTATTCTAATTCAAAGGAACCATTTCATTCTGTTAAGAGTATACATGATCACTGTTCACAATTTTAACCTTAATTAGAAATGTTTTCCTATTGTAAATATTAAGTATTCAAATCAATAAAGATTGCATGTTCATTAGAACTCTTGACACAAAAGTTTGCACCCACATTTGAGGTATGACCCTCAAGCAACCTTATGTAACATGGAAACAACCTCCAAGTGTGGGACTTGAGCTTTGAGGTTGAATATTCGAAAAAGACCACCTTCCTTACAATTAGAATGCACTTAAACTAACACTTTTGAGGAAAAGGGGAGAAGGATTGCAAAAATTAAAATGTTGAAGAGGAAATATGGTGATGCACCAAATATATTGTTTGATCTACTTCTTCCAATACTTGCACTAAGATTCAATAGAACTCACAAAGATATACCATTGTTTGTATTTTATCAACCTTAGCACCAAAGAAAAGTCAAGAATCACTACAACCATGCAAAGAATGCAAAAAAATCATTTAACAGATTAATTAATTGAAATAAACATAATCATCTAGTATTCTAGATGTTGAAATACATCCAGACAAACAAGGCAGAATAGATTGCACAAATTCATTTGGCTAAAGGTGAATATAATAATAGTAATTTCTATTGGAAAAGAGGCAACCACATTTACAGAAAGAGAAATCTATAATAAGACTAGAAAAAGAGATCTCCTGAAAATATACAAGGTTGTCTTTTAAAGAGATCAAGCATAACTCATGGAGTTCAAACTCCCACCAACTAAACTTAAGAAATTACAACTTGGTGCAAATCCAGAAAAATCCTAATTTTGATCAAAAAATCTACTCATGAAGTGATAGAAAATTGGCCAATAAATGCTCCCAAAATTAAAAAAAGTCATGCTTGTATCCTCTACAAGTGGCAACAAAGGAAGGAAAAGCCTTTATGTCACATGAAAAAACCCTAAAAGCAATTCGACCATAAATATTAAGCTCTCGGGTCATATCACAGTTACCAAAAAAAATATTGCAGGCATGAAAACAGACAACATATTTGGCATGCATGTCATCACAACATGAAACAACTTCCTACACAAAGACATGCAATCATCCAAGAAGATCGAAAAAATACAAAAGTTTGACTTTCACACCATTGCAACATAATTTTATCTCTCTTCAAACTGGGCTACAATCATGTGAAAAGGTAAAAAATAAACTGGCGTAACATTTTGGCAAGAAACCTCTATCTATAGAAAAGACTTGCAATGTCGCTCAAATACGAAAACACACTGGCACAACTTCGCAACCTACACAACTTCGTAATGTTGAATGAGCAAAAAGGGTCTCCTACGATAATTGAACTCATTCAACATCAACCTTTACAATGCCCAAACTCCTATGATGTTTTTGTCTTGTGCAACATCTCCCTAAGAAAGCTCTTCTCTTCAATTTGACATGTGATCATGTGCGAGCATGACAATATATTGCAGTTTCAACCTGCATGTGCATGGAATGAGCAAAACATGTCAAAAGAGTAAAACATGTTTCCTACGATGCATGGAAACACGCAATGTTTGTGAGTGCCAGAGCATATGCTAAAAATACACAACCTTTCTTGACCGAAAACAAATAGAACTTAGCACGTACAAAATGTCCCTAATCAGTTATCTATGATGGGCTAAAGGGTGACAAAAATGTCAACAAGAACCTCTCCTACAAATCACTTTTATTCAATCTAGTAGACATGAAGTCTTGGAGAAACATTCTATTACCCCTTCTAAAAATAAGCTTTATAACACCAAACTAGTTTAAATTAATAAATTGTTTTTGAAGTCTTAAAAATTAAATTAAAATTTTAAAAATTAGCAATGAAAATGGCCACACAAGATCTAGTGACCTAATGGAACACACAATAACAAGATAGAGTAGTATGACAACAATAAATTGTAGTTTTCTAGATAATGAAATAGAGTAATTTGAATTCATTTCATTGAATCAACTTGAACAATTAATCGAATATTGCAAAGTAGTCCCCTTGGTGGATCATCCTCCAAAGTGGAATAATTCAAGTATGCCAAACACATCCACTAGAAGTGGAAAGTAATATAGTGATAAGAGCACTAAAAGTGGAGGTATAGCATTAAGTTGAATCTGATAACATGGTAACACCACCTAAACTGAAGATTATCCTAAAAGCTCCTATGTGGTTTCTAAGTAAACTTAAATAATATGTGTTCTTGTGTTGTAGGAGAATGACTTACTAGGTACAACAATTGAACTCACTAACACCTCCCCTTAGGTACAACTTAGGGAATATGCAATATAGTACCATCTCCTAGTCCATCTTAGACATCCATGTACAAATGCAATGCAATATCTAACAAATGGAGAAACAAATAAAGCCTATGGGAACAAAATCCTCCTCAAGTGAGATAGATGAAAACCATAAATTAATCTCAACAATGAATGAGAAAGACAAAACCCCACGTGAGGAAACAGTGATTTCCAATCCCACACCCCCATCCCCACCTCTTAATAAGAGAGAAAACAAACTTTATGCCCCCATTATTATATGTATAGTCATCTCAAACAATGTTCCTCTCATTAATTATGCATAAATAGAGTCAACATTGTAATAAGAATGTCAAAGTGTGGCATAACTAAGTACCACTATTGGTGATGAATCTCTTTCTACAATATGACAGAGATCAATTACAAAAACATCATATTTGTAATCCCTCAAAAATGGTCTAGTTGACTATAAGCTCCCCTTTTAGCATTTTTAAATCTTTATGCTAGATTACATCTTATGCTTAATCAACTCTGCATATTTATCAATCACTAATCCTTGATCAAATCATCATTTTAGCATTCATTCAATTTTATCCTATGATTTGACCACCTTATCCTAATTCTTAATTTAATTAGAAGAGCATGCTCCCTTTTAATTAAATAAATCCCCTTTATCCTATGAGTGCACATAAAAATGAATATTCTAATTTAAAAATAAAAGAAAAAACATTTTTGTCTACACATTGAATGCACAATTTCCAAGATGAGTGAAATCAATTTGCCTCTTAATATCCTCCATACATCTTTTGCCACTTAAATGCAACTATTTATTTTACCTCTTAATCTCTAACCATCCAAATCTCTTTAAAAGGAATGTCTGAAACACACTTTCATATCTTAGATGCTTATGCTATTATGCCAAGCTACACTTGATTTCCTAATCATCTGAGCACTCTCAATTACATTCTCATGTAGTTTACTTGCATCTTAGATTAATCTTTCCTTTATTGCATTTAGCTTAAATCACATAGTCTAATTCTAAGGATTGTAACTCTCATCTTGATGCAGGAGCATCTTGCATGGAAAAAAAAAAAATTTGGAGTAGAGAGAAAGTGACGAAAATTAGAGAAGAAATAATAAAAAAATAAAAAGGAGAAAAGAAAGGAAAAGAGGATTTTTATTTTCGAGGTGCATAGGTGGCATAAATAGAAAAATAAGAAAATAGTTGTCATTACATTAATCGAGGTGTGTAGGTGGCATCTTAGAAGCTTGTGGAAAGTTTCTTAAATCTTGCATTTAATATTTGTTGTGATCCATAAAGGAAATGTAATTTTCTAATTGCGCCACATGGTGGTGCTTAGTTGTAATTCTAGAAGGTTATGGAAGTTGTAGAAGGTTGTGGAGGAATTCTAGAAGGTTGTGGATAAGTCATGCATGGGGTGGTAAGTGCCTATTTAAGCAAGGCATATGAGCATTTCTAAATCAAGCTTGAGGAGTAGAAGCTCGAGAAGGGGAAACTTGGAGAAGCTTGAGGAGTGGAAGCTCAAGGAGAAGCTTGAGGAGTGGAAGCTCAAGGAGAAGAAGCTTGAGAAGCGGAAGCTTGGAAGGTGTGAAAGAGAAGGAGGAAGTGAAGAGTGAGTTTTCCTGAGTCTGTGGACAGAGTGCCGAATGTGAGGCAGTTTACAGCAAGATTGTGATGGACTTGTGAGTGTGTAGATAGAGCGTCGAATGTGAGCCAGTTTACACTTGGATCTTGGATTAGGTTTGTGAGAAGAGCTAGTGGCTGCGGTTTAGAAACAAGGAGGTTGCTTGGTGGCTTGCAAGCACAAGTTGAGATCTCAAAAGTTTCTACCAGAGTGTGGATCTGGACTAGCTTGGGTTTGGATTGGATCTTGAGAGATCTTGGAAAAATGTTATTGTAATTGCTATTGAATTTTCAAGTATAATAAAATTGTCTTCATATTGTTGCATTATTGGTTGTGAGTTGGTAAGGGTGGTGTGGCCCTTCGTCAGTGGTATTAGAGCCGTACCTTCATCACATCTTGTTAGATTAGCTTTTACTTTCATTCCTTGCATTGCATCATAGCTTAGTCTTTGCATTTTCATCTTAGCTTGCTCTCTTGTTTGCAATGCATTTCTACTTGGAAATCCTTCAATATTAACATCTAATTGCATTTACTCTATTGAATTTTATATCTTCTAGTATACTTTGCGAGGGTCATGTATATTGGTTCATTTGAGAGCCACAAGTACATCACTTATTTCATTTTCCTTGCACATAAAAAGTAGGAAGCTACAAGCCACTTCTTGGGACACTATACATCATGGATTCTCTCAACTGTAATAGTTTATAGAAGCGTACCCCATTTTTGGTATACATTTTTGGCACCCATCGCGAGGGGCCCAAACCCAATTTATAGCTCCACTTCTTGCTCACTTTCAAATTTTTAGCTTGCAAATTTGTCATTTTTATTTTTTTAGTAGGGAATATCATACAACATTTTTACAAGTCTTTTGTGCAACATTTTGTTGTACTACAAGTGATTTTTTCTAACAATAATATAGAATATAATCCTTGGTAGGGAAAAATTTTGTACAGTTATGTGTTCTTTGTCACTTGTGGTTGAAATATCTGTTGGTTTACATAAAAACATCGTATGATATTCTAGTGAGTTACAAAAGATTGTACATATTGCTTGTTTTCTTTTGATTTTTGGTAGACTAGTTTGTTTTTGTCTCATTGCATTTTGGTTATATGATCTCTAATTGTGGCCTAACAAGTTATTTTGCAAGGTTACTTTTCTTTATTTGCATATCTCATTCCCTAACTTGTGGTTTTGTGGGGTTGCTTGCTAAAGGAGATTGCATTGTGTTGGCTTTCCTTTGGCACCCAAGCTTTAACTTTTGCAACTAAGCCCCATGGAGATAATTCCTAAATTATCTCAATATCTTATTGAATTTTTTAACAATGCTTTTGTAAAGTTCATGTTTATGAAGAGGAAGCATTGAGGTGAGCTCTTGAACATGAATACTAAAACATCAAGTTTAAGCTTCAAAGTTCAGATTCAATGATTTAGAAGTGAACCTCCAAGTTCAAGGTTCAAAGTTCAAAGACATGGACAATTGCTTTGCAACACAGATCCAAGTTTCAAGATTCAAGTTTGAATTACAAGTTCAAGTTCATCAACATAGAAGTATGGTTCAAAGATTTAGGTTCAATAGTGTAACATTTCAAACTATTTGGAATTAGTTATTGAGGTATGATATGCTTTAGACAACATGTAGAATATTTAACCAAGAAGAAGAATAGATTGAAGCATCTCTATGTTAATCAAGATGATAGGGAAGGTACCAACTCATTGTGGTTTCCCATATTGAGGTTAAAGATTGTAGTTTTAGTGAATGTCATCATATTTTAGAAGCACCACTATAATTTGGTGACCTAAAGATGCCCCAATCATATCCACATTTTCACATTAATTTACATGAATTAATTATGCACAACATGATTGTGTAAGGACTCTAAATTCAAGGTTCAAAATTGCAATCAACAAGATGGTTTGAAAGTACTATTTAAAAATGGAATTTAGAAACTCGAGGCTCGGCTATCAAGCTCTACTAAAAAATGGCATTCTAAAGAATTTTATTAGAATGCTCAATATTAAATGGATGCAACTATCCTCATGAAAAAGTGTCCACCCATACAACAATCATACAGAAAAAATACATACGTAGATGTAAATGCTATGGCCATCAGATGCCTCCACGATTTGGTTGTTGATAGAACTGAAACTGAGGTGACAGGTGATAGGTGACGTTGTACTAGTTATTGGCAAGCAAAAAATTTATGACATTTTTTTTGCTAGGAAATGTTGTTAGAAAAGTTTATAGCTGACATCTTAGACAGGCATAGTTGCAGTCAAGCAATTTGGTATAGTAGGTTTCTTTATTACGGTTTACTAACCATTGAATCTGGGTGAGTTTATTTGGCGTGCATGGGGAGTTAATGGCATCAATATACTTTCCTTGAATTTTTGTAGAAACTTGAATCCCACATTTAATGTTGCAAGAAACATGGACGAAAATGTGGTACACTTTGTGGGTCATTTATATTGAAAACACATTGCATTTTTCATTTTGTGTTGGCACATGTAATAAACTTCTATTATTTGATTTCATTTATTTGCATATGCTATTGTTGCATATAATCATGGTTACAAAATAATGAAATTTAAATTGAGTTATGTTCTATAGTTTCAATGTCGAAACCATAGTGCCAAAACTGTAGTGTTATTTGGGGATCTCTAGTCGAAATCATATCACTTATATGACATAGGAGGTGGGTTTTACATTTTGTATTGATTTTTAAAATTTTTTATTTTTGTTTCAAATATTTGAACATGCACTAACAAGTTTAACAAGTTATCAAAATTTCTATAAATTGATGTGTGGCCTTATTTTGTAGTTTAAGTTTCAAAATTGTAGTGCAATTTGGGCACGACGAGTCGAAAAGAAAACATGTTGGCAAGATAGAAGGTTGGTTTAATTTTTATATTCATAATTAGTAAAAAATGTTTCATTTTTGTTCATGTTCAAAAATGTGGTCGCGATTTGAATAGTGTATTAAATTTTTGAGTGGTTTTGTTTATTCTCAAAATACTTACGATGCAAACAAAAGTATTTTTATAATCCATAGGAATAATTAATAATATCGACAGTTAGGTTAAGGGAGTCCTTAAGGTAATGCCAAAAATCCTAATTGGATTTAGGGTTTTGGCAAAAAATAATGAAGAGTTCACTTAACCACACTTGCAAATGGACTTTGCATGGCAAATAATTTTTTCGATGAACTTAATATGTCAACTCATCTACTTCTCATTTATCTGATACCACCAAATAACCAAATTGTTAAAGAGGTACCACATGTGATCCTTGTTATGTCAATTTGAATAATTTAGTATTGTTTCAGTTAACTATTAAATTTCTTTATCCAATGTTTCAACAAACTTAAAATATTGGTCCATTCCTTATGACTCCTTAAATAGAAAATTTTGATCTTTTTCCAATTAAACATCACCGTTGATCTGAGGGTTAGGTATGATTCATGATATCCTTCCATATTTTTGTTCTTCTTCTTCTAGAAATTTTTGATCAAATCCTTTCCTTTGATCACTCAAAAAACTATTATCATGAATTAAATACGCTAGCTCATCAATCATTATCTTCCACACACTTTGACTAATTCAAAATTCTAACTTTGTCAACCTCAAATTCAAATCGTTCTCAAACTATAACTTTTGTTGTCACTTGACAATCACTTTGTTCTTATGCTCATTCATCACTGTGTTGCTCAGCATATAATATACTATCTCACTTGACATCAATAGGCTCACTCGACCATTACTACAATTGATCATTATTAACACTTCTTCATTCATTTTCTTGGCAATACCTAACACTCAGCTTAAACTATTATATTTGGCTTATACTTAAGTTCCTTAATCTTCTATTTCAGCTCCTTCATTGACCAACTAATGCTTATACTCATTCAAGTTGTTTTAACTCTAAGCTTTATCTAACTATCTTCTTTACTTCATTTATTGATTGAACAATGCATTATCTTGTCAAGGACTAACTTATCAAGTGCCCATTATATTTCTATGATACTTATAACATCTCAACTCAACCTTCCCTAGGTCATCTCATGATCTCTTCTATTCAAATCCTCTTAATCAATCAAATGATATGACACTCTACACTATTAGTAAAATTTCTCTCTAGTAGGTTTGACATATATGACAACATGAAAATTGCTCCAATTGTAGTTTCCAACATTCTCCCTCTTTCGCATTGATGGAAACACCACTCATACTTCACAAGTTACCATGCAATCCAAAAATATTCAATACTATATGTATACACTAATCTAATGTGCTAGAAATACTAATCTAATGAAAGCATTTACACATTAAACTAACATAACATATAAGAGAGACAAAGAGAAGACAAACTCCAATGAGAATGTGAGCCATGGATAGGCTCTCTCAATGAGATTTGTTCTCTTGTTTTTGAGACATGTCTATGTGTAGATTGGGGATGTATACTCAAATGCTCAAAGTTGCTTCAATGGTGGAGATGGATAATAGCAAATTGGTAGCTTTGTGAGCTCTCAATTTGGCATTATAAGGGTATGGGTATGGCTTTTGGCTCTCAAAAGGGCATGGTAACTTTAGCTCAAAGATTGTTGATGAAATGGCTTGGGATGGGATTCAATTTATAGGCTAAGGGGTAGAGGGATGGAGGGCTTAGATGCAAGGATGGATGAAGGCTTAAGGAGGGCTAGGATGCACTCAAAGGAGAGCACATGGATTGTGCTTGTTTAGCACCAATGGGAAGGTGACACTTGTCACAAGGAGGATGAGTGTGAGAGGGTAGGGTAAAGGGTTGGTTAAAGGCATGATGAGTGGGGTTGAGTATGTAAGAGAGATGTAAGAGGAATGAGTGTGGAAGAGGGAAGAGTGTGAAAGATGGATGTAAGAGTCATGAGTGGGCTTGTAAGAGTCTTTTATGGTTTGTAAGAGCACTCATGACTTGGTGGTTGGGATTTTTGAGAGGAGACTTTGGTTTGGATTAGGAAAGTCTTAAACTTGTTTAAGGAATGTGACGACATTAGGGGGTGGATTAGGCTTGGGTTTAGGATTAGATTAGGAATGTTAGAGATGTGCAAGTGGATGGCATTAATGAGGGTGGGTGAGTTAGTGGCTAAGCTTGGTTAGTATGGGTGGATGGGGTGGATTAGGCTAAATGGAGGATTAGAGATAGGTTAGGGGTTTTTGAATTTGAGGATTTCATTTATCAAATAGATTTATTTAATAAATGGGGATTTTTGGAATTAGATAGGAGAAAAGGATTTAATTGATAAATAATAGGTTATTTGATTTATCAATTAGGACTATAGATGATTAATTAAATTAATCAACTAGGGGATGACAAAGGATTAATTAAATAGAAATTTAATTAATGATGCCTTTTTAGATGGCTAAATTAGATTACCAAAGCAGTGTAATCAAATTTAGGTGTCTATATTTTGCCCCTCTTTGACATAGTGTTGAGACAACACTATTTCAAAGAAGTTCGAATGAAGACAACACGAAGAAGATTTTTTAGCAACAAGGTTGCCCCAGTCTCGGATAAGAAGAGGAGAGACTAGACTTAGATGATGCCCCCTCAAGAAGGTGACGAAGAGATAAAAGAGGCTCGACGGCTTCTTGAAAAGTACAAGAATCCAAGATGAGCAAGGAGACTCAGATTAGCTTAAGAGAAGAGGTTTAGTTAGCTCAAACTCTCACTATGGGAGAATGATAAAGGGAAAATTAGAGGCACAAGAGTAAAGCAAGCTTAAGACTTTCCAGGATTAGGGGGGATGGAGAAGCGGAGTGCTATAAAAGGAGTCCATCGATAGGGGGATGAATGATGGAATGATAAAGCTGATGCAATAGGATTTCAAAGAGTCAGATTGGCGGAAGATGGGTTTCAGAGATCCCTAGGACTAGGATTGTGGATTTCGAAAGATGAGGCTTGGTGGATTGATTTGATTGGTGGATCCCTAAGACTAGGATTGTGGATCCCTAAGGCTAAGTGTGAGGAGTGATTCAAAGAGATATTGATGCATAAGCTGGGGTAGGAGCAAGAGATGCAGGATATGAATGGGGGATAATGGAGATGAAGGGAATCCATTGAAGCTTTTTTAGCGGGGGGATACTTCAAAGAGAAGTACCACCATGTAGTTGAGCACTAGATTTGCTATAGGACTGTTGGTTAATTGCCAAGGTTACCAAGAACATCAAGGCCTTTTCACCAACTGTCCAGAGGACTGACGAACTGACTCGAAACAAACACACAAGGATTGCCCCAGTATCACACATGAATCCCAGAGGAAGTAGCATGGAAACGACACTAGGTAACCCACAAGCAGAAAAAGAAAATAAGCAAAAGACCTGATCAAGACCTTAAGCTCTAATTGCCCCATTCGCATCATACCATGATATGGAAGATCGTGGCAACCTTGAGGAGGGA
The DNA here is from genome assembly GCA_028749045.1 of Cupressus sempervirens. Taxonomy (NCBI): domain Eukaryota; kingdom Viridiplantae; phylum Streptophyta; class Pinopsida; order Cupressales; family Cupressaceae; genus Cupressus; species Cupressus sempervirens. The sequence continues at coordinate 514,903,716 of CM053790.1, forward strand.
ACAAGGAGATTGCTTGGAAAAGATACTTCAAGACCCAAAAGGGAAGATTCCAAATCAAAAGAAAGTGAAAATCCAAAAGAGAACCATTTGCCAACGAGATGGGTAGGACGAGGTACTAACAGACCAAGATCAGACATGAGGAAAGCTATATCCTGCAAGGACCTATCGGAGAGCACCTAAGCTGGTGGATCGGGATGAGTGATGCGTCTGGCAAGCTGAACTAAGAAGGATAACACTTTGGTGACAGTAAATCTAGCTAAAGGATGCATTGGAATAGCTAACCAAGGTGTGCGATGTGTGCAAGATGCTGATCAAGGACGAACTGACATGAACGCTGGATATATACAATGGTACTAAGCTAAAGAGGATGTACAAGCTGACGGACCAAGATATGTTACAAATGTACAAGTTTGTTCATGTTTTGGTTTTTTGTGAGATGGAAATGTTTGTGAAGGATGGGATGTCTATAATAGTTGATAGGTGGATAGGTAGATGGTCTGTGAAAAGCTTAAGCGAAAATGGGGTTCTTTGTGTGCATGTGATAGGATACAAGCTAGGATACAAGATTATTTACAAGCTAGAATATGGTACAAGCTTTGGACAAGATTTGGATATACAAGGTATGATACAAGATTTACAAGGTATAATACAAGCTTTGGTACAAGATTTACAAGCTGTATAGGAGGTATTTACAAGCTCCATTAGACTTTAGATTTTTTTGGTTGGAACACCAAGGGAACAAGCAGGTGTTTTATGGGATGGTGGGTGGATGGATGAGGGATAGGATAGTGATAGATAATGGATTAGTCTTTAGTACACAAGGTGCCTGAATTACTAGGTTTTCACCAAGGTACCTATCCAAGGCGCTTGAATTGCCAAGTTTTCACCATTGGACACTTATTTCTCTTTACTATTTTTTTGTATTTTTCAAAAGCTGGGTCTACCAAGGATCTTCAAGCATAGAAATTCTTGAGATGAATGATGTTAGTGGGATCATTCAAGAGTTCTCCTTCTGGTGTAGATAACTAATAGGCTCCGGAGCCAAAGGAGGCGGTAACCACATAGGGACCAAGCCATGTAGGTTCAAACTTGCCTTTCTTTTCTCGATCTGCTTGGACCTTCATATTTTCTTTGAGGACCATGTCACCTAGCTGAAAGTTTCGTGGAGCACCTTCTTGTTGAAATTCCTTTTGAGACGAGTTTGGTAGACTGTGAGATGGTCATAGGCTTGTTGTCTCTTCTCGTCTAAGAGGTCTAGCTGGGTGAGCTGAGCTACTCTATATTCTTCATCTAAGATTTGCCCTCGCAAAGATATGCGTAGTGAGGGAAGTTCAACTTCTATAGGTAATACCGCTTCGGCACTATAGACTAGGGAGTATGGAGTTGTTCCTGTGGATGTACGGAAGGAAGTTCGGTAGGCCCATAGGGCTGGATTTATTTGTAGGTGCCAATCGCGGCCGGAATCATTGACAACTTTCTTTAGGATTTTGAGGAGGGTTTTATTAGTTGCCTATGCCTGGCCGTTACCTTGTGGGAAATATGGGCTAGAAAAGCGGTGATGGATGCGGAGGGAAGTGCATAATTCTTCCATGTTGAGATTTTCAAAGTTACCTCCGTGGTCAGTGAAGATGGTGGATGGGATGCCGAAGCAACAAACAATGTGGTACAAGATGAACTTGGAGACTTGAACTCCTGTAGCTGAGACTAGGGGGACTGCTTCCACCCACTTAGTGAAATAGTTTGTAGCTTTTATTATCCATTTATGTCCATCAGATGAGAGAGGTGTGATAGTTCCAACTAGATCAAGGCCCCAACAAGCGAAAGGCCAAGGTGGTGCAATAGGCTGTAGATCCTGTGCTGGAGCGTGCACAAGATTTGCATGCTACTGACATGGGAGACACTTTCTGACAAAGTCACAAGAGTCTTCTTCAATGGTAGGCCAATAGTAGCCTTCTCTAAGGATTTTTTGTGCTAGGACAATACCACTCGTGTGGGCACCGCAAAGTTCGGAATGTACTTCTTTTAATGCCATTGCGGCCTCATTTTCATCTAAACATCGAGAGAGAGTATCGTGATAACCCCGACGATATAGGGTATTGGCTATGATGACATAGCGGGATGATTTTCGAATGAGGTTCTGGCATTGGGTATGTGTGAGGTGAGGGGATATGATACCATCATTAAGGTAAGCGTGAATTTCATGGTACCAAGGGGATTGGGGACCAACCAAGATACAAACACAGTTTGAATCCTCATTTGCATAGGTAGGTGTGAGGAGTTGCTCGACTAAAAACTCATACTATGTAGCTTCTTGGGGAATTTCCAAGAGCGAGCCGATAGTGGCCATGGCGTTTGCTGCCTTGTTCTGCATTCGTGGCACTTGTGTAAACTGAAGCTTTGTAAAATGCTGGATCAGCTGATCAACCAGCTCTTTGTAGGGTAATCGCTTTTCATCTTTGGTTTGATATTCATTTAAGACTTGTTTGATGATGAGCTGGGAATCGCCAAAGATTTCTAACTCAGTGATATTCCATTCTGCAGCGATCTTTAATCCTGCTACAAGAGCTTCATATTCTGCAATATTGTTGGTGCTAGGGAATTGTAGCTTGAAGGCTTTTGGAATATAATCTCCTTGAGGTGTAACTAATAATATTCTTGCCCTTGATCCATGAGATGTGTATGAGCCATCACAATAAAGCTTCCATGGGGGTTGTTCTTCAATTAAGCAGATATGCTTGTCTGGGAATTCTGTGAGCAAAGGATATGCATCTACTAGAGGTGCATCAGCTAGGTGATCTGTTATAGCTTGCCCTTTGATTTCCTTTCTATCCACATACTGGATGTCAAACTCACTTAGTAGCATAACCCACTTTGCTAGCCGACCTGTGAGTACTGTTGTAGAGAGCATATACTTGAGAGGGTCAATCTTGGAGACTAGTTGGATGGTATGACTTAGCATGTAGTGGCGAAGCTTTTGAGTTGAGAAAACAACTGCCAAACACGCTTTTTCCATAGGAGTGTAATTGAGTTCATAACCAACTAGGGTTCTACTGATATAGTAGATGGCTCTTTCTCTGCTATAATCATCATGTTGTGCTAGAAGCACCCCTAGAGCAGTAGGTGTTGTTGATATGTACAAGATCAAGGGACGACCAGGAACTGGTGGGACCAAGATAGGGGGATTGGCTAGATACTGCTTGAGCTGATCGAAGCTGCGCTGACATAAAGGATCCCATTTGAAGTTCTCATCCTTCTTGAGCAAGTGTGAAAATGGTGTACACTTATCTACAAGCTGGGAGATGAAGCGCCGGACAGATTGAAGTTTTCCCTAAAGAGAACGAAGCTGTCGCAGTGTCTAGGGAGGAGGCATGTCTAAGATAGCCTTGACCTTTTTGGGGTCGATCTCTATACCTCGTTTAGAAACTATGAAGCCTAGAAGCTTGCCAGATGTGACCCCAAAGACACACTTCTTGGGATTTAGCATGAGATGATATTGGGCCAACCTATCAAAGACTTTCTCTAGGTCAGCAAGATGATCCATGAAGGTGTGAGATTTGACTAGGATATCGTCCACATAATCTTCCAAAATGCTATGGATAAGATCATGGAAAATGGTTGTCATAACTCTTTGATAGGTAGCCCCAGCATTCTTTAGGCCAAAAGGAATCATGGTGTAGCAAAAGGTTCCCCAAGGGGTAGTGAATGCTATCTTATGCTGATCCTCTTCTACAATCTTGATCTGATTATACCCGAAAAATCCATCCATAAGGGACAGAATTTCATGTCTAGCTATAAGATCTACAATCATATCTATGTTGGGCAAGGGAAAATCATCCTTTGGACAAGCTTTGTTAAGATCTCTAAAATCAGTGCAGATTTTGATGTCACCGGAAGGCTTAGTGACATGGACCATGTTGGAGATCCACTCTGAGTAGTTGATAGGTCGGATAACCTTAGCAGCTAACATTCTTTCTAGTTCAGCTTTGACTAGTAATGCCACCTTGGGGTGCATTTTTCTAAGCTTTTGTCTGATGGGCTTGATCTTTGGATCGACTACAAGATGATGAACTACAAGCTTTGGATCAAGTCCTGGCATGTCCTGATATGACCATGCAAATCGGCCAATGTTCTCTTGTAAAACCTCAAAGAGGAGGTCAGCTTGGTCTTGTGATAGGGATACAGCAATGTGAACAAGTCTAGGGATCTCTGAAGAACCAATGTTGACTTCTCTAGTATCCTCTATTAGAATAGAAGACACCTCTAGTTGATTATCTTGAGGAGGCAATACTAAATCCTCATGTTCTGCTTGTGGCTCTGGATTTTCTTGCTAAGGGGTTCTTTTCGCTGCCTTAGCTAGTCCTAGATTTACCTTAGTTCTAGTTTTGGGTGTATCGAAACTAGGTTGGGGATTTTCTCCAAAATACCCCTTGGGATCTAGCTTGTAGATGTAGGCAGAATCTGGCTTTGTCTTCTTATGAGGAGTTTCGGCTCCCATGAATCTTAGAAGTGCTTCCTCTGATGCGAACTCATCAATATGTATGACACTTGGTTGGTCCCAATCTATGAGTTGTGGATGAGCGAGTGGTAGGTCAATGAGATGGATGGATAGTTCTCGGAGAATAGAGTCTCCTAGGAAGATTTGGTTTGGGACATCGTCGTAGGCTCTCTTTTCAACTTCCTCAGGAATGTCTTCAATTTCAATAAGGTCGCGGTGGATGTTCAAAAAAGCATGACCGTTCTCATTGGTGCCCCCAGTTGTGGGTATGCCAAAGCCAAGACCTGACTTCGTTTCCCAATTATGTGCTTCAATGGGACATTGCATGCCCCTTTCTTCTAGTCCTAGTCCACCTCCTTGATAGTTCCATTTTTTAGTGGTGAGCTTATGTTCTTGGGGATACTTCTGGCTGAAGTGATCAAGGCATGCTTGATTTCTTGGAGGTGCATCCTTATGTAACCAATTGTTGATATCTGGAGTGAGCTCTTCATGAAGAGGGGTTTTTGAGGACACAAAGGTCGTTCGGCCAAACTATTTGTATCGAGGAGGTGGAATCTCCTTAGCTTTGTGATATGTCGGCTGTCCATGGGTATGTGGATCAAGTGGGATTGCTCCAACAACAAATGCATCTGACAGACTATATTCTCCACAACCTTTGTTGTTGATCTTTACGGTAGATAGGGTGGAGGCGAGGATAGTTTCTGCGTCATTACAAGTGTGGGACGAGCTGGCGATGGCTGTGTCGATGTCTATTCCAGGGCAATGGTTTGTATATGAAGCTTCAACCGCATTGCAGTAAGCAAAGGGTTCTAGATCGGCATGGATGGTTACCTCAGTGCCCTGATGCAGAAATTTGATGCACTGATGGTAGGTGGATGGAACGGCCTTCATAGCATGAATCCATGGGCAACTGAGGAGGATGTTAAATGGTAGGTTTAGATCAACAACATGGCAAACTGTCTCTTGGATGACTAGCCCAACCTTGATTGGTAGCAAAATAGTCCCTTTTGTGGTTGTTTCCAAGTTGTCATAAGCTTTGATGGTGATAACTTCATTGATCATATCTGCCTCAGTATACCCAGCTTGTTTTATGAATTTTAGGGTGCAAATGTTCAAGGCTGATCCATTATCTATCATTACTCTTTTCATGGAAAAATTGGATACCATGATGGCTATGCGAAGTGGAAGGGTGTGATCTGGCTCAACCGCGGGTATGTCGGTGGGTTTGAAAGATAGGGCACATGAGGACGAAAGGTGTCCAACAAGATTACGAAAATCAGTAGCATTGATATCAGAAGGGACACAGGATTCTATGAGAGCACTGTCAAGGATGTCTTTGTACATAGGACTAGTGCGGAGAAGGTCTAAAATGGAGATTTGGGCTGGCATGTTCCCAAGGTGTTCCAAGATATTGTACCGACTTTTTGATGGAGCTGATGGTGCTGATGAAACTGGTGGGCCTACGATGTTAAATCGCGCTCTTCGAGTGGTGACTGCACACTCATTATCTGGTCTTCGAATATTGATGACATTGACAGAAGGCTCTTTCTCAGATATACAACCTATGAGGCTACCATAGTCTATATAGGATGAAGTGTGGTCATTGTTCTTCCCATGCTATTGGTTTGGCTAGCGGTTGTTGGTGTTGTTTTGGATAGGTGCTTTTCTAGGATTTTGGTTGTTGTGTGGAGGAAAAGCATTTTGATAAATCTGTAAGCCTGCATTGGGAGAGGTTTGGGCACTAATAGTGATTTCTTTTCGATCAATGAGGTCTTGCACATAATCTTTCAGTTTCATGCATCTGAGGGCGGTGTGACCATTTACCCTATGGAACTTGCAATACTCATTGTCCTTGTACCATGCAGCTTTGGATTGGCTTGGATTAATTTGCTGGGTAGGAGGGAATTTGATGAGGTTTTGCTGGTCCAATTTCTCAAAAATAACATCGAATGGCTCACCAAGGGGTGTATAGTTTCTAGGTGTAGGTTGGAATCTGGGCTTTTGCCCTGCAGCTACATTGATGGCATTAGCTTGATTGTTAGACCCTTGAAAGTTGGGTCTTGTATTGTGGTTTTGATAGCTTTGGTTATTGCATTTTTGGTAACTGATAGCTTGTTGGTTGTTTGTTTGATATGGTGGGTTAGACTGGTTTTGAGAAGGACCAACAATATTCACATGTCTGGTGTCAGTAACCCCATCTGTTGCAACATGCTTGTTTTTGTTCCAATAGCTAGACCTGTCATTGGAATGTGATTGATTTTGGTTGGCCTCTTTGTAAATCTTGACCACACCATCTTTAATGAGTCCTTGCTCAAGGATCATTCCTTTCTCTTTGATATCCTTATAGGTCTGTAGACAGTTCATGGTCATGTGGTGAGCCAAACTAGGATGGGCATTATCAATAAACATTTTCACCACATGGCATTCTGGCAAGGTACAGGATATGTGGGTGGTAAGGGATTGCCATCTTTGTAGGTATTCAGCAAGGCTTTCTCCACCTTTTTGATTGGTGTGGACAAGATCAACTATTGATAGCTCTGTTTCAACAAGATGGGCATATTGGGCTACGAATGCCTCAGATAATTCAACAAAGTTTTTAATTGTGCCATAGGGGATTCTGTAAAACCATTCAAGAGCTGGTCCAGCCAAGCTTTTGGGAAAAAGGCACAAGAGGAAGACATCATTGTATGCCACGTCCTAGCAGTGCATGTAAAATTCTTTGATATGTGTGACAGGGTCTCCTTTTCCTCTGAATTTGTCAAATTTGGGTACCTCAAAGTGTTTGGAAAATGGTGTCGTGGTAATGGCTCTGTCAAATGGGTAAGGACACACATTCTCAAACTTGAATGTCTTCGGATCATTCCCTTCTTGGATGGTTTTCAAAGCTGTCTTCATTTGCTCCCATTCTGAATTGATAGGTGATGGCTGGGGTGCCCCTAATGTAGGAGTGCCTTGAGGTAGGTATGCGCTAGATGGGGCCACTGAATATGGATGGCTGTAAGGGATTTGTTGATAGGGATTGTACATTGTTTGGGCAGTTGCATGGTGGATGACGGGTTGTTGAGGGGGAGGTGGCGCATATTGCTGCATGTGCTACGAGGCTTGCTGTTGATATGGGATTTGAGGTTGGGATTGAGGAACATAAGCTGGCTGTGGGATAAATGGATTGCTTTGTGGAGGTAAGGTATAAGATGGTTGTGAGGCTTGGGGAAAGGATTGGGGGGCTTGTGGGGTTTGACCAATATATGTGGGTTGTGCCCCCATTTGGGATGGTATCTGCAAATAATTGGTGGTTGGCTAGGGTGGTGGATTACCTCCTAGAAGTGGCATTGAAAAGTAGTTGGTAATTGGAGGTAATGGATTAGTTGGTGGTGGAGGTGGTGGGAATTGAAAGCTTGGGAATGGAACTGATGGGGTTTGATAGCTTGGTGGCTGGATTTGGAAGCTTGGTAGAGTGGTGGCGGGAGCTGGGGTCACTTGGGAGCTTGGTAGAAAATTGACAGTAGCTTGTGGGATTTGATAGCTTTGTGGAGTGAAGGTAGTAGCTTGTGGATTTGTGGTTGACGGTATTGAGCTCCCAAGACCTAATGGAAATGATGGAATTGTGCTTTGGGCTGTGGTGAACAAGCTGGGGGCGATGAAAGGTTGATTACTTGGCCCCATGGGTGGCATCCCTATTGTATATTGCTGAGGTTGGCCAAAGATGCTAGCACTGATTTGGGAGATGGGTGGATTTGGAAGGATGGGTTGGGGAGCAGCAGCAATAGTGAAGGGGGTGAACGGTGAGGTGTTTTGGGTAAAGGGGGTTTGGAGCAGAGAGGTATGAACCAAGGATGGAGTGGTGGTGGTTGGGTTGGCTTGCGGCATGGAGATTTCAACTTGGGTAGATGATGGTATGTTTGGGTCTGTTGGGTCATATGGATTGGCTGGAGGCTCTTCTTTTGGCATATATTGAGGATAATTTGGATCATAAGAGCCTATGGGTGGTGGCAGCTGCCCAAACAACGGGTGAGATGGATCTGATAATGGAGGGGGTCTTCCAAAGTCAAAGGTTCCTACATTGTCCCTTCGAAAATTAGCCATGATTGTCTCTTTGTTCTTGTTTATAATGGCGTTTACCAATACTGCATTTCCTGGTTGGTTCATGAAAGCTTCAATGTCAGTAGGTGATGGCATAGCTTTCTCTGGGCTGAAGGATGGCTAAGGCTCAAGGGGGGTGAGGCTGTTCGATCCAAATGATAGGGCTCCATTGTTTCTTTCTTCTTGGCTAAGCGAGTGACGGGTGGCATGAAAAATGCTCCTAGGGATGAGATGCAATAATGCTGATGGATGCAAAAGGGGGAAGGCTTCTCTATGCAAATGATTTCCTAGGTTGAGGCAAAGCTATATGACAAAACCTAAGGAGGATTGGGTTGGGGATTCTAACTTCAAAGATATGTTGTCAAAGCACAAAAGGTCTGATTTCCTATGTGCAAGCTTGGTGGTGATTGTGTCAACTTAAGGATAGACTGATGATCCTTTAGGAAGAATACGAGATTGACCACTTGTGGATCCCAACCTTTAGCTCAAGGTGATGAGGGATAACAAGTGCCAAAGCTAGATTACCCTAGACAAAGCTCTGTCAAAGGGATAACCTTGGTGAGATTGGTGGATTTGGAAGATTTTAGGAATGGCAAACTTTTAGCAAGGTGACAACAATTTTGAAAGCTTAGATGTGCAGATTTTTGATTGTTGGCTAGATGGTTTGATTCTAAATGAGATGGATGAGCTAATAATGCTTATGGGGATAACCTAAGATGGTTGGATTTTCTACAAAGATGACTCTAAAGTGAAGCTTATCCAAGAAGATGGGGAGAAACAATCATAGAAATCATGCCTAGTTGGTAAGGCATAAGCAGGATTAACTCCTGGATGTTGGCTAAATTTGATGGTGCGCTCTAACCAAGCCTCTTGAAGTGCTTCGTCGGTAGCTTTGTCCTCTGCTTTGTGGAGTTTGGCAATTCGTGGGCTTGGTGTTATTTCTTTTCTCTTGGCTGAAAGTTCTTGGTATGCCAGAGATGGCTTGAGTTTGACTTTGTGAAACTTCTATTTGGGTTTGGGTTATTCCGACATAAATTCCTGAATTTGCTTGGCTTTGAGAGATCTCAATTGTTTTGCTTCAACTTGTTCAACTTCTAAAATAGGCAGTGACTATGCTAAGTGTGCCCTAAGCTAGGATTGACCAAGTTTGGCAAACATTCATTCAATAAGTAAAATAAAATCAAGCAATAGATAGGAACACCCAGATAGAACTTTGTGATTCTCAGAATGTGATACTTGCGCCAAGGAGTGTGTATGTTCTACAAATGTTTCGATTAGTCACTCCAAACACATTAATATCCTAGATGGTTTTCTGCAAGGCTGACAGTTGGTTTAGCTAGGGAGTCCTCGATATACGCAAGGTACATGAGGCCCAAATCCATAGATGAGACCAAAAGGATGTCACACAGCCGAGAGGAGCAGTAACCCACTTCTCCTCTTTCACTTCTCAAGGGTATAAATTTCCTTGAGGTTTAGCCCGAATGAAAAAATCTTGATCCCAAGAGAGGTGTCTTTCGATTCACCTCTCGATTCTTGTACTCCGCCGAAACGCTGGAGTTGAGGTCATCCAAGGGGTGATGAAATCCCCAAGTAGGCCTCCTAAAAAGAAACAAGATTTTGGATCCTAATCTTATGCACCCAAGATGGCCTCGAAAGACGACAAGGGGAGAGAAGACTTGGATGACCTTGGGCTAAAAAAAATGCTTGTTCTTTTACCAACTGACTCTTATGTGTGCTAATCTAGACTTTGCAAGCACTCATGTTTAAGAGACAATGTTTAATTCCAACTTGAAGCACCAACAAAAGTAAATCGATCGAAGAATGCAAACAATAAGAAGAGTTAGGGTCAACAAAAGAAAACTCGCGCGCTCGGAGGCCCTCCACGTCAAGTATCGATTAATTTTCTTTAAAGCATTCAAGATTGAGTGTGAGTTTGTTTTAAGCCCAAAAAAAAAGTGTGTGAGATTCGATTTCAAGCGCATGCCCGAAGGCTCTCCACGTCAGTTGTTGTTCAATTTTAGTGCCCAAACTTGAAGTGTGATCGATTTAATCTAGAGTTTTGGCCATTTAAGAATTTTGATAAAGTTAAAGCAAACGTTCAAAGACCAAGTGAGTTAGTTAGATTGTGGAACATTTAACACCTTTTTCAAGTAGACCCATCCCCATAAATGGCGTTGAGATTGCAACCAATGGTTGAATTGATGGGTGATTAGAAAAGAGGTGAGTTCAAAGAACTACTCAAATTGATTTTTGCAAATTTGTATTTAACTTAACAAAGTTTCTTAATTGTCCAAAAATCAAACATTGCCCAAATTGCATGCAAAAGAGAAATTTTGTTTGTTCTTTTTAATGCACCAAATGAAGTGTTTGATATTGCAATGGTTAATTGATCCTTGGCATTCAAGATTGGATTTGTTGTTTTAAGCATGCATTCCAAGGAAAGTTGATTTTAATCCATGGCATTCAAGAGTGTGTTTTGAGCAACATTCATTCAATGAAAAATGTGTTTAACCATTCAAGTTCATTTTTTAGCAACACGCATTCAAAGACAAATGGTTAAACATTCAAGTTCAATTTTTTTTTAGCAACATGAAAACCTGCAAAAAACATGGTTAGTGGTTCCATATGTGCTCCAACCTGCAATGAGACAAAAAAAAGAAATTTAGTTAGTTAGCCAAAATCTTCAAAAATGAGAGCTTAACTATGAGAATTTTTTTAAAAAATTTTTTTGCTGTTTTTCCTACGCGTAAAAATGCTTAAAATGGTCTAAATCCTACGGAACCACTCAAAGTCAAATTTTGATTTTAAAATAGAAATGCAACATAAGCAGGCAGAGATGACAGTCTATCAAGCAGAGACGCCAAACTACAGAGACGCTAAAATGCGGAGACGCTAGTATTCGGAGACGACAGAGCGGAGACGACAGGTCAAATTTTGTGACGCAGAAAATATGTGACAAGCAGAGACATCGATTTGCGCAGACGCAGATTTTCGCAGACGACGATTTGGGTTGGCGGTGGCAGAGATGACAGAATAGGTTGCGGAGACGACAGAGTAGCTAGCAGAGACGCGGATCTACGGAGATGACGGTTGAGGATGCGCAGACGACAGTCTAGTGGTAGCGCTGACAACAGAAAACCAGACAGAGACGCCAAACTACGGAGACGTCGATTTGGTTGTGCAGACGACAAAGTAGCCGGTGAAGACAACAATTTGCAAGTGCAGATGCCAAACTGTGGAGACGACACTGCGCGAAGTGAACCGACGGATGCAGGTTTTTTTCTAGAATTTTTTAATTTTTTTGGTTATTTTTGGATTTTTGAGGGTATGTCTTCTTCCCAAGTGCGTTCTTTAATCTGCAAAAGAAGCAAACAACCTTGCAACAACTCAAACAACATAAACCATTAGATTGTTAGTTTCTAAAAATAACATATAGATGAAAATGGATGATTAAATGACCCATAGTGGGGTCCCACTGGGCGTGCCAAAATGTATACACTAATCTAATGTGCTAGAAATACTAATCTAATGAAAGCATTTACACATTAAACTAACATAACATATAAGAGAGACAAAGAGAAGACAAACTCCAATGAGAATGTGAGCCATGGATAGGCTCTCTCAATGAGATTTTCTCTTGTTTTTGAGATGTGTCTATGTGTAGATTGGGGATGTATGCTCAAATGCTCAAAGTTTCTTCAATGGTGGAGATGGATAATAGCAAATTGGTAGCTTTGTGAGCTCTCAATTTGGCATTATAAGGGTATGGGTATGGATTTTGGCTCTCAAAAGGGCATGGTAACTTTAGCTCAAAGATTGTTGATGAAATGGCTTGGGATGGGATTCAATTTATAGGCTAAGGGGTAGAGGGATGGAGGGCTTAGATGCAAGGATGGATGAAGGCTTAAGGAGGGCTAGGATGCACTCAAAGGAGAGCACATGGATTGTGCTTGTTTAACACCAATGGGAAGGTGACACTTGTCACAAGGAGGATGAGTGTGAGAGGTTAGGGTAAAGGGTTGGTTAAAGGCATGATGAGTGGGGTTGAGTATGTAAGAGAGATGTAAGAGGAATGAGTGTGGAAGAGGGAAGAGTGTGAAAGATGGATGTAAGAGTCATGAGTGGGCTTGTAAGAGTCTTTTATGGTTTGTAAGAGCACTCATGACTTGGTGGTTGGGATTTTTGAGGGGAGACTTTGGTTTGGATTAGGAAAGTCTTAAAATTGTTTAAGGAATGTGACAACATTAGGGGGTGGATTAGGCTTGGGTTTAGGATTAGATTAGGAATGTTAGAGATGTGTAAGTGGATGGCATTAATGAGGGTGGGTGAGTTAGTGGCTAAGCTTGGTTAGTATGGGTGGATGGGGTGGATTAGGCTAAATGGAGGATTAGAGATAGGTTAGGGGTTTTTGAATTTGAGGATTTCATTTATCAAATAGATTTATTTAATAAATGGGGATTATTGGAATTAGATAGGAGAAAAGGATTTAATTGATAAATAATAGGTTATTTGATTTATCAATTAGGACTATAGATGATTAATTAAATTAATCAACTAGGGGATGACAAAGGATTAATTAAATAGAAATTTAATTAATGATGTCTTTTTAGATGGCTAAATTAGATTACCAAAGTATTTTAATCAAATTTAGGTGTCTACACTATATACTATAAGCTCCCATTGTGTTTGTATTCTCTCTTTCTTAGTTTCATTCTAATTCTCATCCATGCAATCTTAGGATACTCCCTCTATTAGTTCAGTACAAAACCTCACAAGTTCAATAACATATGTCTTCCTCTTTGCACCAATCATTCTCTCTACATAAATTCTCTCGCTTAGTATATGAATGGTAACCTAATATTACTCTTCCTCGTTAACTAATCAATGTTGTATGGTAACTCATGCATTCTCTCCCTATTTGAAAATAGTGCCAAAGGCATTAACTATTCTCAAACATCTTCATATCACTAATCTGACTAATGTAGTAGTGTCATCTCAAGATGAATTCTTGGTAGCTTCATCTACTCATATTTTAGTGTCTTACTTTTTACAACTTTTGGCAGCTCCTAAAGTGTGACCCGCTACATCAATATAATCATGATTAAAACATTTGATGCAATGAAACATATCTTCTTGTTTAATTCAAGTAGGGGAATGACCCCTAATTTACCTCTTAGATACTCATATGCATACTTAGGTAGCTCCTTTGTGAATATGTCAGCTAATTGTTCCTTTGTGTTCACATATTCCAATCTCACATCTTTGTCTTGTACCAGCTATTTCAAGTAATGCTACTTAATCTCAATATGCTTAATCTTTGTATGCATCACATGATTCTTTGATATGTTTATACCAATTATGGGTTATAATGATTTATAAAAACTAAGGGTGTGGGGGTTGAATGAATTATCCTTAGGTCTAGATGTGCCAATTCAACTTTTACTAACTTTAAATAGATTAATAAATCTCAAATACCCTCTCAGTATATATAACATATCATTAGCAATCTAACATTTCATGTAATATCTTAACTCATTGTCTCTATATATATCAACTACCAGTAAATAAACTACTATAAAATATAGCATGCATAACAATAAAATCCACACATGAAAATAATACTTTAACACCAAGATTTAACGTAGAAACCCAATTTGGAAAAAACTACCAAGTAAAATGCTACATTTTTTCACTCTTCTAAAGTGAGCTTAGTTAAGAGCCAAACCTGTTAAATTTTATACAACACATTGTTAAATGTGACCCTTTTAAAGGCTTTAATCACCATGTTAGGAGTTACCATACTGGAGGACTTTATAATATTCCATTAGAATTTCACCTTGATTAAAGGATTTTGACTATTACAATAGTTAGAATGTAAGAGTAGGTTTTATCTATAAAGTACAAAGCACTTTGCAAATTTAGATCTCCATTCGCTCATCTACTGAGTCATTGGTCGGTCTCTATTTAAATCTCCATCACTGATATGCTTGGCATCTCCTCAAGCATTCACTATTCACCAAACTCTTCACACTTCACCTATGTTGTTTTTCTCTTCACAAATTCTCCTTAAGATCACCAATCAACAACAAACCAACCTTCAAATTTAGTCCGTATGGCTCCTTAAATAGGTAATTTTTATATTTTGTTTCTTAAACATCACCGTAGATCTTAGGGTTAGGTAAGATTCATTGAATCCTCCCATCATTTTTTTCTCCTTCATCTTCTAGAAACTTTTGATCAAATCCTTGCCTTTGACTGCTTAACAAACTCTCCTCATGTATTAAATATGTCATCTCACCAATCCTTATCTTCCATGCACTTTGACTAATTGACAATTCCAAATGTGTCAACCTTAAATTCAAATCTGTCTCAAACTATAACTTTTTTTGTCACTCAACATTCACTATCTTCTTCTGCTTGGTCATCACTATGTAGCTTGGTATAGAATATACTATCTCATTTGGCACCAGTGGACTCAGTCTTTACTATGCTTGCTCATCACATTGTAGCTTGGCATACACTATACGATCTTACTCAACATCCATAGGATTGCTTAGCAATTACTATGCTCAATCATTACTAACAATTCATACATTTTCTCAATAATAACTAACACTAGACTTGAACTATTTTGTTCAACTTCTACTTAAGTTCCTTAATCTCATACTTCAATTCCTTCATTTACTGACCAATGTTGATACTTAGTCGAGCTTATCCTTTTGACTTGTCTTAACTCTAAACTTCATCTATCTTGTTTACTTCATGTATTGATTGAACAACACATTATCTTGTCAAGGACTAACTTATCAAGTGCCCACTGTAGTTCCATAATACTTATTACATCTCAACTCAACCTTTTACTAGGTCATCTCACAATCTCTTCTTTTCAAATCCTTTTCATCAATCAAATGATATGACACTCTTACACATTTAGTAAAATGTCTCTCCAGTAGGTTTGACATAAATAACAACATAACAATTGTTGCAATCATAGTTTTCAACAATCCCCCTCTTTTCCATTGATGGCAACACCACTCATACTTCACAAGTTACCATGAAATCCAAAAAGCTTCAATACTATATATTGTTAGCTGCTATTATGTCCATGTTCTCTCTCTTTTAGTTTCATTCTAATTCTCATTCATGTAGTCTTAGGATGCTTCCTCTATCAATTCACTATATAATCTCTCATAAGTTCAAGAACATATGTCTCTTGACAAAAATAATTCTCTCTACATAGCTTCTCTCTCATTTTTTGATAAATTAATAATCTTGTCCCTCTTTAACTAATTGATGCTATATGGTAACTTATCAATGCTAACTTCTCCCTCTTTAACAACAATACCAGAGACATACTGTATATACATCTTCACGTCACTTCTCTAACTGATATAACAATGTTATCTCAACATTAACTCTTTTTAGTTGCATCTTCTCATATTTTAGTGTCTAACTTTTCAAACCTTTAGGAATGTCCTAAAGTGTGATCTCCTACATCAATGTGTAAGATAGTCTTATTTAAGCATTTGATGCAATACAACATCTCTTCTTAGTTTGCGTTAGGTAAGGGAATGACCCCTAACTTACCTCTTAGATATTCATAGGCATCCTTAGGTAGTGCCTTTTTAAATATGTCAACTAATTATTTTTAGTATTCACATATTCAAATCTCACTTCTTTGTCTTGTACCATCTCTCTCAAGTAATGATACTTGATCTCAATATGCTTAGTCTTTGTATGAATCACAAGATTCTTTGATATTTTTATAGGACTTGTATTATCACAGTATATTACAATAGATTCAGTGATCTCTTCCTTCATTCCTTTCAAAAAATTCTTGATTCATACAATATTTGAATAAATGACTGCTGCAACAACATATTCAACCTCTAGTGTAGGTTGTGAAATATAGTTCTGCATCTTGCTTGTCTAAGAAATCAATCTTCTACCCAAGAAGAAAGCTGCTCCACTTGTGCTCCCTCAAGTAAGGATACTTGTGTTAGAAAGGTTTAGGTTTTTGTTGCACCAAAAGATCGACCTGTTAATGCCCGATATAAACAATAGTCATATAGAACCATAGGAGGCAGTTAAACCATGTCGCAAATCCTATGAGGGATGTTGGTCCATTGCCAACAATCCCCCTCCCAACATCACTCATCATGTCTTGCAAGATTTGAACATGTGACCAAGCTCTAATACCAATTGTTAGAAAGGCCTAGGTTGTCATTACACCAAAAGATTGACTTGTTAATGCCTGATACAACCAATAGTCATATGGAACCACAAGAGGCAGTTAAACCATGTCATAAATCCTATAAAGGATGTTGGCCCACTGCCAACAACTTGATCTCAATATGTTTAGTCTTTGTATGCATCACATGATTCTTTGATATGTTTATATTCTTGTATCATCACAATATATCACAATAGGTTCAATGATCTCTTCCTTCATCCCTTTCAAAAATTTCTTGATCCATACAATATTTGAACAATTGACTGTTGTAACAACATATTCAATCTCTGGTGTAGATTGTGAAATAAATTTTTTTATTTTTTCTTGTCCAAGAAATCAATCTTCTACCCAAGAAGAAATCTCATTCACTTGTGCTCTTTTTTTCATCAACATTTCCTTCCCAATCAGTGTCTGTATAAACCTTTAGTTCAAATTTGTCACTTCTCTTGTACCATAGGCCATGGTCTTATTTTCCTTTTAGGTATATCAGTATCCTTTTTACTATCATCATATGATTGTCTCTGGCATTAGCAGAGAATCTAGCAACAATTCTAACAACTAATGAAATATCACCTCTTTTACATACAACATATTATAGTTTTCCAATCATTGATATGTACAATGCTTGATTCACCTCAACAAAATCATCATTCTCTTACAATTTATGTCCTGTCACCATAAGTTTTCCAACTAGTCTTGAGTCTTCCATACAAAAAGTCTTCAAAATTTCTTTGATATACTTAGATTGAGTTATGAAAATACCTTTATTCATCTGATACATTTGCAAATTAACAAAACACTTAATCTCTCCAAAAATTGACATTTCAAACTCTTTTTTCTTTTGATCAACAAATAACTCGCTCAATGAATCTTGTCCTCTAAATATGATGTCATCAAAAAATAATTCAGCTATCACTATCTTGTTTTCAACTTCTCTTTTGAGATACAAAGTTCTATTGTCATTAGTTCTTGGAAAACAATTTTCACCAAGTAGTTATGTAACCTTTCATACCATTCTCTAGGGGCTTTCTTTAAACCATATAAATCTTTATGTAACTTACATACCATATTCCTTTTTTTTGGATCAACAAATTCTTCAGGTTGTTCAATGTAGACTTCTTCCTCCAAAATTCCATTTAGAAATGTAGATTTTACATCCAATTGGTACACTTTGAATCCTTTGTTATCATCATATGCAAGAAAAGTCCTCACTCCTTTCAATCTTGCAATTAGGGGAAAAAATTCACCATAATCAACTCCTTCCTCTTGTACATATCCCTTACAAACTAGTCTTTCATTGTTCCTTATGAATTCACCTTTCTCATTCATCTTGTTTCTAAAAACCTAGTTAGTTCCAATCATATTTTTATCCTTTAGTCTAGGTACCAATGTCCATGTTTTATTCTTTTCAATTTGCTCAATTTCTTCATTCATTCCCTTAATCCAATCTTCATTCTCCAAAGCATCTTTGACATAATTATGCTCAAACTCACATAATAAGCATGCATAATTCCTCAATCTTCTTCTTGTCATGACTTCTAAATCTTTATCTCCAATTATTTGCTCTGGTGCATGATGTCTTCTTACATACTTTGCCAATACAGGTTTAGGTCTTGGTTCCTCTTTCTATTGTTCACTAGATTCTACATACTCATATTTTTCTATTGTCTATGGCTGTAACTTGACTTCCATTGTCTATTTATTGACATTCTCTATCTATAACTTAGCTCTTGTAGCTTGATGCTCCACATAACTTAGTTGCAGAACCTCAACAGTGTCTAGTTTCTAATGCTCAACAACTACATTTTGAGGTTTCAGTAAGGTGTTGTGTTCACTTTCATAGATATACACAAACTTTATATAATCTTTAGGTTCTTTCTTGCATTCTTCTTTATTTTTTTCTGCAAATTCATCAACTCTAACATTTTCACTTTCCACAATTTTGTTAGTGTTAGAATTCAAACATGTATGAGATTTACTCTTAGTAGAATAAACTAGGAATATACCTTCATCACTTTTTGCATCAAGTTTGCCTTTTCTTTTATCTTTCAGAATGTAACACTACTTTCCAAAATTTTTAAAATAATTCACATTTGGTGCATATCCATACCAGAGTTCAAAAGGTGTTTTGTTTGTTCCTTTCTTCACTTGAACTTGGTTTGGATTATAGACTACAATGCTAACTACCTCACTCCATTACTTTTGTGAAACATCATTCTCCATTATTAGTGCTCTTGCACAATCCATAATTGCTATATTCCTTCTCTCAACTATACCATTCTGTCGTGGTGTCCTTGGTGCACTCATTTGTCTCTTGATTCCTTTATCATTACAAAATATGTTCAACTCACCTTAAATGAATTCACCACCTTTGTCTGATCTTAAATATTTTAGACTCTTTCATGTTTCCTTCTCAAATCTATCCAGATACCACTAAACATTTGAAATGCATCATATTTTTATTTAAAAAAACATCATAGTCATTATTCTAGAAAATTCATTAAAAAACATAATAAAGTATTTATTACTATAATAGCTCTATATTCCAATAGGACCACACAAGTCAATATGAACTAACTCCAAACTATCATTAGAAAAATTTGCTCTTGAAACTCAACTTTGTAATTTACCCATTTGCCATTGTTTGCACATCACTTTATTAGGTTTTATTAGTCTTGGTAATCCTTAAACTTTGATCATCTTACTAATGCTTACCAAGTTATCAAAATTCACATGACATAAACTCTTATTCCATAACCAAACATCTTCACATTGTGAAAACAGACAAGTATCTTGAGATAGATCTAGATATAACAAGTTACAACTTGTTTACTCTCCACTTCCAACTAGTTCACCAATAACATCATATATCTTTGTTTTCTTGTTTTGGAATCAACTCTATAGCCTAATCTTATCAATTGTACCACACTCAATAGGTTATATTTCAAACCATCAACCCAATATGCATTGTTACACTCGATCTTTTCAATTAAATTTAATTGATCCTTTACTTTTCATATAACATGGTGCATCATTACCAAAATTAACACTATTCCCATTATAATGTTCTATCTTATCAAACCTACATGTATCACCATTCATATGATGTGAGGAAACACTATCAATTATCCATCTATCATTCTCAATCACATGTGAGATTAGTGCAATTCTATCATCTACATCAAAATCATCTTTCATTGCAATATAAACAACTTCTTCATCATGATCATCATAATTATTGTCAGAACCATCTTCTTTCATAATATAGAAAGATTTATAACCTTTATCCTTGTAGTCTCTTCTATCTATGTTGCCTCTGTAGTCTTAAAATCTCTCCTTCCTTTGTACTTGAAGTCTTACCTTTCATCCTTGTCATCTTTGTCAAGACATCTAGCAACAAATGACCAACTTTACTACATGTAAAACGTATAATAGGAAGTTTACCTTTGTATTTGTCTTTTCCTCTAGGAAGTCTTCTAGCCAAAAATGCTTCAAGTTCATCATCAGATCTACTGTCACTTTTTGCATACACATTATTCTTCTTTTTCTTAGATCCATCAAGGGTTAGGGTTGTTTTGAATGTAGATTCAACACTAGCAAGGGAATAACTATCAAAATTTGACAATTCAAATGCAGTAAGTCTACCAATCAGACTATCCAATATCAGGTTATTACCAAGTGTAAATCTCAGCTCTTGAATTGTAGATACTCTAATTGCATAGATAGGAAGTAAAGTCCTCAGTACCTTACTTATCATAGTTTCATCAGATATTTGTCCTCTAGCTCCTCTAATAGCATTCATCACTTCTTTGATTTGATCACAATACTATGCAACATTCCCACCTTTCATTCTCATGTCATCACATTTTCCTCTGAAGCTTTTTGCCTTAGCTCTCAATACATTCTTCTCTCCTCCATGGATTTTTTCCAACTTGTTCCACATTTTCTTGGCAATAATGCATTCCTTCACATAATCAAATTCTACATAAATTAGGGCTAGTGCAAGTTCAATCATTATTTAGTTGTGCTCCTACTTTTCTTTCATTAGCTCAATCATCATAGGTCTAGGCACCTCAATGCATTCATTGTCTAAGTAGTAAGATGTGAAATCTCCAATACCAGATAAATGCCATCTCATCAGCCTTTTCCATATTGGGCAGTTCTCCTTGTTCAATTTAGGTATCTCTCTCTTGTACATTTTGATATTTGGTTTGAGTCCCTTGAAACTTTCCTTACAAGAACCAAAGCTTTGATACAAATTATTATAATGAGTTAGAATACCAAGAGGGGAGGGGGGCATTAATACATTATCCTTAGATCTAGATATACCAATTCAAATTTTACTACCTTCAAAAAGATTAATCAATCTCAAATACCCACTAGGTTTATATAGCATATCATCAGTAATTTAGCATTTCATGTAATATCTTAACTCACTATCTCTATATCTATTGACTACCAGTGAATAAAGTACTATAAAATATAGCATGCATAATAATAACATCTACACATGAAATTAATACTTTAACACCAAGATTTAACACTAGTACATTTGCACTTGTTTTTCTACCAAAATTTTTGACCAAAGGTATGATTTCTTTTATTTTTTGGTTTCCATCCTCGTATTGGTCAAAAATGTCCTAAGTTTTTGCCAAGTTGGTCAAAATTTTGACCAACTCGAGTCATAACCTTAATATGTTAAAAGTACATTGGTTGAAAAGTATGTTAAAATTTAATCTTGATATATTTGCATGGGCTTATAGTCATATCATGATATTATTTTTTTATGTTATTTCATTTCCATCTAGGGTACCATGGAAATTTGCAGGTGATATTGGGGCTTCGCAAGTAATATTGGGGCAATGATTGATTGCTGTGAGCACAAATTCATAAAGCACAATTCAAATTTTGTTAAATTCAATGCTCAAACAATGAGGAGCTAATTAACCTAGTTTTGATCCTATGGCGAGCATTGCACATTTCATAGATTTACTTGGTATGTTTCCTCTATTTTTCTTCCTCGAGTTTTCTTTTATAATTCCTAGTGAAGTTGTCATTTTTCTAGCATTGGAGTTGTAGTATTATTAATATTGGAAAACATAAATTTTAGGGCATCTGTTTCAGTCAAGTGGGTGGAAGTGTGTATTGTTTGGATTTAAGAAGAATCTACATGTTCTTGCAAAGTCTGACACAGAGTTTATGCAATTGATCTTCTTCAGACAAGCTAAATCTGTGCGATTTTCCATTTGAAGGTTACAACTTGGTGATATTTTAATTCCATGTGTCATAATCAATGCAAGACTGAGGCCTGGGCTTTGAAATAACATATATATGTGCATCTTACAAATACTAGAAAAAACTAGGAGCTCTCAAATGTGTTTAGAGCTTTGCATATCACTATTCATTCATTCACTTGTGTTTCTGGTAAAACATGCATTTTATTTTTTTAGATTCTTTGTGGTGAATTCAGTCCTTTAGCAAAATAAAGGATGGGTGTCACTATCATGTGCATTATCAATCTCCATATTTCTCTTTCCATTCTCAAAAGCATCTACTCCTCATCGTGTAGTACAAGATTTTGAGAATCTATAAAGCTAAATCTTCTGGGCAAGAGTTGTTAGGAAGTAGGTCCGAATAAAGAGAGAGAGATCCACATGATAATACAATGTTGCACTAAAGCTAAGAAATTTTTGACACAGCAAGGATACTATACTTAGACAAAATATAAGATATGAGTCATTCATATTTAGATGGATTATATAGAAATGAGATTTATTCCAATTTACTATCATTTATATATTTGAACATGGTGGAAATGAATAAAGTACCCAAGCTGACTTTGTTTTTGTATCCTAGAAGCTCTTGAATATTTTCCTAGTTATCAAATTAGATGAATCTATTTCTTTCATGATGCTCATCTTCAACTTCATTAGTGTTTTTTGGCAGTAGTCTAATAACCAACTTCACTGTTTAGGTTACAGGCATAAGTTCTTGTTTTAACAATATCCATTTAGTTTTTCATGCTCATAACGTAGGAAAATAATTAGACCATGTTAATAAAGTATTTGTATTACTAATACTTTATCTTCCTCTTATTGCTTGCTCTAATCTTCTTTTTGAGCTTAATAGGGATTTAAGATTTGATTCTATCAATATTCATTGATTTTAATTTTATTTTTGAGTGTTTGATTTTCTCGGTCAAGTTTTTCTATTATACCCTTTTTCTTGTCAATGGTGGCTTCTTCTAATTAAAGGCCATAACATGGATTCTATTGGTACATATTTTGAGCATAGCTCATTTATATATATTATTTAAATGTCTAATCATGGATTTTGTTGGTTTGATTTTTTGCAAAATAAAATTTCCCCAATCTAGGTACAAAAAAAATAAAAATTGAATTTGTTAATGATGAATAGGGCTTTTGGTCTTTGGTCCTCCAGATTTGTTAGCCTTTGAAAAAATTTGTGAAACCCTAAGTCTCATTCCTTTTAGAATTTTCGAGTGCAAAACCTTTTAAATTTTTTTGCAAATATTCCTTGAAAAGTTTAAATCTTTCGCACCTCCATATGACCTTTTCCCTCTTAATGTATACCATCTGATCAACACAAGATCAACAATAGTTGCATTGTCGCTATCAAAAGATGCAAGTATGTTACCCTATGTGACATAGCAACTACCACAAATTTGAAGGGCAGTGCCATAAAATGGAGGTGCAATGATCGAAGATTTTATTGCATCAGAAGTATTTGATCACAATTTTTCATGTCAGACTTGTCAGAACCATAAAAGGGACCAAAAAAATGAAGTACAAAAGGCGTTAGCAAAAATCAAAATTTTTCAATTGGTCACCATGTTGCTATTGGGAAATTTGTGCACTTCACTATTAGCTACATGGCGCCTTCATGAAAAATATAGACAATGGTCACTTTTAAGTTTTCCAGTGACCATAAGCTTCCCAAGTGGCATGGTGGACATGTGGTTTTATTATTTTGTCAAAAGCATTAATTTGAGTGATTATGACTTGACTTGCCTTTATCTTTCTGGTGCTGAGTTTTGATAAGACACCGGAGGTTGCTATATCATTTTTGAGAGATTTGTGATCTCTGCCATTAGCAACATAGCGCCTTGATGGAAAGTAACAATGCGACAACATTTTCAAAAGGTGGGTCCCAGACACATGCTCCGTTAGATATCAGTTGTATAGTTTTTGGGACATAGTGGCATCTAGTGGGATACATGTATGCACCGAGAAAAGTTAAGGCACCAGAGGTCACTATGTCGCTGTCATGAAAATTATGCATCTTGCCATTAGCAACATAATGCCTAGCCATAAAATGAACACATGGTGGGACCCAAGCAACGTGGCAATGTGACTAGGATTAGAATATGGTTTTATATGCTAGTAGTATAGAATATCCTCACGTCATCAATAATGTGGACCCACACCCCATTCATAAAACATATGAAAGATTATGATCGTTTGATCAAGCTTGGATCAATGATTGTCACTACCTCGCTATGGAAAGATGTGCACTTTTTACTCTATGTGATATAGCGACCAGGGGACCCACCACATCTTATGCACGTCATGTAATTTCCTCTCCCTTAGATCAATTTCAAATATACGATTGTCGCTATCTCGCTATGATAAGTTGCTCGAATGATATGTATAGCGACATAGCAACTAAGGGCCCACCATATTTCTCTTACGTAATGCATCAAATATCCTCCACACGATCAAAGCAGAATCAATGGTTGTCACTACTTCGCTATAGCAAGATGCTCGCTCATTATGTATAGCAAGGTAGCAACTCAACGAAACATGTCCCTAATCATCAGTGGGTCCAAATTGAAATGCCAACAATGAAGGAACAATACACATGGAAAAATATCATTGGTTTGATTGCCAACATGTCAAGTGGAACACGAGTCATCTTTGCCTACATCCCTAGATCATAGGATTTTTCAAAAATCAACGATGTGAATTTGAACGAAGAAGGTGGTGCCACTCTATGCATTTATGAGGAATGAAAGCTTTGCATGTGAAAGAAAAAAAAAGTATAATACATAAGATTTTCTTAGTTCCATCTCATGCGAACAAAGATTTCAAGCCTTTTCCTAAACAAAATCCATTATTGAGAAGATTGTGTTGAGCTTGACAAGAGCGTGAAGCAGAATTCCATTGTTCGCGAAGATATTACAAGATTACAAAAAGGAATGAGTAAAGACTCAAGTAAGTAATTATACTATAATCTCTGTAGTGTCTTAGTTCTACAAATTATAATAAACAATGCCTCCAAAGAAGGTATTTTCTAGTCAGGAGAATTATTTGGATAGGAATGTCCACAATGATTTGCTTAAGTTGCTCCCTAACTCCACTATTGAAACTATACAAGTTAAAAAGCTTACTTCATTAAACCCTAGGTTGAGAATAGTAGATGAATTATATGACAAGGGAAATTGGGTCCGGGATGCTAATACCTCTCAAATTGGTCTGGGTTTGTTTAAGGAATGGTTTTCAGAGAGGAACCTTTTTGCCCCACATGCCAATATTTGGGATTTTAATTTAGGAAAATTGGTGGTTCCTAGTGTTTTTATGGATTATGATCTTCTTGAAGCTATGGCAAAGAACTATGACCAAGCCATTAGAGTAGTGAGAAGAACTGATGGTGAGGTCCTAATTACAGTCAGCTCAGATGAAATTAGGGAAGTTTTTGGTTTAGGGCCTCTCACTAATTATCATGTGCCCATTGATTTGAAAGGGTTAGAAAAGGAATACATATCCAAGAAGGATGCCATTAGGCAAGCTGCACTAAAGGCACATATAGGTAAAATTGGAACTCTACCAGCAATAATAACAGCCTCCAGGGAACCTTTCAAAAGGGCATACTTCAACACTAGGGCTGTAGAGATATATAGGACCCTATGCAGAGTTTTTGGGAGAGATGAAGAGGATTTTATGCTTGTGGACTTTATGTATATGGTTACTCAGATTTCATCTTTTGGTGCGGACATAATTTTTGATTTTGCTTCTTACTTAGTTGAGGAAATTCACAATGGACTAATTGGGATTGCTAAGGGCAAGGTAGAATTTTTTTTGGCCATTATTCTTTGTTGATGCACATGTTTTTGTTTAGGGGAGCAACACATTTTGGTAAAGAAATGGAGTTAAACAAAGAAGAAAATGGAGAAGAACTACCAGTCCAATTATGGAGTGCAGATATGACTTGGGATGTAGAGAAGGCTAGCTTTGTTAGGTTTGATAGGTATTTCACTTCCAATTTGAGATGCCCCATATTGAGTGACAATCCCAAAATCCCCAAGGCACTAATGAATCTAATTAGACCTATGGATAATCCCAGTGGTTTGAAAGTTTCACACAATTGGGGAGATATCATCCCATACTCTGTTTCTATTGTATTTAGAATTTATGGCTTTAAAGGGAGCCCTCATGTACTACTTTACCAAGTGCCTTTGAAGGTAGGAGTTGCTGAATTTTTGTGGCAGTTGGGAGGAGTGGAGGAAACCTTTTTGTTAAAAAGATCAAGGGGGTCAATTTTCCCCACTTGCATAGTGGCCCATCATTTTGTAATCACAAAAGGGGGTTGGCTTTCTCTGAACAAGATTTTGGATCCTTACAAGATGGCTATTTCTTACCCTCGTTTTTGTGATTCTGATGGATTTTATCATTTGGCTCTAAGACGTAGAATTAAGCTTGGAAAAATTGAGCATGAATTCTATTTTCCTGAAGACATAATAAGGAATGAGTACTCCTTGCAAGAGCAGGAGACTAGAAAGGAAAAGTGGAGAGTCTTCTCTAAAGTTTTGGATTTCATTCATTGTTTTGATGTAGATTATAGTTCTTTGGACAATGTAGTTACAAATGTAGATAAGATAAATAAAATTATGAATACTTTTCTTGAAATAATGGAAACAATGAATGAAAAGAAGCAATTCTTTATTAGATTTTACCCAGATAAGGCTAGGGAAGTAATGAGAAGACTAGGTTTTACTCCCAATATAGGGGGAGGTCAATTAACTGTCCAAAAAAGGCCAGGGTATATTGTTATTGAAAATAAAAGGACCATTGTGGACAAAGGCAAACAAATAATTGAGTTCACTAGTGATGTCTTGGAAGAGAGGTCTCTTGAGCCCTCCCTTAAAAGGTAAAAGACAATAAGGGAAGAGGATCCTCATGCTGAGGAATACTCACCCTCACAGACCTATGAGAATTGAAGAGGAACAGCTCACTGAAGAGAAAATTGAACAATTGGGATCACAATGGGGAGTTTTTATTACACAATAAAAAATAGATGAAGGAGATCTCCAAGAGCATTTGGTGCCATGTTTTGAGTTGACAGTTGCAGATTACAGAGGAAGGGAATTAGACCCTATGTTGGAACAAGCAAGTCAATAATTTTTATTAGATGACAATTTTGTCAAATCTAGAGCTTTCTACCAATTTGCATGGAGAACTAACATGATAAAATTTGAAAAAAGATGCAACAAATTGAGAATAGAGCACCCTGAGCTAGAGGATGCAACCCTAGAAAATCAAATAAAGGAACAGATGATTCAAGAGTTCCAAAACATAACCCCTAAAGAGGGGAGGCAAATGGTAAAGGCTTCAAATATTTTATTGTTACCCAATTGGGATATAGCTGATGCTTTAATTTTTAATTCTATTTCAAATAAGTTGGAATTACAAGATCCTAATAAAAAGGAGTTTGCAAGGACTTCATTTAGTGAAGATCAAGGTGCTCTGGTTATGTGGTCATTGAGAAGGGAATCTAGGGTTGTTTCATCACAACCAAATGACTCAGGATTAACAGGAAATATCATTGTGAGGAGAGTGGTTGATGCCTCTCATGTGCAGGCTGCACACTGGAATGCAGATTCATCTCAATTTGTTTTGGCCACTGCTAAAAAGGAAGAAAGGGCCATGTTTGAATTGCAAAGTAAGTATGAAACAATTTTGGAAGCCTACAATAAGGAAGTTCAAAAGAGGATTGAACAAGTCTATAAGACCTAGAATAACATATCCTCACCCTCTAGTGGAGCCTTTTAAATCCACTCATCTTATAGAAATGCCAGACACCCCACAGAGGCCTCAATATTATATAGCAAAAGATTTTGAGGAAGAAAAAAGTAAACTTTGGGCATTACATGTGGAGATGGAAGTGCAATATGAAGATAAACTTAGGAAGGCTCTAATGTAACTGGTGGATAAAATATAATGGCCCATGTTTTATGACTAGTTGGCAAAAGAAATAAGTATATGGGATGAATTGAAAACCCATGATGAAGCCCTGGAGCCTATTGTTAATAAGTGGAGAAAGAGAAAGAAAGAAATTACCTTTTTATGTTATTCTGTTATAAGGTCTTCCCATGACATATTGAAAAGACATATGATATTGTGTCAGATTTTGATAACAGAAGAGTTGCTTTGCAACTAAAGGTTGTTTCTCATTTGAGAAAATACAAGAATCAAAAATTTGATTTATTTCCTCGTGCCTTGAATAGAAAGAATAAATTGAAGAATAAGGATGAATGGGCTAAGGAATTGGATGACCTATTCTGCCTAAGGATGAATAAGGTTATAAATGAAAAAGGGCATGCTTGGTGGGCCACCACGACAAAGGAATTGGTGAAAGTCTATTTGTTTTTTTATTCTTTGAAACAAGAATTTGTTAGTATTGATAATGAGGCTGAGTATATACTCAAGAAGAAAAATGATATTTTTCAATTCAACTAGCTAGATGGTGCACAATTTGACACATGGATGGCAAATATTGCTTCTAGTGAGTAGTTAGAAGAGGTTGGTACAAATGATGATGAGGTATAGGAGGACAAGGTGCAAATTATTGACACATTAGCACCAGATCCAAAAGATGAGGAAGATGAAGGCCACCAATTGTTTTCAGCTATAGGCTTAGAGACCTGAAATGTGGACATGATAGAAGATCAATTAAGGGTAAAAGTGGTTTTGTCAGTTCAGGATGAAGATAGTGAAAACCCATGGGTTGAGGTTAATCTTCAATCATCATAACATATTTCATCATTGGCAGGCATAGCAAGTGTGTACATGGAAGAATCAGAATAGCAACCAATCAAAAATTTAGCAATATAAAAGGATGTAACAAAAAGGGACCCACAAAAGGAATTTTTGATATACAAATATTTTTGTTAATCATAATTTTTTCTTTTCATGATAGGTGTATGTAAATATCTCTTGTAATAGACACCTATCAGTTCTCTATGCCTAAAGCTTGTTGCATCTCACATTATATAAGTGAGATTCTAGGGCTAGAGAATGGTCCAATTTCTAATGCATTTTAGTATTACACTTAGAATTTTTTTGGTCTAGTCTTTGAGCAAAAAATTTATAGTGCATCTTCTCTGCATATTTTTTGAGAATACATCAATATGGAATGACCTTTGTGTCTCTTTCTAAGGTCATTCTAATTTTACTACAATTGTATACAATTTTCAAGGAAAATTAATACAAGTTTTGAGCTTTCCCCATATCAGTTTTTATTGAATTTTGTCTCCTTTTCTGTTACTTGGTTCCTTTGAGATTGTGTGAGTAAAGCTTGCTTAATTGAATGCAATTCATTTAGGTTGTATGTCAATTCATTACTGCTATTAATTCAATGAATTAAGTATATGTTTTTGATGAATTTTATAGGATTGTCATGATAATAGAAAGGATATTTGTAAGAATGAACTTCAGTAAGAATTGTTGATAATATTTGTTGTAAGGTAACATATTAGATCTACAAATTAGAGTAGACTTTGAATCCCAATGGAATAGGCACTGATCAAAATTTATTCAGTCTACAGATAGGTATACTATGAAGAAGCTCAAATCTAAAATCACAATTAGCTTTAATTTACTTTTCTTGAAGATTTCAAAAGGTGGTCAACACTTGTTTGCATGGAATGTTTTAGCCTTAGTTAGCCACTATTGTTGGGAATACTTGCAAATCTATAGAAGAATTGTGACCAAATATGTTATATGGGATGTGTTTTATCCAAAATGTCAAAATCATGCATGTATTTGAGAATATGAGACGAGAATCAAAATGAAACTAAAATAATTCTCATATAGTAGCTTCAAGCCTTGAATCATCCCCTGGGTATACCCACCCTGGTTTTGTAGAGCCTAAAGAGTAGAAAACCATCCTTGGTTTGCACATGTAATTATTAATAAGAATTGGCTAATCCTTAGGTTGTGTGAGTAATATCAATTTGGTATTGAGCATTTTGTTGTTCAATAGTTTTAAAACACTAACAGATTTAACACCTGCTAATTTTATGTCTATATAGGAGACACATAGTATGTTTTGATGGAAGAAGTCATTTTAGGCAAATAATCTTGCATTTTGTTGTAGGGCCACATCCAAGACTAAGCTCCAGCAGCCCAATGATTCTTCCTAGAAGCCTACAACTAATTCTTTTGTTGTAGTTTTAGAAGTAGATTCTTTTTCCTCAAATGCATCATCAACTACATTTCATGACCCTCTTGAAGAATTTGGCATGCCAACTGAGTCCTCTAGTATGAATGACAAAAAAATTTCCACCAATGGAACTATTGGAATTGATGATATATTTGATGGCTTTTCTCAAGTAGTTTCCCCAACCTCATCTCCCATCAAGAATTTTGGTAAAGACCAAAACCCATTGAAGAAAAACCAATTCTCGAGTCCTCAAACTAAGTATAGTAGTGAGGCTATGGAAAGCAAATCTCCAAAGAAAGTCTCGATAGATAACCTAGAGAAAAATCATGCCAAGATATATTCAAGTGACCCTTTAGCAGATTTTGATAGACCAAGTGGCATTGCCAATGTTTCCATAAAATCTTCTTCAAATACCAAAAACCATTCTTTACATGAAGACTGCATTTTCTAGTAACCTAAATTCAAAGGAGGCTTCTTTGCCTAAAAAGCCTAATGATAGCTCAAAGATTGTCTATGATAGATGGATTAATGTGGATGATATTTAACTTTTTATGCAACCTACATCAACCCAACCACCATCAAGGTTACCTCCTCCTCTAGTGATCAAGTAGGGGCCCTCAAAATCATATAGAGAAGAATTTGGTTCTGAAAAACCATCTGTCATTTCTTCAATCAATGAACTTGAAGAGTTTGCAATGGGTAGGTCTCAAGGTTATGCTCAATAAAGAAAGGATAAATCATCATATGAAGAAGACATTGGTAGCAATTCAAAAACAACTACAATAAAGGATGCCATGGTCAAGGCTGAACCAAAACTAAAAGTTATCAAGAAAGTGAGAGAGAAGGAAAAGGAAGAATATATGGTCAAGGTCAAGCAAAGTGAAAAGCAAGAGAGAGAAGAAAGACTAGTGGAAGAGGTTATTAAGCATGAAGAAAGGGAAAAGGTGGCAAGGGCAGCTTGGGAGGCTTGTGAGAGAGAGGAGAGAGAAAAAGAGGAACAAGAAAGTGAAAGACTCAAAATAGAAAAGGAGAAAGAGAAATAAAATAGTTGTGGAGAGGGCAACAAAGGAGGATTGTAAGAGAGTAGTTATTGATGCACATGAAAAGGGACAAAGAGCTACAGTTGAGAGGGAAACTAGAGAGGCTCGTGAGAGGGCAGCTGTTGAAGCACAAGAAAGACCAAAGAGAGTAGTTGTGGAGAAAATAGCTATAGAGGCAAGAGAAAGGGTAGCAACTGAGGCAAGGGAAAGGGCAGCTACAAAGGCAACAGAATGAGCAGCTGCAGAGGCAACAAAAAGAGTAGCAATAGAGGCAAAGGAAAGAGTAGATAGGGTTGCTGTAGAGAGAGCTACAATAGAGGTAATACTTAGAGCTAAACATGCTATTGTAGAGAGGGCTACTACTGAAGTTTGAGGATGTCTTGTAGAAAGAACATCAGCCAAGAGGGCTACTATAGCAAAAGAGAGGCAAATGAGAAATGACAATGATCTTGAATCTTTCTTCAGCATGGGTGCTCGGCCAAGTAGTGCCCCTAAACAAAGACCAACCATGCCGGTGAGGTGTCTTAAAATAATTTATGTGATTATATAATTTTTTTGTAGTCTATAGTGATTGCTCTCTATATGTAGCTAGCAAAATAAAATACACACCATTCAGTTATTGACTGAGATTTGCTCCTTGACGGGATGCCTTTTATAATGGGCAAACTCAAAATAAGGGATTTTATTGTGAAGCACCCCATAAAACATCTTTAGGGATTCCATCTAGTCTTAGGAAAGCATCTTCTATGGCAAACATGACTGATGATTGGACATATCTTTTTGGTAAGGACAAAAGATTAGAATGCCTACTTTATTTTGTTTGTCCATGCAAAGAACTTATAGTTTGCAATATTTTAGCTTTAACCAAAGTAGATTTTATCTCTTACCATATTGGATTTCTTATCAAGATAAATGTTTGCTTCTCAAGGCACTCCATCAGTTGATGAGTTTCAAGAGGTGCAAGGAGAAACTGAGGAGAGGAGGATAACTAGGTTGGAATGACATCAGCACACCTATGAATAGACTGTATGATATTCTTCCTATTAGTATGAGGAGCATTGTTGTTAGGGATCTTGAATTTTAATTATAATATATTTTTGATACCTATCACATAGAGTAACATATAATTGTGAACATGTATGATTTATTTAGATATATTCTACCTGGGGTGTCTATGCTTATGTAAGATGATGTTCTAGCATGTACATTTGCTCAAGAAAATAATTTGTTTACCAATTGTTTATTTAGTTTGGCTATTTATCTAATAATCATTTTCTACACTTTTAGGCCAAGACATTAGCTAAAAAGAATGAATGTGATATGCAAGTTCAAAGAGATCAAGCTGAGAGAAATGTAAAGTCTTGAATTTTCTTCGACATTCTATGAGATGATGACTCATTCTAACCTATTTGATATCAATTTAAGATAAATGGCAGAACTAACTTCTATTTCTATTATTCCTCACCTTATTATGGTAGATTTTAAATAGTTGATAATGATAATTTCTGTAGAGTAGATGACTTAATGCTGCACTACTACAAAAATAAATTATCTTTTTGCCTCATAAACAAACAATCAAATGAAGCAAGTCAACCACACAATCTTGCATCTATAACCTTGCATGAGGGATTACAATCTAATGTTAAGTATCTTGGATGCCACCCAACCACCTCCTTGGACATCTTACTACACATCAACAATTGTAGACTCATATATATGGGAGTGAGAATTTAATTCAAAGAAAATGCTTTGACAATAGATTCACTTCATTTTACAAGTCACTAGCAGTAGTATTGCAACAATTTTTTGGGGTCTTCCATGCTCAAAACATTGATCACCATATGAAGTCTTGTATTCCCTATTGCATTACAAAGCCCACAACAAATAACCTAGGGCTCTACAATCCTCTACTAATTTTCAATGTCCCAAGGAATCATTAGCATTGATTTCATTTGGAAACCACCTACATAAGAAAATGCCACAATTATTGTTTATTTTAGTTAATGAGATTTCAAATATTTCCATAATGGTTGCATGTTTATGGTATTCTCATAAATGAACATACTTGAAGGGATATGTGAAGCAGACGATCCTTTATGATGATTTGTGGGTGTATATAACTTATAGATTTTCTTCATTTTTAGTAGTACTTTAGTCTTTGTGATTTGAGTCTCCTTTAAAAAAAAATATTGTAAGAAAATATATTTTCTCTTTCATGCTCTGTTGTGTGAGTCATTAGATATGCTGATATAGGAGAATTATTTGATAACATGTTTGAGTAGATGAACCAAGCTATTTAATGTAGGAATCTTGATGTGGGATTATATGAGGAGCATATTGGGCCCATCGATGCATGGAGCTAGAACACTATGAATATCTTACTTCATACAATAATTTTTTCTCTAATTTCTAATTAATATGCAAAGGCTTCGAAAAGTGGCCCTTCTTGATGATGAAAATTTGTGGAAAAGTTTCATGAAGGAAATTTGAAAGATTTATAATGATAAGGAGTCAACTTTTCTTTGAATAGAGTGGCTTGTGTTTGGTAATATTTAGGTTCCAATATTTAATAAACTATAGGAAGATTTAGATAGGGCTGAATTAGTTCAAATCAGACTCATTACATAGTGAGTTTGGCATGGGAACGATGCTCTAGAGTTGCAAACACTTGACATTTGCCTCCATTTATAGGCTACCAATTCCTTGATTGAAGATATGAACTAATTTACATAAAACTTCATTTATTTATTCAAGTGGAATATGCATATCTTCCAATGTGTGGAGAATTTGGTGGCAATGCATGGTGCTTCACTGCTTCAAGATTGATAGACTTTGATTGCATGATAGGATCTTGACCTTGAGGAGGCAAAAAGGACATTGGTTGTGGTATGATTGGACACGATAGTTCCTTATGTTGGTAGTGACTCAGATTTAGAATCCAATTCTGATTTGCCCTTAGGTGTAGATGAGCTAGAGGCATGGTGGTAGCAAATACAATTTTGTAACTTTTTTCATTTTCCACTTGTATCATTTTGGTCTTCACTTTTTCTTCTATTTTTATGTACAAATTTTAATGTTAAATGATTTAGACATTGAGATGAATGAGAAACATTTAAATTGAAATTTGTATTTCATCTAGCAATATATAAAACTATTTGTTGTAAGCAAGGTCCCATTGCCCAACTACAAACTAGATTTAGATGAGATGCGTCCACAATGAAAGTTTTTAGTTTCTCAACCTTAATATACACTTTATCAAGTTTGATTAATTAAAAGATTCTTTTAAAAAAACCACTTCTTTTTTATGTCAATGTTAGTAGAAATCTTCGCTTTTTCTTTCTGGGTTGTAATTCCTCTTGGACAAAAAACTGAGTCAAGAATCTTCTTCGACAATATCTTGTTAGTAAACAGAATAGTCGACACCTATTTCCTAATGCTCATAAATATGAGACAAAGGACAACATAATTTGTAATGAAGATGGGCTTTTGAAGCAAGATGCATGGAAAATTTCTAGGAAGACTATCCTTGAAAGCATTCCTAAGTGCAGGAGTATTGAAATTTGGAATAAGTAGCGAGCCTAGTAGGTTTCAGTGTCATTTTAATTAAAAATCAAATATATGTAATTTGAAAATCATATGTTAAAGTAACTACTTATAAGTTTTTTAACATTCACAAGGTTGTAGAAGTCTTTTTTCTTTTGCATTCCAAAATAAATTATGAAAATTATACTTCTTAACCAATTACTAATTTCTTGCTTAGTTTCTTCTTTTTCTTATTCCTATGCCTTTGACCATGAAGGCAATACGATCCTTTCTATGATCTCTATAATGAAGTGAGAAAATAATAGATGATAACTCTTCTAATACCTTGTTCATTGGTTCTATTGCCTAGGTTGTGTTGGTGTTTTATTTTGATGTTCACAGTGCTAAAACTACTAGGCGACAAAAGGCTTAGTACCTAGATATCAGTACATACACAACCTAAAGAATAGCCAATTCTCATTATCACTTGCATATGCAAAGTACTAGGACCCAACTCCAACAAAACCTTAGACGGTTTTCTACTCTTTTGGCTCTGTAAAAACCAGGGCGGGTGCACCCGGGGATGGTTCAAAGATGGAACAATTGTATGAGAATTATTCTTAGTTTCATTTTGATTCTCATCTCTAAATCCTCAAACATATACGTAAATCTTACCGAATTGATAAACACATCCCTTGAATAGATATGGCCAAGAAATCTTCTATAGCTCTGCAGATGTTTCCAACAGCAATGGCTAAATGAAGCTAAAACAATCCATGCAGGCAAGTGCTGGCCAACTTTGAAAATCTTACAGGAAATATAAGTAAAAATTGATTTTATGATGTATTTTGAAAAAGCTAGTTATAATATACTTCTCTTTTGGCTGAAATACTTTCGATCAGTGCCTAATCCATTGGGAATTCAGAGTCAAGTAAATTCTTAGATCTAATTTGTTGCTTTGCAACAAATTTTCATCAGCAATTCTTACCAGAATTTATCATTCAAAATCCTTATTAACACCCAAGCAACCTCATCACATTCATCAGAGCCTTTATTTAATCCATTGAATTAACAACAATAACAAATGGATGTACAGTCTTACTATATTGCAATCAATTGCATAAGCTTTTACTCACACAACATCAAGGTAGCTAAGTATTTAAAAGGAGACAAAATTCAGAGAAGAACAAATATGGGGACAGTTCATAATTTGTATTCATTTCCTTTGAAAATGGTATATCCTTTACAAAAGACCCAGAAAAACCTTCAGAGAAGAAGCACAGTTCTTTCTACATTCATCTATATCTCAGAAATTTTGACAGAAAAAGTATACTATAAATTTCTTTCCCAAAATGTTTGGACCAAAAATAGAATTAAGCACAATACTTAGTGAAAACCAAATTCGGACCCATCTTTAGCCTTGGGATCTCACTTAAATAATGTGAGATGCAACAAGCTTCAGGCTACAGAAGGTGACAGGTGTCCTTCTTTTGAAAAACAAAAACAAGAATAACAAAAAGGTTGATTATAACAGCAATTCTTGGCGGGTCCCTTTCTGTTATGCTTCTTGGTTGTTATGATCTGATCTCAGAATCATTCTTCATCTTCAAGTACATACCCATAAGGTCTGTAAGTGATGTATCATCTTCTGTTACATGCAAACTCACTTTAACCTGGGGATTTTCTATGTCATCATTGCTGACTACAAAAGTAACTATTACTCTTACATCTTCTTCGTCATCGTCTCCTGACATCTGCTCACTAAACTGATTTTTCCATCTGTTAAAAGTATCATCATCTGGCCAATCAAAACTTAGGGTTTCTCTTTGTATCTTTATTAAAGAATTGGCATTTTCTTCTAAATCATCGAATTCTTTTCTTATATCAGCATAATATAATTGTATTTTTACCAGCTCTTCATTTGTCTTTGCCCAAAACCAATGGCCAGTCTCACTGATGATGTTTGTTATTCTGTTATCGAATAATTCATCCATTTCCTTTTTCCATTTGTCTTTTTCCTTTACTGTATCAACAGATTCTAAGGCACAAGGAAATAGGGTGAATTTTTTAGCAAGATATTTTGAAAAACAGAGTATCAATTTTCTCTGTAAAGAATCTCTTTTATTCTCAAAATTATCTAATTGATTCAATAAATCAAAAATCCTTTCAACCTGATGATAAGGCATTTGGACTGTAGATATACAAATAATTGTAACATCATTGTTTCTTTGTCTCCATTTTTGTGCAAGAGAATCTAGTCCATCCTTTTCTTTATTTAACTCATCCATGAGGGTTACAATCCTTGTCAACTGATCATAAAAAGTTGACCATTGTATTTTATCCCTCAAATATGTCACACCCTACCTCCATTTCTCTTCCTGCTGATTTCTAAATTCTATCTGCCACTCATGTAATTTGGTTTTTTCTGCTTCAAATTCCTCTGCAGTATAGAATTGGGGTCTTTCAGGGGTTTCAGGTATCTCAATAATAGGGGTTAATCCCACAGATGACTGTGGGGGATATGCAATTCTCAGTGTACTGGATTCTCCCACTTTTCTCTTTCCAAGTACCTTTTCTAATTGAGATACCCTATTTTCTAACTTAATTCTCCTTTTTACCTCTTGGTTATAGGCTTCCACCACTATTTCATATTTATTATGCATATCAATCATTTCCCTCTCTCCTCTTTCCACAGTAGGCAAGGCAAATTTAGAATAATCCACTTTCATGTGGGCTGCCTGTACATTTGAAGTGTCAGCAACTCTTCTTACAATGATACTCCCTGTTAATCCTGAATCATCAGGCTGTGATGAAGTAATTCTGGATCCTCTTCTCAGGGACCACATAACAAGGGCAGCTTGATCATTGCTGAACGCTGTACCCAAGAATTCCTCTTTATTTGGATCCTAGAGTCCTAAATTATTTGAAACAGAATTAAAAATTAATGCGTCATCAATGTCCCAATTGGGCAATAATAAAACATTAGCATTTTTTACCATCTGTCTTCCCTCATTAGGGGTTATATTTTGGAACTCTTGCACCATTTGTTCCTTTATTATATTTTGAATGGAGGTCTCATCCATTTCTGGATGTTCTGCTTTCATATTATTACACCTTTGCTCAAAAATGTGCATGTTTACTCTCCACGCAAACTGATGGAAAGCCCTAAATCTTACAAAATTGTTATCAGATAAAAAATGCTGACTGGCTTGTTCCAAAACAAGGTCCAATTCCCTTCCTCTGAAATCTGCTGTAGTTAATTCAAAACTTGGTACAGGGGGTTCCTGAGGGTTCCCTTCATCAATCTCTGCTTGTGTAACAAAAATTTCTCCTTGTGACCCCATTTGTTCGAATTGCTCATTGGTGAGCTGTTCTTCCTCAATTCTTATTGGGGTTTGAGAAGGTGAGCAACTTTCATCAGGGGATTCTTCCTCCCTTATTATTCTCCTTCTTTTGGGAGAAGGTTCAGGGGGTCTTTCTTCTAGGACAGTGCTAGTGGATTCAACTATCTATTTTTCTTTATGTACAACGGGCACCTGCTGTCGGACAATAGTATATCCTGTCTTCTTTCGTACCACCAGTGGACCTATTCCAATGTTGGGGGTGAAACCCAATTTTCTCATAATTTCTTTGGCTTTATCTGGAAAAGAATTAATAAAATGTTGTTTCTTCTCATTCATTACTTCCATTATCTCAGAGAAAGTACTCATGAGCTTATGTATTTTATCTGCATTGTTTGCAGCATTACTAAGAGGACTGAAATCTTTGTCAAAACAATTAATGAATTCCAAAACTTTTGAATAGACTCTCCATTTTTCTTTCTTTATTTCTTGCTCATGGAGAGAGTATTCATTTCTTATTATATCTTCAGGAAAATAGAATTCATGCTGAACTGGATGAAGCTTGATTCTCAATCTAAGGGCAGAGTTAAAGAAACCTTCTGTATCACAAAAATGAGAGTGAGACACTGCCATCTTATATTGATCCAAAATTTTAT
Source organism: Cupressus sempervirens (assembly GCA_028749045.1). Classification (NCBI taxonomy): domain Eukaryota; kingdom Viridiplantae; phylum Streptophyta; class Pinopsida; order Cupressales; family Cupressaceae; genus Cupressus; species Cupressus sempervirens. Next base: position 514,942,544 of record CM053790.1, read on the forward strand.
GGAGAAAGACCCACCCTTCTTTAGTTATCACAAACTGGTGGGCTATAGTACAAGTAGGAAAAATTGATCCTGTCCCCCTTTTGTGCAAAAAGGCCTCCTCCACTCCTCCCAACTGCCACAAAAATTCAGCTATCCCTACCTTTAAAGGTACCTGATAGGGTAACACATGGGGTGTTCCTTTGAATCCATAGACCCTGATGACTGTTGAGACTGAATATGGGATAATATCTCTCCAATTATGTGAAACTTTTAGATTATGGGTTTTTTCCATAGGCTTGACAAGGTGCATTAATGCCTTAGGGATTCTGGGATTGTCACTCAATATGAGGCACCTTAGTTTGGAGGCAAAGTGCCTATCAAATCTAACGAAGCTAGCATTTTCTGCTTCCCAGGTCATGTCTGCACTCCATAATTGGACTGGCAGTGCTTCCCCTTCTTGTTCTCTATTTAAAACCATTTCTTTACCAAAATAAGTGGCCCCTTTAAAAAGAAACATATGCATCAATAAGGAATACTGACCCCAAACCTTTTCCACCTTGCCCTGTGCAATCCCCACCAATCCCTGATGAATCTCATTTGCCAAGTAAGATGCAAAATCAAAAATTATTTCCACACCAAAAGAAGAGATTTGGGTGATCATATACATGAAGCTCACCGGAATAAAATCTTCTTCGCCTTCTTCGAAGACTCTACACAGGGTCCTATATATCTCCACTGCCCTGGCATTAAAGCATGATTTCTTGAATGGTTTTTTAGAAGATGATGTTATGGTTGGGAGGCCTCCAATCTGGCCTATGTGGGCTTTCAGTGCACCCTGTCTAACTACATCCCTCTTGGATATATATTCTTTTTCTAAATCTATCAAATTAATGGGCACATGATACATGGTGAGGGGTCCTAGACTGAAAACCTTCCTAATCTCCTCGGGACTGATGGTAACTAAAGCCTCACCATCCATTCTTCTCACTACCTTAGTGGCTTGGTCATAGTTTTTTGCTATAGCTTCAAGCAGGTTGAAATCCATAAACACGCTGGGGACAACAAGCTTCCCAAGATCAAAATTCCATATATTGGCATGAGGGGCATATAACTTCCTTTCCGCAAACCATTTTTTGAATAAACTCAAACCAGTTTGAGAAGTTTGAGCATCCCGGACCCAATTACCCTTATCATACAATCCATCAGCTACCCTTAGCCTAGGGTTGAGTGAGGTTAACCTCTTAACTTGCACCGTTTCTACAGTAGATTCAGGAAGTAACTCAAGCAAATCATCATGCACATTTCTATCCAGGTAGTTTATTGCACCTGTAAATCCCTTCTTAGGAGGCATCTTGGGCTATCTTTTAAAACTTAAAAGCTCACGAAGATGATGGTAGTTTTACTTACTTGAATTCTGTCTCAATTCTCCTCTGTATTCCTGCAAATTTTTCGCAAACAGACAACTTGACAATTTTTTTTTTATCAAACCTTGGCATGCTTTTCTTTCAGTAATGGCTTCTGCACAAGAATGGCTTCAAATCATTTCTCGCGTGAAACGAAACTGATGAAATCTCTCTGTCTTATACTCTGTTTTTCCTCACGGATGAAGCTTTCTTGTCTAATTAATACAGAGAGTGGCACTACATTTTTCATTTAAAACTGCGCCGTTGATCTTCAAAGATCCTACGATCATGCGGTACAAAGAGAACAACTAGGAGTTATATTTGCCATGTCAGTTATTTTACCCAATGAGAACTTGCCACGTATAGAATTCTTTCTTTTGATGGCGCTTATATTTAGACCCACTGACGACAGAGAACACGTGTCAGCATGTCACTACTTCGTTATGCATAAAGAACAAGCACCTTGCCATGGCGAGGCGGCAACAACCGTTGATCGGATTAAGAAATGATCGAAAGATACGCTACAGGACTTCTTAAGAAAGAAGGCGGCGGACCCAACTCGCTATGTCGCTGTAATTATCTTCCTTGCAACTCTTCATAGCGAGGTAGCGAGCTCCGTTGATCCACTTCAAGCTGACGTTCAAGATTTCTTGTACATTCAGTCAGATAGGTATTAATGAGAATCGAATCTCTGCATAGCTGGCACATGTCAAAATTTATCACAGTCATCTGTCATTACACGTCATCAAAGATCTTGCCGATCTTTTGCCATTTTACGGGGCCTCGCTAACTCACTAACGGTGAAGCACCTGAATTTTTCGATGGCGAGGTAGCGAGCTCCGACACTTAAAAGGATTTCGTGCTGGAAAATGCAAGGGTTACCCAGTAATTACTTTTGTTAATTAAAACTGATTCTGACAACGGTATTTATGACTGGTCATGCCACCTGGTGTAATTATGATACAAGCAAGATGCAATGTCATCATTTTTAGATTTTCACGTGGCCTCGCTACTTCGCTAACGGTGAAGTGCCTGAATTTTCTGATAGCGAGGTGGCGGAACTTCCGGAAAAATCAACATTTCGGCTCTAATGTCAGATATTCTAGTGGGTCCCTCTCCTTTTTTTGGATGGCGAATTGCAAAGTGTACCTGCACAATAAAACATTTAATAAGCAAATCTCCGATCGCCGCATCTTCACTTTATGGTCCCACCGCTTAAAAAACTCAATACTCGCTATCTCGCTATACTTAATGAGCATGCAACTCTCAATAGCGAGGTAACGCCAGCGGTAGATCTAATCAGATCCGACGGTTGGGACAAATAGGAAGAAAGGTAACCGGGGAGAAAGGAAAAGGAATATGAAAGCATATTCGCCTCTTTTGAAATTTCAAAATTTCGCGCCCGACAATTTATGAATAGGGATGAATATAGGGTTTATATGGCGATTATTTCTTATAGATGGTTTATCCAAAACCCTATGCTTCACTTAGACATAGAACATTTGACTTTTCTATGGTTTAACTGAAAAATTTTTTACTGCAGAAAAAGTCAGACCAACAGGTTGTGCTATGGTTTAGCATTGCAAATGTTGCAATCCTTTTAAATGACTTCTGCAATGAAGTGACAAAAGAGTATGTGACTAAATTTTGGGATAGCTTGTTCATTAGCTCTTTTTCCCAAATTATGTTTTGCTAATCACTGCACACATTATTTTATGGCAACGTAGGCTTATAATTTATAAGCTCTTTTTTTGGGGTCTAATCTATCAGCTCAGAACTAGTAGTTTTGTTTTTTAAATGCAACAATGATTGTGGGTTATAAATAGAATATGAAAACATCTATTAAGTTTGGCATTCAATAATTTTTGGGTTTTATGTTGAGTTTTAAATAGAAGATTATTGTACCTATCAATTTCGATATACAATATTTTCAGATATTATTGTAGCATAACCTGGAACATGGAATAATATGAAAGTGACAGATGACAAGGTTATATTGTGGAAAGATGAATTAAATCATTTCATTATATAGGAAATGCCTGAAGGCCAGAAGATGCTAAAATTCTGAAAAAGCCTCCTTTCTTACAAGGAAAAAGATGCATTGCTGGAAGCTATTGCAAGAAGTCAGGTTTGTTTACTAAGGTTTCTCTCATCCTAGTTATGGTGCATTTTGTTTAATATCTGATCTTTCATTTGGTATGCTTTGATTTAACTGGCCCACATTAATAATGATTTGGCTTTCCTCCATAGTAATTGGTTAACCTTGAAAAGTGCACTTTCTATGTGTTTTGAAGGACAACTTTCCTTACAAGTAAATGAACAATGTTTCCTTTCTCCAATGACATTTTTCAATATTTTGAATTATGTGGTAAGCTTGGGAATTGAATTGAGCATGAATATGATTATTGTTTGAAATGCATGATTGTTCATACTAGCAAATTTTTACATGCTCTGGTCACCACCAGTGGTTAGGATTGCCTTTGTACTTGTTTACACTTTCAAAGTTTATGATGTTTTTGATAAGGTAAACAGGTTTTAAGGGGTCCTGAAACCCATAAGTTTAACAACAAGAAAGGCTGAAAATAAGCGAAAAAACACCCATCCAAAACATAAGCCTTACGGCTGAAAATAAGCCCAAAGGCCCAGCCCGAAACAATTGCCCACTAAAAAGGCCAGAGAACCAACCAGAAAAACAGAGACTAGACAAAAAGCAAAAGCCAGGAGAAACAAAAACCAAAGGACAGAGACCCAACCTAGCAGACTACTTCTCCATCTCGAGCATGGTCTGGGCAGCTTCAGCGCACTCTTGTTGCTCTTCTGCCTTATGATCCTGGGCGTTCGTCAAATCCTGCTCCATAGTACTGTCCTTGGCTTTATCCACATCCAGCCTATCTTTGTCTCTGTTCTGTTTATCATCTTCCTCCATCTGGTTCCTGTCTTTGAGATTTTCCAAGAGAGAGAGGATGTTGTCGTTGATCGAAGCGAGGAGGGAGATCATTTGACTTGCCAGGTTGTGATTGTAGTTCTCAATATTTTTTACTCTCCTCTCCATCAGAGTCTCCCAGCTGTTCCGGTCGCTTTGGCTTTCTGCACCTGTCTTGCTCTTGATTTTTTCCATTTGGGAAACCCTATCTCTGACATCCTCAAGCTCATGGAAAAGCCAAATTGATCTGAAGTTGTCGATCATGCTATTGCGGGCATTGTTCAACAGATTCATGCCCATTTCTCTTGCATTATCAGAAATAGCCACCATAGCCGGGTTAATTAGCTCATTGAGTCTAGGCTTCTCGAGGTCGTCCACCAGGAGTTGGGGGTTCATCACCTCTCTGTAGATTCCCATAGTGGCCGTTCTCACATTGGAGTTCTTCCAAGCCTTCCTTCTGTTATTAACTTGCACTTCCCCCTCAATCTGTCCAGAGTTGTCATTTTCCTCCAAAGGAGGCTGAGGATGTATAGGGGAGAGGGGAATGGGCAGAGAATCCTTTCCCTGACTACTGGAGCGCTCCATGCTCTCTCCCTCCCTCTTCTGTCTTTTTCTTAGTTTCTCCTCATCCAGCTCCTCCTTCGAAACCTTGTCAGAATCATCAGTATCCATTTCCTCCTCCACCTCAGCAGAGCCAGTTTTAGCTGGGGTATGACCTCTAGGGCTCTTTCTGCTGGGTAATTTGATAGAGGGGTAATCCTTCTTATGGCTTTTAGTCTTCTTACCTGAATGCTCAAAAACCTCATCAGAGCTGATGCTCTCGACATCGTCGAAATCTGAGGAAAAATTGGAGCTGCTCTTGTCAACATCCGCCCCCTGGATAGGGTTTTTGCTAATGGTTTGAGCGTGGAAATGCTCATGAATCAGCAGCAGAAGACCCTCATGCAGGGTCGGGTTGACGGTAGCTTTCTTTTTAAAACTAGAAATGGCCTTGTTTATCGAGTTAAAAAGATAATACGGGAAGGAGATCTTACTACCATGGCAAAAATGATTCAGAATCACAAAATGGTGAGTCCTAACCCTATCAAACCTAGGGTCTAGGGTTATATATTCAATGACAGCGTAGAGAACATACCTCCAGAGCTTCTTTATAGTATCCGTTACAAAAAATGCCTCTTTCTTGCCCAGCTTGTTCAGCTCTTCAGTGTTTTTCACAAAATCCTTGATTGCATTAGAAGACATCTTCTTGTCTCTGAAGAATTTATGCCCCTCCATCGGAATCCCCGTGACTTCAGCAACCACATCCTCAGTAATTTGAAAGTAGACCCCGTTCACCTTAACCTTACCATTATTCCATGAATTCACCATGCTGTTAGTGATCTCAGGATCCGAGCCATGAAGTTTCTCGAAGAAATTAGTAACCCCACCCTTTTCCAGCTCTCTCCAAACTTTGGCCTTGTTCTTCCACTTCTGAACTTCCCCCACCGGCTCCTTTCTGGTCCTCTCACCCGTCATGTTTACCTGATCAACTTCCACAATTCTCATGAACTCTGAACTGTGCAAGTTATTTGCATTCGAAAAAATGGTGATGTTTCTTTTATGATACTCGTGAATATACCCCTTTCTGAAAATAATGGTATCGTCCTTTTGAACGTGTCAAAATGTCAGAGGAAACCCCTTTTGCTGGTGAAAATCACGATTCCAATAATGGCACTTACCATTTATTAAGCAATCTTTATTATCCATAATTGCATTGGATTTGAGCCGTCCTTCCCAATATTTTATCTTGGTCTATAAGCAACTTTGCCTCCGCTGGAAAATCTTTTTCGGCATGCCAGGTCAGATTATTGGTGGCGTTAACCCCTTTATTAGCAAACCAATCAATGACTGGGTTTGCCTCTCTGTAAACATGAGTGACGTGGACCTTATCGAACTTTGTGAGAGTGGCACAAGTCTCAGCAATTATGTTCGCAATCATCTACGAGGGAGGGGAAATACCATTAATGGTATTAATAATGTTTTTGGAGTCCCCCTCAAGCCAGAGTTTAGTAATCCCGGCTTCAAAAGCCAACTTGACCACCTTACTCGCAGCTCTTGCTTCAGCCAGATGAATAGTCTGGATTCCCAGCGGGGAAGCAAAGGCAGCTATTCCCTCCCCATAGCTATTTCTTATGATTCCACCGCAACCTGAAGGGCCTGGGTTACCCTTAGAAGCCCCATCAAAGTTGGCTTTTGACCAACCATCTGGGGGGAGAAGCCAGCTAGCATCCTGCCTTTTGAGGTTCCTGTCTTTTTCTTTAGCTATCTTTCTGTCCCCTTCTTCTTCTTCTTCCTCCTTCAGCACTTGGAGATTTTCCTTTATATTCTTCGAGACCTTCCTGCCAAGGATTATAGCCGGATCCTCTCTGTCTCTAAATATTCTATTATTCCTTTCCTTCCAAATTCCCCAGCAAAAATGGGGTAAAATCTAGTCCGAGTGATCCTGCCGACTAGCAATCTTACAAAGACCTTTCCACTAATGGAAAAAATCCATGAGATTATCCGGTTTGCACCAGAGGGTTTCATTATCATGTGTGATGACATTCCACACCTCCCTGGCATAGTCACATAAGATGAAAATGTGATTTTCGGTCTCAGCCTGATTCTTACACAAGGGACATCTACTGGGCATAACATGTCCTCGCTTCATGAGATTGTCATGAGTAAGGATTTTGTTCTGAAGAGCCAGCCAGTAAAAAATGTTGATCTTTGGAGTGAGACCCGGAATCCAAGCCTCCGCCCAAGGGGCCTTCTCTTTTAAGCTCCAAAGGGAATTATAGCCTGAGGCAACAGAGTATCTTCCATTGGGATTATCCCTCCAGACCAGCTCATCCCCCAAATTGATAGGAATCATGGAATTGAGCATAAGCATTATAGGAGTCAAGTCCTCAGAGATGAGGGATAGGTCACTCCATTCCTGGCCATTCCAATAATCACAAACTTTGGACCCAATTTGATCAGTACAAGCTTGCATCCATCTCTCAAAAACAGGGTTATTGATAAGTGGATCTTGGGAAAGCCATCTATCTGACCATAACTGGATGTCCTTCCCATTTCCCAATTTCCATGATATCCTGGCCTTAGCCAGGTCCCTGGCTTTCATGATCCCATTCCAAATGTTCGATCCTTTTGGGATATCTTCATTAAAAAGGGTGAAAAGAAGAGTGGGTCTTCTAAGGTACTTGTTTACCAGGGTGTCCCTCCATTCACCGGTGCTACTGAAGATCCGCCATATTTGTTTAGCTAGGAGAGCCTTATTGAGGTGGGTGATCTTTCTAATGCCCAGACCTCCGTACCTCTTAGGGAGGCAAACCTTCTCCCAAGCAACAAGAGGGTATCTTTTCTTCCCTTCATTACCATTCCAAAGGAAGTCTCTCTGGATTTTCTCCATTCTTTCAGCTATTTTCCCCAGAATTCCAAAGAGGCTCAGGGCGTAGATTGGCAGATTTTGAAGAGAAGATTTGACTAAGAGGCATTTCCCTGCTTGACTAAGAGAGACCCCTTTCCAACCAGCCATCTTCCTGTTGAATCTGTCCAAAATACCATTCCAAAAAGACTTCGGGGGTGAGGATCCCAAAGGGAGACCAAGATAGGTAGAGGGGAAAGAGCCTACCCCACAACCCAAAATCCTGACGATTTTTCTTTGTCTAACCTCAGAGGTGTTGATGAAAAAGAGCGAGCTTTTGTTCCAATTAATCAGCTGACCCGTCCCACTGGAGAAAGTATCAAGAATCTTCTTCAGGGCTCTGGCCTCTTTGACAGAAGCTTCCCCCCCCCAAGATAGTATCGTCAACAAATTGTTGATGAGTGAAGGGAACGCAATTAGAGGAGGGAAGGATCCCTTTGATACAAGCCTCACGCTTTCTATAGTCTATAATCCTTCCTAAGCATTCAGCTAAAATGATGAACAAAATGGGCGAAAGGGGGTCTCCTTGTCTGAGGTCTCTGGAAGGTTTGAAAAAGTTAGAAGGGACTCCATTAACCAGAACAACCAAGGAGGAGGTGGACACCAATTGAGAGATAATTTTGCAAACTTTACTGTCAAAGCCAAAAGTCGAGAGGACCTTCCCAAGGAGAGACCAGTCCACCCTGTCATAAGCTTTAGAAAGATCCAATTTGAGAAACATACCTTCCCGTTTGGATGCCTCAAGAGAGTGGATGACTTCGTGCACCATCTGGACAGAATCCAAAATTTGTCTCCCTGGAACAAAACCCGATTGATGCTGCGAGATTATCATGGGCAAGATCTTGAGCATTCTTAAAGTGAGAACTTTAGAGATGATCTTGTAGAGTGAGTTGCACAGACTAATAGGTCTAAAGTTGTCCAACGAGTCCGCCCCAGGGGATTTAGGAGTGAGAACCACAAAAGTCAAGTTTAGCTCCTTGAGAATAGATTTGGCTCCAAAGAATTCCTGGACAGCCTGAACAACCTCTCCCATGATCACCGGCCAGAACCTTTGGAAGAAAAAAGTGGGAAAACCGTCCGGGCCTAGAGCCTTGTCAGCAGGCAGAGAAAAGAGAGCCTCTCTAACTTCCGAAGCATTAGGAATAGCACAGAGCTGTTTATTATGGATAGGTTGAATGAGCTGAGGGATACAGTGTAACAAATCCTCCTGGTCCAAATTGGAAAGCAATGGGTCCTCAGAGAGAAGGCTAGAGAAAAAAGAAACAGCTTCTTCCGAGATGGCAGATTCTTCAGTTAATAGCTCCTGCCCCTTTCTGATACCATAGATCCTGTTACTAGCACGGTGCTTGAGGGTGGTTAGGTGAAAAAACTTAGTGTTTCGATCTCCTTCCTTTAGCCAGGTGATCCTCGATCTTTGCCTCCAAAATTTTTCTTCCTTATTAATAATGTTATGAATTTCAGACAGGGTCTTGAGCTCTGAAACCCTATTGGTCTCAGTGTAACCTTCCTTCTGAATGCAATCTTGGATAATAGTTAGATTATCAAATAACTCTTTCTTTTCATGGAAGATATGACCAAAATCAGATTTGTTCCAAATTTTAATCATCCTCTTCACATTGCTAAGTTTTCTGGTGACTCTGAACATGGCTGAGCCCTCGCCTCTATCCCCCACCATTTCTTGATATTATCCAGGAGGTCAGGGTGAGAGGTCCACATTTTCTCAAACCTGAAAGGATGGTATCTCCTGTGTACCAGAGGGGAAACTAAAAGAGAAATGGAAGAGTGGTCCGAACCAATTCTGGGAAGCAGAGATAGTCTGCAGCCGAAGGATTGAAGCCAGTCCGAAGATATAAGAGCTCTATCCAGCCTAACCTGAATGCAATCATGGCCTTTTCTCTTGTTTGACCAGGTAAAGGATCTGCCCTTAAGCTCTACGTCCATAAGGGCCAAATTATTTATGAAGTTAGAAAGATCCTGTTTACTTTCCCAATCCGGGGGCATACCTCCCTTTTTCTCTTTATCTTCTAGCAGTGTGTTAAAGTCTCCCATGATTATACCTTTCTTAATGTCACAATCTTGCACCATATTACCAACTTTGGTCCAGAAGTTTTTTCTATCTCTCTTATTATTGGGGGCGTAAATATTCACTAAAAACCAGGAATCATTGGTGTGCAAATGTTGAACTCTGCAGAAAAGAATGTTATCTTCATCATACTCAGCTACTATATTGAAATACTTATCATTGAAAAGTAACAGCAGTCCTCCAGACGCTCCTTCAGAGTTAGAGGCTATGCCCTTCATGCTATTGTTGAACTTAATATTTTCCATCCTTTCCTTCTTCATTTTAGTTTCCTGGATTAGAAACACATCAGGCCTTTGGTCCCTTATCATATTTCTAATAAATTCTTGCTTGTGGATTCCATTGAGTCCACGAATATTCCAAGATAAGATCTTCATGATTTAACTACTGAACATGCTTCCTGGATGGTGCGCTGCGTACCATCCTTAATGTTTCTTCTGGCTTCCTCTTTCCTGATTTCATTCTTGTTTTTCCTTCCCACTAGGTTAGATTTGTGGCCGAGATCAGCCTTGGCCATGCTTCTAGTAGAAGGGGGAGATACCGGAGAAGGGTCCCTGCTATTCTTCTTCTTTCTACTCCTGACTTTTGTCTAGGGATTCTCTTCTCCCTCTAGTCCTTTGTCCAGCCAAGCATCTATTCTCGCCAAATCTTCCATTGTCGATGCAGACAGCCTCTCTATGATTCTGTTTACTATTGAAGGGGGGGGACAACACACCGAGTTAGGGTCCTGGGACATGGGTTCCCCCTCCTTTAGTTCTTCCATGGAGTTCGGGACAAAGGATAGTTTCAAGTCATCCTCCTGAGAATCCAGAAGGGGAAGAGTCATATTTTCACCTGTCTCCTCAGGTTTCTTCTCAGATTCCTTCGCATTGGGGAGAGGTGTTGAATCATCTTTCACTCCTTTCTCTTCTCCCCCTCCTACGTTTCCATTCGCCCGAGGAGGCCCTGATTCCTCTTGGGGCGCATTAGGAGCATTATTTGTTTTTCCTTCTGCCTCTCCATTTGCCTTGACTTGCGATGCTTTTTTCCTCCATTTTTTTTGGGATCTAGAGAATCTTTTATCCCCCCTTGTGGACGAGCCTTTCCCACCGTACTCTTCCCTTTGAAAAGTAGGCATGATCCAGCCTTGTGGCCAACCTTCTTACAATGGAAACAAGCAAAAGGCACACTTTCATAGTCAATCTTTTGAGATTTGTTTCCCAGACGAGATTGTAGTTCTAAAACTTGAGGCATGTCCTGGCCTTCGATGACTCCTACACAGATTCTTGCGTAGTTCAATCTTTTCTTAGCTGCTGTGATAGGGTCAATGGAGAGGAGCTCTCCAAAGGTCCTGGCTATGCCATCAAAGACATCCTCATGCCAATATTCCAAAGGAAGTTCCGGAAGTCTTAACCAATCTGGAACCTGAGATTGGAAATCCTTGTTCAAATCCAAGTTGGATGTCCATTTTTGCAATATTAGGTTGGATCTGCCCAAAGACCAGTTCCCAGCACATAGTATACGGGAAAAATCTTCCGAGCAAGAGAACTCGAAAGACATGAAGCCTTTGGCCATAGCAGTCACTTCTACATGCCCTTTAAGGTCCCATTTTCTCCTGGTAAATGTCCTCACTACATCAATATTAGGTCTTGGCCCTACAAATTTTCCTACCAGAGTGTTTGCCATGCTTAGGATATTGTGGTCAATAATTTCCCTAGGGATTTCCAGAGAAAAAATACCTTTCTCCTTATCAGATTTGTCAATGACTTTTGGGAAAGACGATTTACCTGATGGTTTTATCCCGAATAGATTCGACCAGCGTCCCCATGCCCCAGACGGCCCACTGCCCACATGGGGGGGAGGGGGAATCTTCTCACCTGGATGGGGCATCATAACCCATGGGTCCCCATCCTTTGAGGCATCCTCATCTTTCCCCTCCGTTTCCTGCCCTGCGCTTGCTGCATGCCTTGCTGCATGCCCTCCTACAGACGTGCTCTCCTGTCTCCCGCCTTTCTCCAGATTTGAAACAACGTGATTTGAATTGCAGTTCCCGCTCGCTCCATCGCTCTCTCTCACCGTGCCCATCCCTCTCTAGTGATTCTCTTCAAAGTTTATGATGTTTAGGTCAAGTCCAGAATGAAATTAGATAATGTTGGGTGCTGATCAATGAGCACTTATCATATCTGTTATGCAAATAAATTAAAGTCTTTATTATTTAAAGTAGTTATTCATCATATTGTTTTATGTTGATTTTTCTTCTTTCCTACTATGTATTTGCTACTTTCCTACCCATTTCTATCTTGTTTTGATAATATAGTTTCTACTTGATACCAAAGCTATAAATGTTGCTAACTAGCAATACAAGTATAATGGGGTCTCCTTAGTCTCCTTTGTCTTATTCAGGTTGGTTTATACTTTATGGATTAGTTCTATTTTATTTTTAGGAACAAATGTTAGGATGATAACTAATACTCAAGCCCCATAAATGGTACTTCTCATACAAGCATAAGATTGAAAGTGGCTTCTATGCCAAATATATTATAAGTTTAATAGACTATTCCCAGTTTAACCTACTTTTTTAAGTGGCAGATGTTAATCGCTTATGAAAGCTTCATGTGTTTGTAGAAGATCCTCTAAAAAAAATCCCAAGCTTTGAGGGATGGTGACTAGACAAGCTTGAACTAGCCCTCTTAGCATTGCATACCATCTATCACCATCATTTTGATCTCATTGAAATTTAGTTAGGAATCTCTCTTTTGACTGTTTTGTGAAATGACGTTGTATCTAGTTTAGATGTACTATCACAATTGCATGTAGATAGGCATCATACTTTTGAGGTTTCTTCATTTTGGTTCTTGGGGTTAATTTTCTTGTCTTTACATACCCATATAGGTTGACTTACTAAAAATGGTGGTGATTTTTACATTGTTTCAAACTTCTAACTGTCCTACACCTTGTAAGTGTCATCGTGGGCTCCAAAACACCTAAACAAACCTACAAAACAAAAGGAAATACAATTTTTTGGGTAATGAAAAATTTCCCTTACACCATGGGATGCTCATGCATCACTTACAACAACAAAATTTCAAAAAAATACAGTTGGAAAGAAGATAAATTATTTGATGCATGAAGTGCAACATTTTAGACACAAAAAAGTCTCTAGTATGGAGTTCCTTGAAAGAGGACAGATAGTTTCATTGCTAATTCATTTGGAATAAGAGTTATGAACTACATGGTAACACGTTATTAAGACCATCAGACAACAAAATTTACCATAAATGATTCTACAAGACAAAAGGTATAGATTGTAGCCCATCAAACCATGCCACATTGTAGAATCTACTTCAAATGAAAAAAGATACTACATAGTACACTTCTTAGCTAGCATCTTCAGAACACCTTCCTATTAATATTTATTAATGAAAAGAGAAATTCCATGGTTCAAACTCACTATAACACAAGCTCAACAATGTTACATAGAGCTCAGTGACTAGAACTTTTTTTAATCGTGTTATTTACATTTGCATATATTTTGACTTCAAAATTATTACTCAAGTTTTAGAAGTTGAGTTGAGTTGGAGTGCTTTACATAATCTATGGTTTAGAAATACAAAGGATTCAACATTCCTTCCAAATATCTTCTAGAATTGGTCAAACATCATTATCCCTCTTTGTTACTACTCCAATAGTAAAATCACGTTGCTTATATATTCATAGCAATGTCATTCCATATTTGTTTATCATTTAGAAATGCAAAGTATTCAATATTCCTTCTAAATATCTTCTAGAATTGGTCAAACATCATTATGTTACTGCTCCAACAATAAAATCACGTTGCTAATATATTCATAGCAATGCCATTTCATATGTGTTTATCTTGATTTCTTCTTGATAGCATTCCAAAACCATTCTTTTTATTTCTCTTTCTCTACTTGAGTGTGCCTTATTCCTCTTATTCATCTGATTCAATCTTGAGGAAACCATCAAATCTTTAATTAAAAGGAAATGTCTTCTCAAGTCTACTTCACCTTCCTTCATTAATGCTTGTAGAGATTCTCTTTGTCCCTTAGCATTCTCTCTTCTCATCATGTTTGACTTCATTTCTTCATCTTTTTCCAACTCAATTTATTTTCAATAATGCTTTTTACCAACTGCCCAACTCTTTTTATGCATTTGATAAATAGTTGGTTTTAATGGACTAATAGTTGGTTGTAATGGACTAATGATATCCAAATTTCAATAATATTTTCAATAAAGTCTCTAGGAGTCTAAGATAGGTGGGGATGAGTCTAGGAAACAATTAGGAAAGAGTTATACATTCTAATTAAACATTGTTGCTGTTTAAATATTCAAATATTTAAACAACAAATGACTAGTTTAGGAAATTGAGAGAAACTTTTAGTTTTTTATTTTTTAATTCTTAACCTTCCAACTCAATGATGATAGTTGGTTGGAATGATTATTTTGAATAAGTTATATATTCTAATGAAGTCTCTGTTATGGGGGACAACAAAGAACTGGTGTATAAGTTGGAAAACATTTAAATAATAAAGTTTTCCATGTTTTCTGTAACTGTATTCAGTTCTAGAATCTAAATTTGAATTTGTTAATCTATATATATATATATATATATATATATATATATAGAGAGAGAGAGAGAGAGAGAGAGAGAGAGAGAGCTTTGTTAACCAATCATTTTTCTATTTGATGAGTTTCTATTGGGATTGAACTTACTGTTGCGCTAAGTACAAACTAGTGGCTTTCTATTAACTATTTTGCTGGCACAATAGGATTTTTAGGATAATGGGGAAAATTCCATGAATATGAAGGCTTGATATTTATGGAATGAATTAATTTAACATGAATTATAGATTTATAATTGTGCATATGCAGATCCAAGTGGGATTTAGGTGCTCACAGTTCAAGAACAATAAGGAAAGCACTGAAATTGGATGCTCAAGTATAGTAGTGAGAATTCTACCCAAACAAGGGACCTATTTTGTGATTGGAAACATTGTAAAATGTTCATTTGATGGTAAATACATCATCAATTTGGATTATAAGTGTGGAGAACTGAAAGATTGAGGAAGCCCTAGATTACAAACATTTGAGGGCACAATTTGGGGTTTTCTAGGTTATAGAGCATTTGAAGTTAATTCCTTTTGGAATTAAGAAATTGAAGACATAAGAAGACATTTTCCTAGAGTTAGGGTTGATAGGAGGTCATTGGTTGATACTTCCTTTGAAAAATTGGTCATTTTTATGCATTGAAAATAGAGGGTCAGTCATGGTTAGGCATATTGATCCAAAAAAAGCGTACAAAAGTTTTTGATATGTAATAGAACTCTAAAGAGGGTGTCTAGAAATGCTATAATATTGTCAAGTATTTGGTGAGAAGATGAAGTTATTGCCATCCTAAGTCTGCGATAGGGTTATTGGACAACCTATTAGGCCTTTGGAATAGTTTGAAAGAACTTTGTGTATTGGAAGCACAAAAATCGAAACAGAGTCTTAGAATCCCTTGAGTATAAGTTGTTTGATGCCTAGGAAATAAAATCCATCATTGTGTGTTAGGTTCTTTAAACATTAAGATCTCATCATTTCATAATTACCATTAGACATATCAGAGAGAGCAGTAATAATCTTCACATTGATTGCATTGTAGTATGTGCAGATATGTAGATTGAAATCATCTGCATATATCTAAGTATTAGTCTGACATAGCAGTGATATTGATATTAATCATATAATATAAACAATATCAATTTTGTATTGAATCTTTCATTCTTATATTGAGAAGTATTGATTATCATTATTTTAAATATATATTATACCTAGAGACTTCATTGAAAGAAGTCTCTTGCAATTGAAGTTAATAATTTAATTGTCCCTTTTTCCTTAGTTGTAACAAAAAGGGACATTACAAGTGGTATTAGATATTATATTCTTTCCATCCTCTAAAGTTGAAAGAACTTAAAACTTGTGCAAAATATCAAGAAAAAGCTCCAAGGTCAAGAAAAACATGTGTGGAGTAGGAGATCTTAAGATAAAGGTTGATCAATTATTTGCAGAGCAAGAAGACACTTAACACAATTTGGCACAATTGTTAGCTATGTTAACTCACACCATGGTAAATGCCTTTGGGAAAAGCAACAAAGGAAAAAATGGACAATATGAGCAACTAAAAAATGGGAGTCTAAAGAGAAAGAAACAGTGTTAAGTTCAAGGCCTCAAATCCGAACATTAACTTCCTGAAATGAGAAATTAGAAGAAGTAGAACCAACATTGGCAGATTTATAATATCAATTCAAACAAGATAGGATTGATATCAATTCAAACCATATTTTAATTTTCTTTTGATTGTTGTGTTACTTTTAGTGTGTTGACAAGCTGGTTCTATTAAACTTGCTAATACAATTGTTTCAGTCGTGAGATATTTGGAGAAAGCTCCTCGGCTACCATCACAAGATTAGGGTGATCTTATTAGGTGTCTCATGTGATACAAGGATCAAATTTTTGCCAACTAGTTATCCCTTATTTCTCACAAGTAGTCATTACACACATCAGAAGTGGAAGAAGAATATGCTCATTTTTCACTTGCGCATATAGATCACATTTCTCCTCTATTGAAATTCCTTAATGAACTTTGTGAGACTATATACTACTTAGGGACAGTCCATCCTTCCATGAGGATCTTGCTCCTATAGTTAGGTCTGTATGATAGTGAGCATCCCATTTATACAACTAAAGAGATCTCATCCAACTTCATGCACCAGACATCAAAAAGTAGTGACTCAATTGTATTACCTAGAAGAAGCAAATATTTCGATGTTTGTAATCATGAATACACAAGCTAAAACTCCCTCCTTATTTAAACATATGAAAAACCAAATTATGACTGTACTATTTGTATTCAAATGCTAATTGATTAAGACATTCAATATTAAACAAAGGAAATGAATACTCCTCATATAAGAAATTACACAAGATCTTTACAACAGAAATGATTGAGGACTTTATCGATTATACTATTAGAACCAGAATTGGTTTCTTCTTGGCTATCATTGTTGTATGATTCTATTATGCATGTGTCTTATGATTGAAGAATATCTAAGAACTCTACTCTCATGATTTTGGTCAATATTTATAGATGGAACTAATGATTGTTCCCAAATATTGATATGGATGGTAAATGAGTCCTTGTTGATGTGAGCAACATACAAGGCTTGGTGGAAGAGTAATGTAAGATGGATGTTGATAGAGAAAGGATTACTAAGTGTATTTGTATTACAGGATAAGGGTAGGGTATAGATAATGCAAATATATTTGTGTTGTGTGTAGGACAATGTGAAAATACTAAGGATGATGATAAAAGGTTAATTATCACTAATAATATGTGTGTATACAGGTAGATCATGTTTATTAAATGGATGTTGGTTGAAGATCTAATGAATTTATACTGAATGGTAAGGTTGGAGGAAGATTGTTAGAGGTATGCCATTGCCTTGATAGATGTTGATTAATTAATGACATTGACTAGTCATCAACAAGAACTATCAAGTCCATTTTGCTCATTTATTCTCTATTGTGAGCACTTGTTGCTTTAAAAAGAATATTAAATCTTTTAACTAAAAAGTATTTTTTGTTAATTAGGTTTTTAGTAGAATAGGAAGAAGTTGACAATGATGGAGCTTCCAAGTATTTTTATTCTAGAGGATTGGTCCTTTACATTTTTTGAAGGAATCAACAAGTACCCTGATTCTATATTTAAGGACAAAACAATGACTAAACTTTGTTGTGGGAATGGATGGATATCCATTGCATTAACTGAAAGGTGGTCCCCTTAGAAGGCAAGCTCCTATTGAATGCTCATTTCTACCAATTTTATTGTTACAACATTAGAGATCTCTAATTTACCTTTACTTTAATTGGACAAACCTAATTTAATTCAAATTGTTAATCCTTCCTATGTTAAATGCTTCTCTTTTCTTATTGCTTAGGCTGCAACTAAATTCTAACATCATATGGGGATTTTTTGGTATTGGAGATTATTGTGTTGCACAAAAAAATGTATATTGTGTGTATAATAATGTGAACTTATACACCTATGCATGTCTAATATATTTGTAATTGATTCATTTATTCCTTTTATAGGTTTATGGTCTTGATATTAATCCCAGAGCTATCAAAGTTGCCTAGATAAACTTCTATCTGAACTCCTTATATGAGAATGGGTTCCCAATTTATGATGATGAGGGGAAGACTCTGCTTGAAAGGGTAAAATTCCATGAATTAAATCTCTTATCTTACTATAGAGAACACAACATCATGGTTGATCATATTGTGGCCTACATTCCATAGGTACCCAATTAACATTCTATAATATTTCTTTTCTTCATTATTGTTTCAACTAATTTCAAAGGAGCAAGATTGACTCCCTATTGTTACTAGAGTTTGGATCATTGTAGTTTTTACTTATAGAGTTGTTGAAATGATTAGGATAGTATTTCTTGATGGTTTTCAAGTTCTACTTGATTGTAATATTATGATTCAAATCAATTATATGTAGATACTCAATCTGAATCCTAAAGCCATATCAAAATTAATCATAGAAAATGTCAGTGAGGAATTTTTGTATTCACTTAGCACTTACTGTACACTTCAAGTAAAGGCAGTGACTTTATGATTTCATATCTCTCTTCATGATTCATGAGATTTATTATCTTAGTGTTATCTCTTGTTTGATGATGTAAGGAATATAAATTCTAGAGGAACTATGGATCATAGATAAATCTTTTTCTCATTGCATTCTAATTGGAGGTAGTTCTACTATAGAAAGAAATTTATATGCTCAACTTAGCTTTTACAATAAATTTCTATTTTTTGTACTTACCTGGTTATCTAACATCTAAGTACTCTCATCTAAATATAAGCATATGTAATATTTGTTGCTGCTTACCAACAATGTAATATTTTTATCCTGATCACCAATGGATAGTCTGTAGGGAATTCATCTATTTCTTTAGCTTAACCAGTTCATCACTTTTCTTCTATTCTACTCAAATTTTTGTGGTTTTCTTTACCAATACAATTTGTAGTGAAATAGCCCCACCTATCTCATCTCATCACTTAATGAGAACATAATAGTTTTCGTGGTCCAAGGTTGATGAGATCACCCTATTTGTATTGTAATTTTAAAAAATTGAAAGGTCCCTAGCCACAAAGAGACTAAGGCTCAGATAAGTCCCTATCTATTACACCTTTGTGGGCTTTCTTGAAGAATTTTTTCAAGGGCTAAGCTAATCTCTTTATCCACATGATGCCAAAAAAATCTTATAATTTTTCTATTTATAGGTATGGTTGAGCCCAATTTTGTAAGGTTCAGACTGCCTTTTGTTGTGTAAAGGTCCAATAGGCCACCTCGATATTTCAAAAAGTTTCCATAGGTTTATTAATCATGTGGCATTGCCACATGTGCTTGTTCTCTATTGTTAATCACTCTATATTTGCATACACATTATCCTCTCTTACAATTTTCCTTCCATTCAAAACCTGATAAAAAAATATGTACATACATTATCAATTGTGAACACCATAGCTATAGTTGCAATAATTCTATGTTCTATTTCTTTTTTGTTGCCATTGTTGAACATCATTTGTTATAATAACTTCTTGACTGTGGCCTTTGGATCTAGTCCTCTCAAGGGAATACAACTTTATCTTTTACTGGAGCTAACACCCTTTTTCCTATTTTGTTCAAGGCACTAGATCAAGTTTTAGAAATATAAAACTTAGTTTTTGAACGGTAAGACATATATAGGATTTCCTTAACTCTTGAAAAGAAACTCTCAAAAACAAGTAAGGTCATAGACATTGTGACACTCTATATATACATTGTGACACTCTATATAGACATTGTGACACTCTATAAATGGATTTGAGATGATAGATAATGTGGTTATTATTGAATGTGAAGTCGAACAGTCATCTAAACATTTCTCCTTGGTAATGATTACCTCCTTGTGATTCGCCCCATTTGTTGTTTATGAAAGTGTCTCCCAATGAAGTTTCATGATTCTTCCTCATCATGTCCTTAGTAAGAAGAATTTCAACATCATCAAATCTTAATACACTTTTTTTCTTGCCAACTTGTTGTAGCCATAACTATACATCCTTGTAATTATTTTATACTTTAGGCAGACACATGGGTAGGTAAAACAATTGAAGAACTTCAACACTTGTCCTATATCCTCACTTGTCATAATATAACCATTTTCTTTTATAGGTAATGGGATGAAGTCTAGTTTATTCATTATTTTATTATTTGTTAAAATTAATTATTATTATGTGTTAGGTTCAAGGAGACTCGAACCCAAGACTCCCATATGAGAGGCTAACTATTTAACATTGGTGGATGTTATCTAGATCAAACAAATATCAGCTATATAAACCTTATATTTGGACTACTTCAGATAATGGATTGGATGAATACAATTTTTTATCTAAACAATAATCCTGATATGATGGTTGATCTGAAGAGAAGTATGTTATAACTTGAGAATGTATGAATGGGTAAATGAATTATTGATGCAATTTCTATTTATAGCAATCTTTTTATGAATCTACAAATATTATTATCACCATCTCTGATTATTGTCCATCTTGTTTATGTGATGATCTTGTTGTGACGTTATCTCTGTTTGAGTCTAGATGCATGTGCATTTCTTTATCTTGATAATTATGGATCAATACGACCCTTCTTGGCTGAAACAAGGCTCCTTAAGGGCTTGATTATGGTGTGTAAATATGAATAGATGCAATTGATGTCCTTTGAGAAGTAATTTAGTCTTCTTTAATATGTTTTTAGGAGGCATGATGGTAGAAGTCACATCAAACCATTTTGTCTCATGCAAAAAATCACGCTTCTTAAAGTAACTTAATCAAACTTGCTAATTTGGTCAACAAATTATATTTCCTTTAGTAGTAAACATAGATGCTTCCCTAAATATATGAACTATTGTTGTTTATTATCAACAAATTGTAGCTATGGATTGTCTTTGCTCCTTACATAGTATTTTCCAAGTTTACCTTTCATATTACTTGTTGTGCATAGTTGCTGAGTTTTCTTACACTATTTAATATTTGTTTCTCATCCCACAACTTCTATATTTCTAGTTCACATGCTATTGAATTTCTCTAAGGGTGAAGCTTGTCTGAGGTAAGTCAATTGTATGCTTGTATTCATTTTCATCTTTAGTTTTACCTTGAGATGTTTTATGTGTTGCTGCCATGACAAAAACCTTTTCTCCAATTGAAAGAGTTGAGCAAGACCTATTAGAAACTAAAACAAGAAATGGGTATTTTTTTTTTTTTGCAACAAATAGATGCACTGCTAAATCGCTCGAAACTAGGGTGGATGTAGAGCTATGTTTAAGAAAAACCCACAAAGAAGAAAGTGCAAGGCCAGAAGAAGTAGCCAACAACCTATTTCCTCCTGGGGCTATACATGTAATAGTTAAAGAGGATGTAATGCTACCCCTAATTGGACATTAAAGAATTTCCCAGTCCATAGCCCTTAAATAAAAAATGTTGACAAAGTCGAGATTGGAAACCTTATTCAACACACTTTCACTTATTTTTTCCACTTTGGCTTCTACATCAACACTCACATAGGAGATAGGAGCCCATAACAAAGACGAAGACTATTAGTCTGTGGTGCAAGTTAATCAATGATGAAGTAGACAATGAAGAATTGACCTCTGCACAACCCTTACAACCACAATGTCGACCTCGTGGAGATTAGAAACCTTATATTAATTGGTGGCTTTGATTCAAAAATTTTTGGCTACATCTGCATGACTCACATAGTTGATGGTGCCCTATGCATAAATGTCCAATTATTCCATGCTGTATCAAGCAATTATTTCTTATCCAAGCCATTTAATTTGCAACCTTTTAAATATATGCAAAGATAAAGTTGGAGTGGGATAATTTTTCTTCTCAAGGTGTCCTCTGATTGTAAAGTGTCCATTCTATTATCTGATTGTTCAACAGATAATGGAATGGATGCTTTACAATCAGAGGACACCTTTGAGAAGAAAAATTCTCCTGCTACAACTTTATCTTTGCAGAGGTTTAAAAGATTGCAAATTAAATGGCTTGGATTAGAAACAATTTCTTGATATAGCATAAAAAAAAATTGACCAAACATTGGTGTAAATTTTGACCAATTCTTGATAGTTTTCTACCAAGAATTGGTCAAAATTTCCATAAATTATAAACAAATTATGACCAAACATTGGTGGAAATTTTGACCAATTCTTGATAGTTTTCTACCAAGACTTGGTCAAAATTTCCACCAATTATAAAAAAATTGACCAAACATTGGTGGAAATTTCAACCAATTCTTGATAGTTTTCTACCAAGAATTGGTTGAAATTTTCACCAATTCTAAAAAAATTTGACCAAACATTGCTGGAGATTTTGACCAACAATGATAAGTTAGAGCTAGCAAAAATTAAAAATTTTAGATGACTATATTGGTGAAAATTTTGACCAACCTGTAGGTTGGTGGAAATTTTGATGAGAAAATTTACCACGAACTACTTTGTCAAAATTTTGACCAACCTGGGTCAAAATTTTATGGAAACCCAAATTTGAGAAAAACCACTAAGTAATATGCTACCAATTCTTCATTCTTCTAAAGTTAGCTTAGTTAAGAGCTAACCTTGTTAAAGGTTATACAATCCACTATTAAATGATACATGCTAAAGGATTTAATCACCCTATTAGGAGTGACCTTGTTAGAGGACTTTAGAACATTCTATTAGAATGTCACCTTATTTAAAGGATTTACAAAATGACTATTAGGTCAACCTTGATTAAAGGATTTTTACTGAAATAATTGTTAGATTGTGACAATAGGTTTGATTTGTAAAGTACAACATGCTTTGCAATTTTAGATCTTCATTCATTCATGTGCTAGTTAATTGACTTGCCTCCATTTATATCTCCATCACTAATCTTCTTGGCATCTCCTCAAGCAATCACTCTTCACCAAACTCTTCATACTTCACCTATTTTGTTCTTCTCTACACAACTTCTCCTTAAAATAACCAATCAAAACCTAACCAACCTTCAAATTCATTCCTTATACCCCCTCAAACAGGTAATTTTGATCTTTTTCCACTTAAACATCAACACTGATCTTAGGGTTAGGCCAAATTCATCAAATCCTTCCTTCTTCTTCTAGAAAATTCTAATCAAATCCTTTCCTTTGATCACTTAACAAATCATTCTCATGCATTAAATATGCTATCTCATCAATCACTATCTTCCGTGCACTTTGACTATCTCAAAATTCCAACTATGTCAGCCTCAAATTTAAATCATTCTCAAACTATAACTTTTTTTTTCACTCAATAATGACCATGCTCTTTAGCTCAGTCATCACTATATAGATCAACATACACTATACTTTCTCACTCGACATCAATAGGCTCACTTAGTCATTTTTATGCTTAGTCTCTACTAACACTTTTTCATACGTTTTCTTGGCGATAACTAAAACTTAGCTTGAACTATTTCATTCAGATTCTACTTAAGTTATTTAATCTTCTTCTTTAGCTCCTTCATTGACCATGCAATGTTGATACTCAGTCAAGCTTATCCATATGACTTGTTTTAACTTTGAGCTTCATCCAACTATCTTGTTCGCTCCATGTATTGATTGAATAACACATTATCTTTTCAAGGACTAACTTATCAAGTGTGCATTGTATTCCCATGATACTTAACACATCTCAATTCAACCTTTCACTTGGTCATCTCATGATCTTTTCTTTTTAAATCCTCTCCATCAATCAAATGATATAACACTCTACACTATTAGTGAAATGTCTCTCTAGTAGTTTTGACACTTTGTCTTACCGATAGGTTTGACATCAATGAAAACATAATAATGACTCCAATTGTAGTTTGCAACATTCTATTATCACAATATATCACAACATGTTTAGTTACCTCTTCCTTTACTCCTTTCAATAATTTCTTGATCCATACAATATTTGAACAATTCACTACTGCAACAACATATTCAGCCTCTGTTGTAGATTATGAAATAGAATTTTCTTTCTTTCTTGTCTAAGAAATAAATCTTCTACCCAAGAAGAAAGGTCCTCCACTTGTACACTTCCTATCATTAATATTTCCTACCCAATTCACATCTGTGTAAACCTTCAATTCAAACTTGTCTCTTCTCTTGTACCATAAACCATAATCTTTTGTTCCTTTTAGGTATCTCAGTATCATCTTTTTTGCCATCATATGATTTTGTCTGGGATTAGTAGAGGAATCTAGGAAAAATTTCAACAACTAATGGAATGTCAGGTCTACTATGAACAACATATTGTAGTTGTCCAATCATTGACCCGCATAATGTTTGATTCACCTTAGTAGAATAAATTTTCTTTGACAATTTGTGTCCATTCACCATAGGTGTTCCAACTAGTCTTGAGTCTTCCATACAAAAAATTTCAAAATTTCTTTGATATACTTAGATTGAGTAATGAAAATACCTTTATTCATCTGATACACTTGCAATAAAGAAAATTTAATCTCACCAAACATTAACATCTCAAATTCCTTTTTCATTTGATTAGCAAATGACTTACTCAATGAATCCTTTCCTCCAAATATGACATCATCAACAAAAATTTATGCTAGAAATATCTTCTTTGAAACTTAAATTTTACATCCATTTGGTACATTTTGAATCCTTTTTAGGCAACATATGCAAGAAAAGTTTGCACTCCTAATCTTGCAACTGGGGTAAAATTTTCACCAAACTCAACTCCTTGTGGATATCCCTTACAAACTAGTCTTTCCTAGTTCCTAGTGACTTCACCTTTCTCATTCAGCTTATTTTTGAAAACTCACTTTGCTCTAATCACATTCTTATACTTTGGTCTGGCTACTAGTTTCCATGTCTCGTTCTTCTCAATTTTCTCAATTTCTTCATTTTTTTCCTTGATCCAATCGTCATTCTCCAAAGAATCTTTGACATATTTTGGCTAAAAAGTCACATAATAAGCATGTATCTATAATCACCTAAAAATGGTCATCTAGACTATTAGCCCCCTTTTCAACATTTTGGCTAAACTAATTTAATCATTTACCTAGACCAAATTGCTAATAATCAATTTATTTGATTATAACCTATAGTTTGACTATGCTATCCTAAGTTCATTATTTGATTAAAAGAACATGTCCCCTTTTAATTAAATAAAACACCTCATTCTTCTAACCCACTTAAAGTGCACCACTTAAAGTGCACACATAAAGTCCTTTTTCTATTTTGCAATTAAAAGAAAAGGCTTTGTGACTTTTGTCTTATATGACAAGTCAACTTATATTCTATTGGTTGACTTGTGTGTGCACATGGATCACTCCTCTTTTCAAATTCCACCGTTGATCATCCACCATCTTCATCTTGATCTCTACCATCCATACAACTTTAAAAGGGAGAGAGCTTTCCCCCTCAAAGGATCCATCCATCATTTGAATATTGTTATGCTACAGGTTTTCTAACAGGTTTCTTTGGAGCTTTGTGGAGAACTTCTCTTTCTTGTCTACATTCTCTCAATGGCCTTCTAGCTTAGCTTAGCTTTCATTTTTACATGTAGCTTAAATCATATAGTCTAATAGTTGGATTGCAACACTCTCATCCATGCTTAGAATAGCTGCACTTTTCATATTCATTCTAGTTTAATCTTTAGTTGCATTGCATTCTTGAGGAACTCCTTGGGACATTTGCATTCTTGCATCTTGTCTTTGGAACCTCCCATTGCATGGTTTACTAGCAAGAAGAGTATCTCTAAGGCTCATATGAGAGCTTTCTTATTCTTGAAATATACTCTCTTACACTTCGTGGATAGGGAGCTCTAAGCCGGCATCCAAGCATTCCAAACTCATGGAATCGTTTGGATAGAAGGGTTTAGAGTGGGACACTTTCGAGTGTACATTTTTGGCACCCATCGTGGGGCTTGAATCAAGTTTCTAGCTCCATTTGCTTTCATTTCTTATCTCTAATTTTTTACAGTAGCATATTGGATCTAATCAAGTACTTTTTTAGAATTATCACTTTGGTTTTAAGGCCAACCCATAAGTAGATTGGTTTTAAGGCCAAAAACTTAGTTGGTTTAAAGATTTGATCATATCTTTTAAACAGCTTGGATTTTGGTTCTAAATTTTTTTTTCACATTGGGTATGTGTTCAAAATGTCTCAATTCGATTTTCAAAGCATTTTGATGTGATTTGCGGGAGTTATGATTTTTTCTTTATTTTTCATAAAAAGCCATTTCTGATCACAAATCAACACATTTTTCAGAAAAACTTACATTTTCAAAATTTTTTTTGAATTCTAAGAGAGGTACTCTCTTTTTGTTTTGACTTTTGAGGTTGTATTAGGGATCAAAAATCTGATTTGATAAATTTGGCCTATTTTAACAAAATTAGTCTCTAGGGAGCAAATGAAGAGGATTTTTTGAATTTCTTGCATTTTTGGAAAGCTATCTGATTTTTAGTAGGGGTCTCTTCTTTTCATTTTTATTTTTGGATCCGAAATAATAGCAAAAAAGTATAATCTTGTTGACTAGATCAAAAGCAAAGAGTAAAAATGAGAGCATTTGTGATTAGTTTGCCCTTTCTTTGCATGCACTTGATTGGAAGATAACTTGGATATTTGAGGCAAATAACCACTTTTTATTTTAGTTTTTAATGTTATTTCATACTAACTTGTGGTGCTAACAAGTTGTGATTGCAGGTTGCCATCTTTGTGAAAAAAATTGAAACATTGCATAAAAAGAACGCATGTCAAAGCTTCAAATGCACAAGGGCTACTAAGGATTGTTTGCAGGGTTGCCCAATGCATAAAAACCCAATTTTGCTTGTTTTTTTTACTTTTACATGTGCGGCATATACTATTTTTTTATTTTTAGGCACATCAAAACTTACAATTTGGATCTTTTGGTGATAGGAGAGTATGCTCTTCACCCTTGTGGTGAATCAAAAATCTTGACTTACCATTTGATTTCAAGAGTAAGAGGTAACTGAATCTTTCTAGCATGTTTGAGAGAAAATGATTGGAATAGGAGAGTATGCTCTTCACCCTTGTGGTGAATCAGAAATCTTGACTTCCAAAAGTTGATCCACACTTTGTGCAGTTAGAATCCTTTAGAGGGCCTGCTCTCGAACAACCTGAGAGGAACGACCCAAGTGGGGACAAACAGATTACCCGGCTCTTCAAACCCACTATAAACTCAAGGCTATCAAAGACACAAAACCTTGGTAGACATAGTGTTTGTCTTCGCCTAGTGTGATCGCGTATGAGATTTCAACCATAGGGAGATCACTAGGCAAGAATTCTTAAGGTACTCTTGTGGTCACGAGATCGGTTACTCATCGCAAGGTGAGGTGTCCTGTAATTGGGAGCAAGAGGAAAACTATGAATAGAAGCCCTATCTAAACACCCTAAGTTAGTAACTATTCTTTTTAGCTGCTCAACTTCTTGGTGCAAGGATTGATCCTAGTGGACTACCCGGATCACCCCAAGATTTTACACTCACCATCTGTGTTCCCTTGGTTATGCTTATGGAATTTCCATGACAAATCCAATATCTCTTGTGGGAAACCACTTGGTGTGAGGTGAAGGAGCATCAAGTGTGGGCCAAGTTGTTGAGTAATGAACCATGTCCTTTAGGTAGATATTGCTTGATGTGTTCTCAAATGTGGTATACTAGTGAAAATCTTTTGAACATACACATGACAATAATTCTAGGGAATTCTTTTGAGACATCACATATTCTTGTATCATGCAAGGTTGCTTTCTCCCTTGCTTGATTGTTTGAAGAATACTCCATGTGTCACTATCTTGCTTGAAAAGAAATTGCTTTTGAACATCAAACTTGCTATGCTATCAACTATTGTCAAACTTTGTCAACCAAGTCAAAACATCAAATGCAAACATTTTCTTGTGTTGCTTGCTAAGGGGAGTCTCATCATTTGATTTTTATTTTTTATGTCTCTAGTTCTTGAACATGCTTAAAGTAACTCTTTGGTCTTGGTGCTCTTGGTCTTTCTATCTTCATGGTCTATGTCCACTTGCTAGTTATATTTTTGTTGAAATGGTTGCCTTGATTTCTTGACTACACTCTTGGGTTGGAGAGTTGTTCACTTGTCATCTTGCTTGCTCTATCTATTTGGCTATTTGGGCATCTTGCCTAGCTATTGACTTGAGTCATTCATGTCGTAAGTTTCTTGGACATATTGTTTGACAAGTCGCTTTAATCTCGCTCTACTATCTTGGCAAGTGAACACTCTACCTCCTATAGTTTCAACATCAAGTTATCTTCTAGGCTCTTTTATGCTTGGATTTGCATCTAAAACTATGGGATCTAAACCTTGTGCTACCAAACTTCAATTGAATCTACATGATCATGATATCCTCCATGTCACTAAAGAGTTTCAAGATCTATATGCGCAATATAAAGAACTAGAAGAGACAAACGATCTTTCTTACCTTCATCTCTCTAAGCGCATGACAAAAATGAAGTCTAAACTTGAGAAAAGGTTAGAGGAGAAGATTGCATCATTACATGAATCTTCCTTAAGGTCTTTACATGCATGTGAGTCACCTTCTTTGAGGTCATCCTCTTCTTCTAGGTCTACGTGCTCTACTTCAAGACATCAAATGTCTTCATCTTCTAGATCTAAAGACCTCCTTAGAGAGAAAGAAAGTGATAACTACTTTGAGCCTATGCCAAAATTTCATGATGGACCTATCTTTGACCAAGATAATGATGAAGACATGGATGCATCCCATTCACTTGAGAAACAAAAAAAGGACTCTAGACATAATTTTGATAGAAATTTTGCTCCCTTGGAAGATTCTTGTGATGACACTTTGAAAACACTTCTTAGCACCAAGCTCATCAGGTTACCTAAGTCTAGCTCATATGGAAACTCATTCTTGGATATCTATTGTGCTTATCATCAACATAATGAGCATAGTACTTTAGATTGCATTGAGCTGAAACATAAAATCCAAAATCTTATTGATAATGGAATTATTGATACCTCTAATGACTCATGTGATGAGGATACGTTTCTTGAGAAAGATCATATTAATGAACCTATGTCTAGTGATGGTTTCCTTGATACCTCCACTTCTTCCAACACTCATGCATCTCCCAACACTTCAATTCTTTCCAACTTGCCTCCAACAAACAAAAAACCTAGTGCTTTCCATATGCAATATGTGTACCCTCAAGGGCTACCTCTAAAAGAAACTCAAGCTAACCTTCACTTGGCTGCAAACCTTTTCCATGCCACTAATCCTAAACATCCTCAACCTTCACGCACTACTATGCCTAATCCAAGCACTACTCCATTCACTCTTCATTCTCCATTTTCCTTAGAAGTGGCTCCATGTCAAGAGGACTCTCAAAAAGAAAAAGCTATAAATGTCAAGAAAGATCAAGATCGAGCACCCTTTCATCTCTTTCAAGATTTTTCCCCTCCATATCCTATATCTTGTCCACCTCCTAAGTATGATGAAGATACCACTTCTATTATCTCCCTTGAGCTTACTGAAAATTATGAGAAAAGTTCTCTTCATATGCTATCCAAAGCTACTTGTCAAGATCAAAGTGTCCCCTCATGTTCTACTTCTCCATATCCACTTCAAAATTGTGCTCAAGCTTCAAGTGTTCGTATTAAAAATGTTGTTCCTATCACAGCTACTCATGAGTCTATTGATGGCTTTGACTATGTTGCTCAATCTAAAGATGTTGATATCCCTTCCCACTATCCCTTTGCATCTTCTAAATCTATCCTTGGTCCTTATCCATCTAAGCTAAAGCATTCAAACCTTCCATCCATATTGGGGCATTATGTTCCTTCATCTTCTACATTTTCTACTCCTAGCTCATTCCCTAGATCTCCTAGAATACCTCAAGATCAAAAAAGACACTCATCGTTGGTGACTTTTCAGCCATCTATACATCTAAACCAGTCATATCATCCTTATTCATCCACAAGTCCCAAGTCTTTTGGAAGTGAGAATAAACATAAGAATTCATTGAAAAAGAAAGATCACTATGTCCCATCTAATCGACATGTGAATGCTAAGAAGGAGAAAGCACAAAAGAGACTACAAAGGTCCACTATTAAAAAAGCTAAATCAAAGAAAATATGGTTTCCTAAACCCATTATTGAAGAAATGTGTTTTGAAGTATCCAAAGGAAAATCTAAAGCTATATGGATTCCCAAGTCTCTTTTAAAAGACTTGAATATTGAAAATACTTCAAAGTTGACATTCAAGCTTCCAAAGGCTTCTATTCCATCTTCTTCCAAAAATCTTTCTAAAAATATTCCAAAGCCTTCCACTCCACTTTTTTCCAAATCTCTTCTAACACCTCATACATCTAAACCTCAAGCTGCTTCATCCATGATTCCTCCACTGTTCCAATATTGTTCAAGGTGTGTGTCAATGTTGATCTTGTCCAATATTTCAGCTACCCTCATTAAATCCTCTAAAGTTTACACTTACTTTCTATACATGAACTCTTATCCTCTATATACTCTTCCTACTACCATTTCTCTTTCATCACCCTATCAACATCTTTGAGCATACCTTTCTATGGTCTTGGCTTATCGTGTCTTATCTTTTCTATAGGATCACTATCTACATTCAAACAGCTTGAGCTCTTTCTAAAAATTCTAAAAATTCTATTAAATAAATAATTTTAAAAAAAAAATAGAAAAAATGAAAAAAATGAAAATGTGCCTTAGCGAAAACCACTTCTTGTGGCACCTTGGTAGCAAAAGTAAAGAGAAATAAATTTATCT
Organism: Cupressus sempervirens; assembly: GCA_028749045.1. Classification (NCBI taxonomy): domain Eukaryota; kingdom Viridiplantae; phylum Streptophyta; class Pinopsida; order Cupressales; family Cupressaceae; genus Cupressus; species Cupressus sempervirens. The sequence continues at coordinate 514,973,260 of CM053790.1, forward strand.
TATGGTGAAAACTACTTCTTGTGGCACCTTAGATAAGTACCATGATGAAAACCTGGCAAATATGCATTATGCGTAATTCTTCCATCATCCATCTATCCCCTCTTCTCCCTTTGATCTTGACAATGTTGAGCTATCTTTGCATATTGGCTATCTTATCCACCAGATTTTCTATTGTGCTCTCCCATTCACTCATAGCCTCTATCTTGAGCTTTATTCTTATTGCTCTATCCCATTGCTATACTATCTAGTTGACCCCTTGGTCTTGAACATAATAAATGAAACATGGTTCTCATAGGTCTCTTGACATGGCTACTCTTTTGGACTACACACTTCATGCTATCTTTCTCATTACTTCCATTGCTTATCCAAAATATGCTTCATATGACTATTTCACCTCTTTCCCTAGCTTGGGTACTCTTGAGGAGTCAGTCCTTGAGGATCACTTTCACTTGCTTCATACTCTTTTTCATCCATCTTTTCTTATCCACTAGCTCGTTGCTCCATCATATCCTATACCTTGCTAGACATTGGGAGAAAATGATGTGATCTTGCTTGAGAACTAGTGATATCTAAAACCTTCTAAAAAATTCCAAAAAAAATCATATATGATCTTGAAAAAAATCCTAAAAATCAGAAAATGTCCCGAAAAAAAGATATTCTTAGTGAAAACCTAGCAATAGGCACTTTGATGTATCACCAAAAAAATCAAAAATACAAAAATAAAAAAAAATTGAAAAAAGTCTTGAAAAAATCTGTCAAGTGGTGAAAATCCGGAAACAAGCGCTACTTGAAACCCTTGCACCTATGTCTGTCAATCTCAATCATCCACTTCACTACACATTTCATGGCTTGGAATTGTTTCTTGTCCTCATCTCGAGGGCATAGCTACTTAGCCTATTGAGGTATTCTTGTGCATTAGGGTTTCTTTGACAACTCACAAAACAGTGTTTCTCAACACTACCCCCACCCACTTTGACATCAAGTGTTTTTCAACACTTAACTGATAGTTTACCTACAGTCTCCGAAGTTGCAATATTTCTCACTATCAGAATCAAGTCTTGAAGAAATAGCCAAGTGACTTACACACACATAGTTTAACACTTAAACAACTAAGCTATGCTGATCTTTATCTACTTTGTATGCTGTCTATGACAATTTATTTACTATATGTTCCATCCCTAATAGTCTTTCAAGGATGTCATTGACTAGAAGACTGGGGGCATGGGCATGTTTTCTTGATTTTTGCTTGTGGGTGTACTTTGTTTGTCTATAGTGTTGTAAGCATTCGTGCTTGTCCTATTCAACACTTTGACTTATAAATGTATCATCCTTGACTATTTTGCAAGACCACACTTGGGGTTTATCCTAGCGCTTATGCCTTGATATAGGTGTAATCTTGCTAAATTAAACTTAGGGAATCTAATCACGTAGTTATCTTGACTTACATGTCTCTGATGCTTAGATTGGATTTCCACATACCTATCTGGTATCGATCATATTCATATCCTCATAGTTATACTAGTGATGGTTGTATGATCTCATGATGTCCCTAATAAATGCTCAATGATGAAATTAAGAGTCTAAATGTTATGCACTTCTTGCTAGTAAACCACTTTTCATATTAGCTTGCATTTTAAGTTCATTTTCTAGCTTAGTCTTGCATTCTTGCATATGGGGAGAGCTCTCTCTTCATCTTTTTGTGGACATATAAGCTAACTCCTTTCATATATTTCTTTATTTTCTTCTTGTTCATGTCTTTTCACCTTCTTAATCTTTCACTTTATCTCTTTTCTATCTTATCATCACATTATATAAAGTTTTGACCTCTTAAATAATTTGAATGTCCTAGATTCATTTTCGGGATCAAAATCCAAATTTGAGTTCATCTTGATGGTCAAAATTATCTTTTAAAATTATACTTTCTTCTGAGTAGTTAGCTGACCTTTTGAGGTCTAATCTCTGAATCATCACTGGGGCATCTTCATTTCTTCATGTCTTCATCATTTCCATACTTCATAGCTACTTCAATTCACTGTTTCATGTCTAAAATCACCTTTCTACTCATTTTGACCTAATTTTAATGCTATATCCTTCAAGGTCAACTCTAGTCAAACTGGGGCATTTTATCAATTTTTTTATAGTCATTCTTGGGTTCTAATCATCTATATGTCATCTTGGACATTGCTATATTCTAATTTTCTCATGTCTAGCCAGTTTTTGCATCCCCTTACCTCATTTCAATTTCGATCCCGAGGGGGCATAAATACTCTATCACTGATTGCTACAACTATCTATTTCTTAGGAGCATTTGTTTGATCTTCTCACTTGTTCTCGATCTATCTACTTTGCTAAGTGTTAGCATTCTTCTTGAATTCTGACATCATCTTTTCCTAGTGTTTAGTACTACCACTATCAGGCTGTACATTTAGGACTTGCTATCTTTTTCTACATTTCGTTCTTCAAAATCAGATATCTATATCTATCACCACCTACTTGGCTTTCTATTTTCTTTGACATAATGTGTTTCCAGATCGATCACACATTAGTCAAAGAGAGGCAAATGTAATAACCTAAAAATGGTCATCTAGACTATTAGCCCCCTTTTCAACATTTCGGCTAAAAAAATTTAATCATTTACCTAAACCAAATTGTTAATAATTAATTTATTTGATTATAACCTATAGTTTGACTATGCTATCCTAAGTTCATTATTTGATTAAAAGAACATGTCCCCTTTTAATTAAATAAAACACCCCATTCTTCTAACCCACTTAAAGTGCACACATAAAGTCCTTTTTCTATTTTGCAATTAAAAGAAAAGGCTTTGTGACTTTTGTCTTATATGACAAGTCAACTTATATTCTATTGGTTGACTTGTGTGTGCACATGGATCACTCCTCTTTTCAAATTCCACCATTGGTCATCCACCATCTTCATCTTGATCTCTATCATCCGTACGACTTTAAAAGGGAGAGAGCTTTCCCCCTCAAAGGATCCATCCATCATTTGAATATTGTTATGCTGCAGGTTTTCTAACAGGTTTCTTTGGAGCTTTGTGGAGAACTTCTCTTTCTTGTCTACATTCTCTCATCCATTGCATTCTAGCTTAGCTTAGCTTTCATTTTTACATGTAGCTTAAATAATATAGTCTAATAGTTGGATTGCAACACTCTCATCCATGCTTAAAATAGCTGCACTTTTCATATTCATTCTAGTTTAATCTTTAGTTGCATTGCATTCTTGAGGAACTCCTTGGGACATTTGCATTCTTGCATCTTGTCTTTGGAACGTCCCATTGCATGGTTTACTAGCAAGAAGAGTATCTCTAAGGCTCATATGAGAGCTTTCTTATTCTTGAAATATACTCTCTTGCACTCTGTGGATAGGGAGCTCTAAGCCGGCATCCAAGCATTCCAAACTCATGGAATCGTTTGGATAGAAGGGTTTAGAGTGGGACACTTTTGAGTGTACGGTATCATTCTTCAATCATCTATTTGTCATGACTCCTAAATCTTTGTCTCCAGTGATTTGATCTAGTGTATGATTCCTTCTCACATACTTTGCTAATACAGGTTCATGTCTTAGTTCGTCTTGTTGTTTTTCACTGGATTTAGTATGTTTAACTTATTTTTTTGTCTTTGGTTGCAACTTGACTTCCTCTATCTACTAGTTGACAGTAACTCTACTATTTGATAGTCACTTCCTATGACTTGACTCCTATAGCTTGATGCTTAGTAGTCTATTTATATTTTTTAGAACTCCACTACACAACCATGGTAGTGCTTGACTGTTGATGCTTGACAACAAACTTTTCTATTTTAGGTAAGGTTCAAGGTTCACCTTCATAGATATAGACAAAGTTTCTATAATCTTTAGGTTATTTCTTGCATTCTTCTTCTTTTTCTTTTAAAATTCATCAACTCTTAACATTTGCACTTTTAGCAATTCTGTTAGTGTTAGAATTCAAACACTTATAAGCTTTTCTCTTCATGGAATAACCTAGAAATATGCTTTCATCACTTTTTGCATCAAGTTTACCTTTTCTTGCATCTTTCAATAAGTAACACTTTATTCCAAAAACTTTAAAATAATTCACAATTGGTGTATATCCATACCAGAGTTCAAAAGTTATTTTGTTTGTTCCTTTCTTCACTTGAACTTGGTTCACAGTGTAGAGTACAATACTTATAGCCTCTCTCTAGTAATTCTGTTAAACATCCTTCTCCATCATTAGTGTTCTTGCATAATCTATAATTGATCTATTTCTTCTCTCAGCTATACCATTCTGTGGTGGAGCCCTTGTTGCACTAATTTGTCCCTTGATTCATTTGTTATTGCAAAATATGTTGAACTCTTTTGAGATAAGTTCACCACCTTTGTCTGATCTCAAACATTTTAGACTCTGTAGATGCTTAAAATTATCTAAAATGCTATATTAATTTATTTAATATTTCCTATGACATTATAATTAATTAATTATATTTTTCATATTCTTCTACTTATTTAATTAAATTTATTTAACTAAATAGGTTCATTTTCCTAATGTATTTAAATTCAATTCAAATACATCCCCTCTAATGTAACATTTATTTAATGCATGATGCCCCATAAAATCCCTTTTGTATTAATTTTAATTTATTTAATTCCCTCCACTTCATTAAATTCTATAATCTTGTGATTAGGTTAAATCCTAATCCCACCTAAATCCTAGTCTACACCCATCACTCTCATCCTTCTAAACCTACCCATTAATTAATCTCAATTGATTATCCTAAACCCCTTTCTAAACACATTTTTATCCGTAACTATTTGATCGCACATGTGTGAGCAACTCAATATCCAATAAAGCTACCATTTTAATATTTTATTCACACCTCTTACACATTTGTCCCCCTTTCCTTTCTCCAAGGTTTCTCACACATGTTTGAGCAAACCTTGAGCCATTACTTTCATCCAAAAGGCTTATGTTGACCTTTGCATGGCTTCTCCCCTTAGTCCACGTGTCTCCCTTGAGGCACCTATGTGGATGCCACATAAATGCCACCTCCACAAGGCCTCTCTCAAACCTATAAATAGAGCCCTTGTCTCAAGCATTTGACATCCCCCTCATTTGCATTGTTATAATGCTAGTTTGGAGTTAGAGCTTTCTAGTGATTTTTAGTGATTTTTATACATTATTACTAACCTTTGGTAGTTGCTAGTTTATTTTTATTTGCATTGTTAACTTAGTTTGATTTCTTGCATCCATCACTTACCTCTTTGAATGCTCTCAAGAATGGTTGTTTTCATAGCCATCTCTTGAGGTATTCTTGATCATTAGCATAGGTTTACATCCATATTGCATTTTCATTACATTGAGATTCAATAGTTGTGTTTGGGAGAGCACATCCATGTCCCTCACACTTGAGCACACCAAAAAGACCTCTTATGGGTGCCCTTGTTGAGCTGCTTTGAGGTTGCACGAGGATTTTAATTTTTGGTTGCATAAGTTGTTAAACTAAAGCTTGTTTTAGTTGTATTTCAATATGTTTCTAATATTTCATATGTACATGTACAACTAATATTTGCTTGTTTATGCATGTTCATGACAGGTTAGGTTTTCATGCATACATTTTGGCATGCCTGTGTGGACCCACGTCCCTCTTCCACTTTTAAATTTCACCAAAACTCATAATTTATTGTCAAAACCCACACATTGTCATCTCTGTTAGGATGCAGTGTCTTTTGCAAAGATGCTTTGTCATCTCCACTTATTGGCGTTTTCACTCATGTCTATTTTTCAAAACCAGTTAATCCAACAACATAACTTATTCTGTCATCTCCAATAAGTTTTGATGTCTCTGAATGTTATTTTTTAATCTTTGTAGTTTACCATTCTATCATCTATGTAGTGGGCAACCAAAAAAATAGTTGTTTTATCAAACAATCATCTACAAAATTTAGCTAGAATTCTCATCTGCACTTTCGGTAGACTAAACCTTGAGGTATCAATGAATTTTCATCTCTTCCTTAGTAGTTTATCATCTATGCCAGTTAGTATTTCCAGTAATCTATTGTCTATGGTTTTCTGTCAGCTGGGAAGTTTTTGAATCTACAAGTTTTTTCTATCATATTTGACTCTAAAGTGTCAATGTCAGTAAACCATACTCCTTTGTATTCTATCATCTACGAGCTTTGTCATCTTGGGTATTCTATCATCTGTGCCCAATGTCTTTTGTCTCTGAGTATTGATAGATTGACTTATTCTTTTTAATGCCCAACTCATTGTTCAATTGATATACAGAGAATTCTAATATGTTTTTATCATAGGAGACAAACTTTGGAGTATTTAATTTAGTGATTTTAATCACTTGGAGATTTGTAGTGAATTTAATCATTTGTAGGATTTAAAAAGATAAATGAACTTGCATGAATTAATCATTTATCCTTGGAATGCATGTTGTAACTAATATCATTTAAAGGTCAAACAAACTCTTGAATGCATTAAGGTAACATTACACATACGCTTTTGAATGATTTAAGGAAACTTACACACATTTCATTGGAATAAATAATGTTCAAAAACACTCTTGAATGCCTTAATGAATGAAAAAGATTTTCATTGGAATGCATGTGTAGAGTAACCAAATACAATCTTGAGTGCCTTAAGGAAATTGACATGATCTTCATTGGAATGAATGGTTAGATAGTGAATACTCTCTTAAATGCCTCAGGTCAAAGAAGAATGTGATGAAACATTTTGATTTTGGGTTTAAAACGCTCTCATACAATCTTGAATGACTAAGGGACAAAGAAGCTTGCTATGAAATATTTGGACTTGGTGCTTATAATGAATACACTCAATCTTGAATGACTTAAGGGGATTTGTTCATTTCTAGCAATTTGCTTATATTGAATACGATCGATTTACTTTTTGTAGGCAAATCCTTTCTTTTTATTAGGTTGAAAACACTATCAAGTGGGAATGAACAATGCATTGTTAAACATTTGTGTCTTCAAAATTAGATAGAAAATCTAAGCTTCATTGGAAAAGAACAAGTGTCTTTTAAACCTTGAGGCCACTTATGTATTCTCTCCTCTTGCGCCTTCCAGTGATCTTGAGTGCACAAGAAATAAGTGGTCTTGTTTTTCTTTAGGAGGCTTTCTTGGGGATTTCATCACCCCTTAGGACAACCTCAACTCTAGCATTCTGGCAAAGTATAAATATTGGGAGGTGAATCGAAAGACACCTCTCTTGGAAGCAAATTTTGTCACTCTTGGCTAAGCCCTAAAGAACTTTATACCTTTGGGAAGTGAAGATTTATATTTGGGTTATTTTCTCCTCCCATTTGTGTGGTACTATTTTTTTCATCTATATATTTGGGCCTCACGTACCTTGCATATATTGAGGATGCCCTCTAGATAATCTTTGTATATCCTAGTAGCAACCTTATTAGGATTGTTGATGTGCTCAGCATGCTTGAATATTTAAACATCCAAAACCAATACCAAACATCAAATAAGTCCAAAAAATGAGTCAAATGGTAAGCTAAAAATTGAGTGAGTATAATGGTGGTAAGTGGGTCCTCTTGACCTACAATTATTTTGATGAGTTCTTATATTTGGTCTAGCATTTGAAATTCATTGGGTCTTTTACTGACAAAATGCTTTACAAATTTTTTTTTCTTGGTCTTGTAACTAGAATTTTTTTGTTCCTGCCATGATCAACAAAGTCAAACCTAAGAAGGTGAAATTATCCAAACCATTTTCCTACAAGGAAAGAAAAAACCTAGCATACAATGATAAATCATTCTCAGATGCTATCAAAGACATTAAGAAGGAAGAAGTTGAACAAGACCATTATGAAATAATCTTATACAATGGTAAACTGCAAAATTGGTCTACTTTCCTTGGAGTAAACCTAAGATTTTTGTTTCTAGTGAGAGAAGATTGAATTATCCGCATAGTGCTCATATCACCCTCATTTTCTACATCAATCCATTTTTGAAATTTCTAGTCTCCCATTTGCAATATTTCCTCTAGAGAGCTCATCTGGACCTTAATATTTTGGCCTAAGAACATCTTAGTTACAAAACTTCCAAGATTACAACACTAGACCTTTATCAACAAGCAAAAATTTATCATAATTATACTTACTCACTTGAGATCACAAGTCCATCTCCAAGTAGTGAGTAATATATTCGGTGTCCTATCTTGCCCAAAGATCACTTGTCCATCTTTGGTAGGAGAAAGATACTTTTATCCTATATCACACTTGGTTTGCCAAATCAACAAGGTCTTTTGTTTATATTTAGGTTGTTGGCCCCTTTATCATATAAGGTTCAGTTGCTCTCCCATATCTTTTCTTTCTTCCATGATCTTTCACCCATTGGTTTGGTCATAATTGTATGGTACAAACATGATCCAATAGACTAACATTTAATCCTATGTCACATCTATTGGAATCACTAAGACAACAAGAGATGGAGAATCCTTTTCCTCCATGATCAACCTCATTGGGGAATACATTTACCCCTAGTAAAAACCTTGTATGCCTTGCTCAACATCCACACAAGAACCAAAGAATCCTTTTCAAAACACTACTCTAGGGAGTAACACACATGATGATGAAGGAGTGTACCAAGATGAAGATCCCATTGGTAATAATAACATCCCTAGTGATGTCCAAACATTTATTGCAGATACATACAACTTGAAAATGTTGGAAAAATCTATTAGGGAAAACAAGATGAAGATCTTCCTAAACTTGGTTAAAGATGGTATTAATGTCCCTATGAGTTTTGATGAGAACACTTTGTTTAGACAAATTACCAAGGATAGTGCTCCTATGTTACCAACTTCAAACATAGTCCAAACATCTGGCAAGGAAAAATAACCTATGGTAAGAACTAGTTCCATACCTACATCAAGTGCTTCAACACAACCTATGTGCCAATTAAGTGTGGAACATATTCAACAAATCATTAGTGATATGCCTAACACTGCTACACATGTTAGTATTTTGCAGTCAACCTTGCTAGGTCCATTTGTAGGATGCTTAAACATTGGATAAGTACCTATACAAAAAATGGCAATCCTGACACAACTAATATATTCCTCTTATTTACAAATGCAAACAAGTATGATGAAAATTTCTATGCTAATTCCAATGACTGCATATCAATACGTTGGCCAAAGTGGCACACCTCCACCTCCACCACCTCATAATATGTTTGGGAATCCATACAACTTTGGAGGTGGGTTCATCAATTCCCAACAATCACAAATGCAACCAAACCAAGATCTAGCCCAACAGTTGCATGAACTTTGAAATTTGGTCCATAACATGAACAACAAAGGGGTGAAGGATTTCTCTTTTGAGAAAAATTTTCCCTTTGTGTTTGACAAATCTATTAACATGATATCATTTCCACCAAACTTTCAGATTCATTAATTTGACAAATATATGGGAGAAAGATGTCCCATCACACATCTCAAGGAACTCTCCATCTTATGTCAACAAATGGCCTACTGTGAGGATTATCTTAAGAGGCTCTTCACAAGAAGCCTCGGAGGCCTGACACTTGAATGGCTAATGAATTTTCCAAGAGGTCCCAACACCTCTTTCAATGAGTTGATAGGGAAATTTGTAGCAAAATATTAGTACAACATTGAACATCATGCCTCATTGAGTGATTTGTGCAACACAAAAGAATGAAATGATGAAACATTTTCCAATTTTCTACAATGGTGGTGACATCTTGCTAATCACATTCCATACAAAATTGAAGATTCCCACCTGGTAGACATATTTATCAAGAATTTGATCCTAGAGATGTCTTTTCAAATAAAGATGACTAGTCCTGAAGACTTTGCCACATTAGTCAAGAAAGGAAAGAACATTGAAAATGGACTCTTAGACAAGGATTCCATTAAACATTATAGCTCTACATCCTGAAAAAATGACACAAACAACAATAGAAAACCCAAATTTTGGTCCAAAAAAAAGGTATTACCCATGATGATGTCACCAATGTCAAAAGTGTACAAAATGTTCAAGGTGGAAACAATAACAAAAATAACAACTATCGTAACCGAAACAACAACAATTCAACTATGACAATTAGAATCAAAATAAAAACAACAATTATAATAGCCAACAATCTCGCAATCAAACACAATTCTTTCCCTACAATAACAACAATAACAACTACAATCATGATTATGACCAAAATCAAAAGTTCACTAACTTTTTGTGAACCCTTAGATGGCATATTTCAAAAGTTAGTGGATCACCATTTAATGATCTTTCCCAACACATGTCTCTTTGATAAAAATAAACCCAAATCAAAATGGTATAGGGAAAATGAATATTGCAAATACCACCGCATCAAAGGATATGACACAAAAAAATGTATCAAACTCAAAGTTTTCATTCAAAATCTTGTCGATGATGGGGAAATTGAGGCTGAAGGAGGACCACCCTCTAAAAATGCTAAACTAAAGATTTTTTCAAAAGCCATTTCCTATCCAGAACAATAACAATAACAATAGTGGAAACAACAATACAAACAATGTTAAATGAGCTTCCATGTCCAACATGCTACATTATGATTATTCTACTAATCACATATCATGATTTGACTCCTTGTGTGGGAAAATAGAAAAAAACAATATATGTGGTTTTGACTCCATGTGTGTCCACATTGAAGAAGTCAACACTCACATAAATACCCTTGTCCTACAAGTAGCCCATTGTGGTGCAACCACTCAACGAGGAAGAATTACTTTGCAAGCTATGACTCCCAATCCCACTAATCTATCAGTTCCACATGTGCCTGCTACGCCATCCACTCCACAAAGACTCACTTCTTGCTATGATGTCCTCTCTTAGTTAGGGAAGATTCCTATATAGATATACATTCTAGAGCTTCTCACCACCTCACACATCCACAAGGAAATTCTAGAGATTGCTCTTTTAGAGTCTCGTGTTCCTAAAAATATTTATGCATCCCAATTCACTGCCACGATTGGAAATATTGCTACCCAACAACACCTTGTCTTCATAGACAAAGATTTTCAAGGTCCTAATCAAAATCACAATTTGTCACTCCACATTGAAGTCCTTATATAGTGACATAAAATAAAATGAGTACTTATAGATAATGGATATGGTTTAAACTTTTGTACATTGAAGATGATCTATTTCTTGGGGCTTCTAGAAGACCTCCTAGATATCAATAAAAGGATAACAATTAAATCATATGATGAAAGAGAAAGAGAATCAAAAGGAGTTATCACGCTACCACTAAAGCTTGGGTCCATTGTAATAAATATTGAGTGTCATGTCCTATATTTGGACTTGTCATATAACATCTTGCTCAGTCGACCCTGAATTCATACACTAAAAGTGTTCCCATCTACATGTCATTGGTTCTTGAAATATCCCTAGCAAGGAAGATAGGTCATGATTCTAGGTGATCCTTTTCCTTTTTCTTTTTTTAGAGATTGGAAGGTGCCCCAACAAATTTTTGTCTAGTCAGTGAATTTGTTAAGGTTATACCTAGATCCCTCAAAATAAAGGAATCACCTTCCACAACAATACTAGAGTTATCCAATATTGATTCCAATTCTCATAAAGGAAAATAGAAGATTGAAGATATTAAGGTCAAAACTACAGTGAAGAAGGTTACTTTTTCTAACCAAGGAATGGGAGAGTATATGTTTGAAAATTCCTTGTGTGTTGGAAAACTACCACTCTCACCTCAATCCTTTGGAAAACCTTCCCAAATACCACCTTCTACAAATAAGGATACTATGCAAGTTAATAAAACAACCTTTGAACATTGAGGTTTTCTTAGTGATGAACACATGGAGTCTAATACCTTAGATTGGCTATATTTTGACAAAAAAGATGATCATGTGGAATTCCCTAAAGATAAGTATGTTAAGGCTCCTCCCATCATTGAAAACATGGGATATCACAACACTGGCCTTTGACCTAAAAAAGTTGGAATCATACAACCCCTTGAGGCTAATAGCTATCCTAAGGATGTGGTTTGGGCTCAATTAAACCCAAGGTGTCATTTGGTGACAATTAATATACAAACAAACTTGATTCTAAGACTAAGGAGGAGGAAATCTTTGAAATCACCTTTCAATATATTGAAAATGACCTATGTAACTATGTCCATTCCATTACCATAGCCAACCTTGCATCCATTGACTTACCCCTCACCAATCCTGACATGAGAGATTGGGACCTTTAGGACACACCACCGGCTCTTGATATCTATAACTCAGATGAAGTAGCGATGACACTCATTAGCCTTAAGAATCTCCAAGACTACAAACATGAGATCCAATACAATGAGGAATCCTACTTTGGTTGCCAAGTCAAATGTTTTAGTCACAAAAAAGAAAAAGAAAAAAAGAAAAAAAGAAAAAAAGAAACATCATCTAGTGAAAACTCTTTTGGAGCATTTTGGATGAAGAAAAAGACAAAATAAAGGATGCATCTTCTATTGAAAACCTCCTAGAGGCACCATAAGAGGGAGAGATTGACTTGATATTTAGATCTTTACCACCAAAAATATCATCTATATTGAATGAAGACACAATTACAATTAACTTGGGCACAACAGATAATCCACAAATCACCTACATTGTAGCTACCCTAAGTCTTCAAGAACAAAAAGTGATGATTGAATTCCTAGAAAAAGGTAAAATTAATTTTGCATGGACATACAAAGACATACCTAGTTCAGACAAAAATTTGGTTGTGCATCACTTAGCAATAGATCCAAAGATTAAACCTATGAAACAAAAGTTACTCAAGATGCATCCTAAGGTAGCAGTTTTGGTCAAAGAAGAACTACAGAAAATGTTGGAGGCAAAATTAATCAGACCTATTGATTATCTTGAGTGGGTTTCCTACATTGTTCTTATAGGTAAATAATTTGTAGGTATCTACATTTGTTCAGATATATTTACATCTTGCATGTCCTAAGGATGATTTTCCTCTTCCTAACATAGATGTCATAGTGGATTTAGCTGCTTGACATGAAATGTTGTCTTTAATGGATGTTTTCTCCAATTATAATCAAGTTACAATCAGATCACAATTGTAGAAGAACATCAACATAAAATGACATTTACTACCCCATGGGGAACCTTTTATTACCAAGTCATGTTTTTTGGCTTGAAAAATGCCAGTGCCACCTATTAATGCATAATGACTACAATCTTCCATGATCTATTACATGTCATAATGGAGGACTATGTTGATGACATTCTAGGAAAAGCTAAGACATTTGATTTCCACATTATTGTTCTTTCCACCATATTTGAGAGGTTGCAAAAATACAAAGTACGCCTTAATCACAAGAAGTGTATTTTTGGGGTCCAATCAAGGAAATTGTTAGGTAGTGTTAAGAAGATGTATTGAGGTAGATCTCGCCAAAGTGAAAGCCATCATGGAAATGCCTCCATCTACTACATTGAAACAATTCCATCATTTCCAAGGGTAGTTATAGTCCATCAGATGGTTTCTATCCCAGTTAGCAGATAAGGTTCATCCACTCCAACATTTTCTTTGAAAAGACACTAAGTTTCAATGGGATTGCCTATGTCAGAAAGCATTTGAGCAAGTTAAAGTATACTTGGCTGATCCACTAGTTCTAATCCTTCTAATCATAGGACAATCATTGATTCTCTACATTTTTTCCACTTTAGTTTCCCTAGGTGCTCTTTTAGCACAACTAGATGACCAAGGTAATGAGAAAGCTATCTACTATCTTAGTCAAACATTAGTTGGTTATAAGTTGAACTACACTACTATTGAGTGAGCTTGTTTAGCGACAATCTTTTGCATGCAAAAACTATGCCACTATATGCTTAATCACACTACATATCTCATTGCCAAGATAGATCCCCTCAAGTGTTTTCTATCAAAAGATTTCCTCACTGATCGTATTGCAAAATGGGTTTTGATCTTAGGTGAATTTGACATTATCTTTAAAGATTGCAAGGCCATTAAGGGACAAGTAATTGTAAACCAACTTACTAAAGCTTCTCTTCAAGGAGATCATTCTATTATATTAGATTTTCTAGATGACACAATTATGACTGTTACCCCTCATACATAATGGAAACTATATTTTGATGGTTCCTTCACACAAAAGGGATCGAGGGTAGGAATTTGGTTTGTTATACCGCAAGGAGACCTTATTCCTAAGTCTTATAAGATTTCATTCCCTTGCACAAAAAACATAGTTGAGTATGAAGGATTAGTGATAGGGCTCTATTAAGCTATTAGATGGAATATTAAGAGCCCACTTTTCTTTGGAGACTCCCAATTGGTCATTAGGAAATTCATAGATGAATACCAAACAAAGGATAAAAAGTTGTTGCCATACCATCAGATAGTTGAAGATCTGAAATACATTTTCACTGAGATAGTCTTTCAAAAATACTAAGGACTAATAACAAAGCAATAGATGCCATGGTCACCATTGCCTCCATGATCCCCATGCCTAAGTATAGTCCTAAGTGCGAGTTTCTTGTTGAGAATCTTTTTCTTCCTACTTACGAGAAACCCAAATAAGAGTTGGTGTGTGAGATTGTCAATCCTGAGCCTCCATGGTACTCCTACATTTTTGCCTACCTTCATCACAAAACAATCCCCATAGACCTTTCCATGAACCAAAGAAAAACCTTCATCTACCACACTACTTGATATACTATTTTAGGTGATAAAATTTTTCGAAAAAACTTCAATGGAACCCTCCTCTGATGTCTCAGTTTAGATGAAGCCAAAATGATGTTCGAAGAGGTTCATCAAGGAATTTTTGGTACTCATTCTAGTGGCCTTACGTTAGTGAAAAAGCTCCTCAGAATGAGTTACTATTGGCCTACTATTAAGGTTGATGCCTACCATTTTGTGAAATGTTTTGTTCCTTGTCATCAACATGGACATTTGATACACACTCCTACCCAAGACCTTCAACCCACCATCAACCCATGGAAATTTTCCCATTGGGGATTTGATCTTGTTGGTCAAATATATCTAAATTCTGCAAATGGCCACAAGCATATTATTGTCACCACTAAGTATTTCACAAAGTCAGTTGAGGCTATCCCTTTAAACTACACCACTGGAAAACAAGTTTCAAAGTTTATCTTGAACTAGATTATTTGTCATTTCATTATCCCTCAAGACATCATGAATGATAATGGAACTCCTTTCAAAAATTAAGAAGTTGCCACATTGTGTAGGAAATTTGAAATCACCCAACATTTTTCCACCAAATACTTCTCCCAAGACAATGGCCAAGATGAAGCCATAAATAAACCATTTTGAAAATCCTATAGAAAATTGTAGATGTAATTGGCCTTGATTGCCACCTCCAAATTACTCCTGCCCTTTGGGCCTACTGCACCTCCAACCATACCCCCATAGGAGCCATCCAATTTTCCATTGTTAATGGTTATGAAGTTGTTTTATCCATAAAAATTGAGCTCCCTCCACTCAAAATCTCTCTCAAGAATCTAATGTTTGAAGAAGAATACCAAGTTGCTCACTTGCAAGTGCTGTAACTCCTCAATGAGAGATGCCTCAATGCCCTAAACTACCTCCACATGTATCAAAATCACCTTCAACTCTAGTTTCATAGAAAAGTCATACCTCAGGAATTTGAGGTGGGTGGCTTAGTTTTGCAACATAACATGAGGAATCACCAAAAAGGAAAATTTGAAGCTAATTGGCTTGGTCCATTTATCATTACAACCAAATATGGTTCTAGGGAATATTAGATTTCCACTTTAAAAGGAGATCCACTCCCTTATCCTCTAAATATCCAACACCTCAAGTAGTTCTATGTTTGAGTTCTACAGTTCCTGTATAGTGTTGTTAAAGTTGACGAAAAATCCAAATCAAAAAATCAAATGTTCCTAAAGAAAAAGACTAAAAAGAGAAAAAAAAGTTCCTTAATTTTTTTTGTTGGTCTATTATCTATAAGGCTCATCCCACTTCACCACATTCCACTATATCATCCCACCTTTGTGCAAAATTCCTATCTGACTTGCACTTTTAATGCATCTAATAAAAGACCTCTTGTCTGCGAGGCATCCATTCACCTTCACCTTTCAAAAGACCTCTAGTCCATAAGGCACTTTCCTGTCGAATGTTTTTCCTCCCCCCATTACATTGAGATTTTTCCCACAATAGTAACTACAACAAAACTTAAACAAATCACCATTTGAGACTTAACAATTTGAGAAATTGTTCTTCTTATAGCCCTTGCCAACAAAGATTTGTGACAACAAAATTAGATAAACAAACTTTCATAGGATGAATCCTTCCTACACATGGCACTACAACCTTCCCTTTTGGGAATTAACATTCTTGGAAGCAGCTATGGACTAATTAACTACTTGTCATGAGGTTTCTTTTGGTTGATTTCATCTTTCTGTGTTAGTTGTGGCCTTTTATGGTGTGCCTTGATCTTCCATATCTTGGTATCACCTAAATGGTTCCAAATGACTACACATGTCATTTTTGGTATGATATTTTCATGATTCTTTAGTGCATCTATGTTAGTTCCAAGTTGTGGTTATGTATTGCTTATTGGGGGCAATGGGTTAGCACACTTTCCTCCAATATCCCTAAAAAGAATTTGGGTGTGTACAAACCTCTCTAGTGCGTATATGACATTTGTTCCATCATGGCTATGAAAACTACATATATTTTCCTATAGTCTCTATTTTTGAGAGTCTATTCTATGAAAAGGTATCTTCTCATTTATGTTTCTATAACATTGGGTGCATAACTCCTTTTGTAAAATCAAACAAGGGTGTGCTTTCCCATATAAACACAATTGAATCCCTTGATATCATGTAGTATAGGATTTCATTGCACTCAACTTGAGACAAAGGTTTTATTTATTCCCCCCTCCTATGCTAGGCTACTTGATTGCTATGAGTTAACAAGTTTGACACAAAGTCCACCATTTAGGTCTCATTCATTTTTTCATTTTCATTTACACTGTGCTTACATCATTTCATTTTTCATTTTTTTAGCTCATTCATGATTCATATATTATTGACATTTTCATTTAGGATACATTCATTACATATTACATTATACATGTCATTCATTAGGTCACATTATTTGTTCATTACATTAATCCATTAGATATCATATCATCACATTTATTAACATAAACATCATGATACATCTAAAGCAAAGCATATAGTTAATCCATACATATCAGATAATAAAATGCATATATCTCATATATCACCATAGGACCTGTATCATCCACACATTAATCATCGTATATGCACCATAGGAAACATAACATCACACACATCCTACATCACAATGCCAGTAACAACATCATAAATATCGCATGCATAAGCAACTATCATCCATATACATCTAGGCGTATCAAATCATGTCAGATATCTCAAAAAAATAAGTGTCCATGTACAGTTCGTATACAAAAGAATCATGTAGTACATCATGCATAATGCATCATCAAAAACTCACTGCATCTACATCACTATGTCAAAAATAAAAGCTCTAGGTCTCATGTGGTTGGTTGTGAGGGCCTTGCCCCTCCTATACCCCCTCCTTGTGGAGGCCTAATCTATCTAACTAATGACTCTAACCTTTTATAGCCCCCTATAGTCCATGGGCTAGCTATGTCCTAGAACTCTAGCTGTCATTGATTTGTGGGCAAGGCATCATGATAAAATGGCCTATAGTAGGTTGCCTCTCACACAACTCATGCCTCATGTTGACATGTAGTCAGGGCCTCTTGCATCACTATCACCATCCCCCTAGCCTATACCATCTATCTGGAAATATCTCGTTGGCCGCAATACTCATCCACTTACCTCTAATGAATTTACCTCTTTGCTCATAGGGTGGCCACTTCCTATTGAAGAGTGTCTATATTGGCCAACTCATCCATCTCCACCTACATGGTGAAGTCACTAAACTCTCCTACATCTACCCTAGCCTACAGTTTTGCCAAAGCCTCCTAGGAACTGTCTACCCTTGCTTGCTCTTCATGTACCTTGACCTGTACCCATGCAACCTCTCTCTGGATGATGTCTCACACATCCCTCACTATCTTTGTATCATACTATTGAGGTGGCTCCTATGGTACATGTACCTATGGCCCTAGTTGTGGCCCATACACTAATGATGCCCCTACTGGTACTAGTTCTCTACTCTGATAGACTCTATGCCCTAGAGGACCCTACTATACTCCCTACCTTGGTGGTGGCACCACTGCTACCTATCCCCCATCTCTTGCCCCATCTCCTCCACCCTATGCCTTCTTTGCTATTGGTGGCACTCTTGGTACTATTAGTAGCACTAGCTAATGGGCCATCCACCACTGTGTCTATACAAGTGTCATCCCTGCATCTCCCTAGTCCTATCCATGTACCCAGGGCACTAGCTACATACCACACTATAACATCATCACCAATATCAAAGTGGTACCATAACCCCATAATCTACCATACTCCTAGGATACCATTGGGTATAGGAATCTATTAGGCACAACATCCTAAACCCACCCAAATTGTCGCTACACCCTAGAGGGTATATAACACATAATAATGTGAATGGTTTGACCAATTGGCAAATAGTTTTTCTACACATAAGGAAGGTAGAGTTGATCCTCACTATCATCCTCTCCCCCTACTAGTAATATAGCCCCCCATTTCTCATCGTTGTCATATGGTGTCTAATCAAACATGATAATCTCATCCAGGCATCTCCTCCAAAATCTGACTGACTTAGTCAAGGTGTACTAGATCAGTGGCCTATACTGACATGCATATGGCTCACCAGGCTGTCGGGTCTCTCAACTTGTAATAGGGTGTGCCACACTTATGTGCTCCTATGACCACACTATCAATAATGTCAATGCAAGGCTTATGGTCCACTGTGTCCTATATGCGCACATGTGTAGATCATGGTATAGTTGGGCCAAGATAGTCTAACCCCAAAAGATGATCGTATCATTATCTTGTAAAAGAGTGCTTAGCACTCATGTCTAGTCAATCACAAACCCATGCCCAACATGGTCTAACACCATCCTCCATATAAGTGAGGCAAGATAGAGAGAAAGCCATGGCAACCTCTTCTCTACTACCTCTCTCCATGTCAACCATGATCTCTAAATAGGTAGCCTCTATCATCACTACTCAAAGCACTCTCATAGATAGGGATTTGCACCCTCTAGTACATACTTAGGATATCTCCCACAGATTAGCAATCAGAGAATATTCCACACATTGAGAAGAGTAACTATAACCTCTTAAGTAGGCATATGGAATTTAGAGGTTGATGTATGCCACCGCTCTATAAGTGCATAAATCTACACTGAGTGCACCCTCAGATCAGGTCATTCATAGATGTGCTCCAAATTGTATAGCCTCACATGACCCCACTCTACCTCCATGAGTGTCTCTCCTAGCACCATCGTCATTGGGTAGTGCTCCCATAATAAAAAAGTCATTATCTCCATCTACAACATAGAAAAGCAATGGTTAGTATATCATTCATTTCTTGCTCTTTATGCTTATCTATAACATGGGGCATAATACTTTGTTTAGCCCCCATTCATCCTTGTCACCTGATTCTATCATTTCTTCCAAATTGACAAAGATGCCAATCCATGTAGATGTGGATTGACAGAAATGACAAACTACAAAGACACTGATTTGGCATCTCTGGTGGCTATGTAGATGGTGGTCTTCCTATCGATGGATGCTAGACTATCATCTTCAAAGATGATGACATAGAGATCATCATCTCTAACCCTATCTTTGCTTTATGTTTCCCCCATTTGGCATCTGCCTAGATGATAGGGTAAACCCTACCATCTTTGAAGATTACGGGATGAATCCTATTGTCTCCGCAATGCCCCTAACCCTAGTTTTATGTTTGTGAAGATGACAAAGTGGAGAACTGTCGTCTATGCCCTAACCCCATTTTTTCTCCATTTAATATACAATATATGCTAAAATTAAATGCATAATTAAAACTTTGACAAGCAAGGATAGTCGAATTACTGGTGGTCCAATGTCAGTTAACCTCTGGTGCTCCTAGTCGTGCTCACCAAGATGTAGTCTCTCAATCGAAACCATGCTGCGTTTTGGTTCTATGCTCTCTAGGCATAAAAATGACTCTTCCATGTGCCCCTTGGAGGCTTATATAGCCCTCCAAGGTCCCCTTTTTGATCCCACACCTTTTCCTTCACCATGTCTCCCCTTGTGTATCCCCAAGTCATGCAAAATATTCATTTATGCCTTTTGCTACCCCTTCTTTTCTTCTAAAGTCCTTTTTATGAAAATTGCCCAAAATTTAAATTTTGCTCCATTTCGCGAGGGGGCACCCTCCTCCCCTATTGTCATTATGACACAACTCTTAGGTCTCTTATCCTCTCTAAGGCAACCTATATTTTATTTTCTTTGATATAATGTCATCCCAACATCACATCAAAGAGGGGCAAAATGTAGATGCTTAAAACCATCCCAAACACTATATTAATTTATTTAATATTTATTGACATTATAATTAATTGATTATTAATTAATTATATTTATCATATTCTTCTACTTATTTAATTAAATTTTTTTAATTAAATAGGTTTGTATTCCTAATGTATTTAAATTTAATTTAAATGCATCCCCTCTAATGTATTAAATTTATTTAATGCATAGTGCTCCATAAATCCACTTTAAATAAATTTCAATTTATTTAATTCCCTCCACTTCATTAAATTCTATAATCCTGTGATTAAGTTAAATCCTATTTAATTTAATCTTAATCCCACCTAAAACCTAGTCTACACCCATCACTCTCATCCTTCTAAGTCTACCCATTAACCAATCTCATTTAATTATCCTAAACCCCTTTCTAAACACATTTTTATATGTAACTATTTTCTCACACATGTGTGAACAACTCAAGATCCAATAAAGCTTCCATTTTATTATTTTATTCACACCTCTTATACATTTTTCCCCCATTCCTTTCTCCAAGATTTCTCACACATGTGTGAGTAAACCTTGAGCCATCACTTTCATCCAAAAGGTTTATGTTGACCATTGCATGACTTTTCCCCTTAGTATGTGTCTCTCCCTTGTGGGACCTATGTGGATGCCACATAGATGTCGCTTCCCCAATGCCTCTCTCAAACCTATAAATAGAGCCCTTGTCTCAAGTATTTGACATCTCCCTCATTTGCATTGTTATTATGCTAGTATAGAGTTAGAGCTTTCTAGTGACTTTTAGTGATTTTTATGCATTGTTACTAACCTTTGGTAGTTGCTAGTTTATTTTCATTTGCATTGTTAACTTAGTTTGATTTCTTGCATCCATCACTCACCTCTTTGAATGCTCTCAAGAATGGTTGTTTCCATAGCCATCTTTTGAGGTATTCTTGATCATTAGCATAGGTTTACATCCATATTGCATTTTCATTACATTGGGATTCAATAGTTGTGTTTGGGAGAGCACAACCACATACTTCACACTTGAGCACACCAACAAGGCCTGTTATGGGTGCCCATGTTGAGTTGCTTCAACATCCAACCCTAGAGAAAGAAAAGAAAGGAGAATAAGAAGAAGAGGAAGAATTCTCGGGTCTGAATTGATGATGCCATTTTTCCACTTGAAATCCTTCCATCTGTTGAAGCTAAGCCTTTCTCTTCTCTCCTTAACTAAAATATGGATCAAATCCCATTATTTCCATAACAAACTCTGAAAATATCTCCAAGAATGATGAGAAAAGCCCCTTTCTATTAAAATATCTGATTTTTTGAAAAAAGTTGCCAAAATCCCTACCAAGCTACTTTGGAAGCAAAATAATATAGCTAAAATGAATCTCTCCAAATTTGTTGTATACCCATTAAACTGATTAGCCACAAGCTGAATATGAACTACTCACACTAGAATCCTATTGAAAAAGAGAACCTTAGGTAAAACTGATCATAGTTGCTTCCCACTAATACATGTAAATAATGTAATGGCCTATTTGGGAAATAGATGTCATAGCTTTCTAGTGATATATAATAGTCGTATACTTGCTAAATAGAAATTCTCAAGGAAGCCATTTGAACTTGCAAGTTGAAAATTGATTTATCAAATCTTGATTTCTTTTGCAAAACCTTATTTTAACCCAAATTCTAAACTACACAACATGAAATCACTTTTATTTAAAATTTCTACACATAGAAACTGAGAAAGATAATTTTTTTTTTGAATCTTGCATTTTTCCTCCACTTTCCATTTCGGGTCAACTTGGTTGAACAGGACTTGCCATGTGGCACTCTTTGGTTGTTTGATATTTGTTCAAGCATTAATGACATTAGCATCCATTTAGTACCTTTACTAAATCATCACCACATTACACCATCTTATTCGTCCATAAATTTGCCACATCATCTACTCCCAAGGCTTGATACCATGTGTCATCATTTCATGGCTTTAGAGCTCAAACCTCTAATTGCATGCTAACAACAGTGACCATGTGACTAACCACTAGTGGTTAGTCATGGCGTCAAAAAAGCTAGCCACAAACCACCCAACTAACCCCCAACCACATGAAACTACCAAGTCTAGCCACATCACAATGTCAAAACCGTTAGCCACAAATTTCCTAACTAACCATTGATCACATGACCACTAGGCCCACCTCAAGATGTGTGCCATGTGGCATGCTCAAATTCATCCATCTACCTCAAACTACATACCATGTCATCAATTTCTTAGCTTATCCTCCTCAATATGCATTCCATGTGGCACTCTGTTATTGGTTGTCAAGATGCCATGTCATTCTCTACATTGTAGGCCACTTTGGTCAAAAAATTTAAACTTGTTCATGGAGCTGGCTGAGGGCCTACATGAAAGCTTCATGTCTCAAAAATCTTGTGTCTTTAAGACAATAGAATATTATGTGTTTGGACATAAAAAGATCTAAAATATTTTTATGGCCCCAAAGTATGATTAAACCCCCAAAGCAAAGCCTTCGATAGATGTGACTCCAAACAAAGTGCTTTTGTTCCATTTTACTTTCCTGACAAGAGTTTTCTCATGGGATTTCCTTTGACAAGAGAATATCTAAAAACAACTCCAAAATAAATTTGAGAAGGGTCACTTCCAAATTATTTCCTTTGCATGTTTCTCTCATACTAGGAGTTAACATTTTAAAATGGTAGAGTCCCTTCTCTAGTCCGTAGGTTCTACTCATTCAATCACTTGCTCCATCCCCAACTCACTTACTCCCACAACGTGGCATACTCACCCCCAACATGACACATTGGAGCACATCAGGGAACAACATGTAGAACCCACATACATCAGTCATCTAAAAAGAGAAACAACTACAAATTAGATGAAAAACCCTCTCTGATTAAGTCATCAAAACAAGGATTGGTCACATGGATCTCACTACATTAACAGTAATAAACTCCTTCATAATGACAAAAAATTGAAGCTTGATTCAAATGACCAGGTGCAACATTGCATTTGATTATGAGAGAAGTTGTGTTTACTAAATAAACTTCCAATCACTTTGATGCCCTAGTTGGGGAACTAGTCCACCACACTAACTAATCAATAGACATACTAGTGAATAGGCATACAAGTAGTTTTATGAGGCATACAAGCAGTTTTATGTGCTTCTCCATCGTAAGAAGATCTTACAACCTATTTCAACAGTCACTGAGGTACCTCTTGGTTTGACTCTTGCATGAGATCCCCAAGAGACCTAGCTATGTTAATATTGTTGTCATTGAAAAATATTATAGTGAATCTTGATTTTCCAGCACACCCTATACACCCTATGTGATTCACATAATCATCAATATCATTTGGAAAATCAAAATTAATAACATAAGAAACATGTGGGTTATCAAGTCCTCTGGTAGAAACATCTATAACTACAAGAATTGGACTTCTCCCACTCTTAAAAGACCTTAAAGCTTGGTTATGCTTGTGCTATGACCTATCCCCATGAATAGTTGTTGCATTAAATCCATTGTTGCACAACTGATATTACAAGGGAATAGATCCTTTTTTTGTTTTCACAAAAACCAAAGTAAACAAATGCTTGCCATGAGTTCCATCATCTTTTTGAGTATGAAGGAGATCCATCAAGTGGCTTTGCTTATTAGCCTCTTGAATGAATTCAACTCCCTCCATAATAAGATCTTCTCTTGAACCAATCCTTCCCACAACCAAAAAATTATTGAGAGAATATCTGCAACCAACCTCTAAATTTCCCTTATAACAATTTTCTCACTTTTGGTATGTTTAACTCTTTCATTTATTGTTCAGCATGTTACACAATTCCACACAACCATTTAGTCTCAAATGATGACATATGCATATCAAATTAAATTCAAAATTAATGCTAAAACTTGATCTTGATAATTGTTTTCACCTCCCAAAATTTATCTGTCTAATGGAAATAGCAGGCCCCAAAGTCGGTCTAGCTAAAAAAAGTTTCAAACTGAAACACCTAATCCTTCAAATTGATCAATTAAATTCATTTCACTAATTGGAATCAAGTTTGATAATTAGTTGATCATTTCTAACTCATCTCTTTCCCTTTCTGAGAACTGTCCATTTATTGTTAGAAAGCTTTAGAACTAGCCTTAAAAACTAACTAAATCAAACAATCAAGCCCTAGGACCAAACACTTTTGTTCTCTTGTAAACATACTATCATCCTACAAATTTATCTCTCATGATGACAAATAGGTCCAAAGACAATTTGCTCACTTAAAACTGTCCTACAAATAGCTAGCTTAGAAATAATAAAACACGTTAGGTTTTGGCTTTGAAAATAAGTCAAATGGATACTTGGGTACACAAAATCTAGAGCATTGGTTTAATTTCACATGGAGAATATAATTTTTCATTTTTATCTTATGACAAGCATCAGGTAAAATTTGGCAAGCACTCAAAGTTGGGTTCTCAGAATTGTAGAACTGGGAATAGTAGAAGAACGTCAATTTTTACAAATGGAATGGGCATGGGAAAGTGTGTAGACAGATTCATCATGAGTTGAAAATTGGCACACTTGAAGCATATTTAGAGTATAGAATAGTGGTACAATCCATTTGGATCAAAATATCACAGATTAAAAGTTATGACAACCCAAATAGGGCTATCGATCAATATGCACTTTTAGATACCAATAAAACATTAGAAATTGCATTTGGAATCATGTTTGAAAACTTGTCAAATGGATTCTTCATAAGCTCACATCTAGAAAATAGAATTTATTTGACCCCTATAATGTAAAGAAAACATAATTTTCTCAATAAGGTCAATTGGATCAATTTTACAATTGGTCAAATAGGGCTACCCAAAATTTTGAGTAATATGCATCAACATTACAACACTAAACAACCAACTTTGAGGGATTCAAAACCTAGTCAATACATTTCAAAATGACTCAAAATATGAAACATAGATTTTTTGATATACATACTAAACATTCCTAAAGTGGCAAGTCATAAAACTTAACCAGGTGCAATATATTCAATTACAAACTAGTCTTTGTGTCGTTGTTTGCCACTTCGAGAAAAATGCAGATTCGAGTAATGTTCAAAATGAAACTTCACAGAATAAATTAGAATGAAAACTTATCATCACAAGATGCATGCATATAATAAATTAAACATGTTAAACATATGAAACACATCATAGGCCTCAAAATGACGATCGGGTACATAAACATGAAAAGATGTTATAGGGGCCTAATTTGACTCAATTCACAAAATGGTACTCAAAATCAGTGCTTCAATTTTGAGTCCCAACAATTGCTTTGTTTGGAGATGTATCTCCCTTATGGGCATGGAAAGGATTAAGATCTCTAGAAGAAGCAGACAACTCCAAAACTTTCTCTCAAACAACTTTATTGAAAACAAGAAAACTAATCCCAAATTGTACAAATGATGACCCTGGTCCACCAAACTTCAACAAAAATTACATCTATCATAAACCTGATTTTTATTTATGCTTTCATGAGGTAATATGATAATATCACTTCCATCAGTTTTGCCAATCATATTAGCATTCTCAATCAGCTCACTTGGCAAAACAAACTCTACATCTTCACTTTCATAATGCATCTAAAAACTAGAAGCATTCCCTACAACTTGCCAATTATGAAAGCATGGATCAACATGCTCTTGAATTTCAAAACTAGACTAAAATTCATTTCCATCAAAGAAATTATGCATGCTATCCAGTGGAAATACAAAAGACTTGTACTCTACCTGATTCAAGGAGTCACACATGTCATGAATTTGAAACTCACCATGTGTATCCACTTGTGAAGGGTATACAAAGTTTGATTTCTCTTCATTTGCAATATTGTTTCTCATCTTATTAGATTCAACAAGTACTAAAACTTCTTCACATCTCTTAAAAAATGGATTAGTCACCAAGTTACAAAAACTATCATGAAAGTGTTCACATACAACATGTTAATTACTGTCATTGTCTTACTTCAGAAACTCATTGAAATGAAATTCAAATGTATCAAACTTATCATCACAAGATTGACTAGCACAAAAGGAAAACTGAAAATCAGAATCAAAACTTCTATCCCTTTCCTTTCCATCATATGAACAATCACAAAGTTTATTGCATCATTGTCAACTACAGAAAAATTTGAACCAAAACTAAATCTCCCCTTACTAGTACTCCCCACATCAGATAAATCCTTATGTATACTAGCATTTGAAATGCTGCCATATACAAGCGAAAGGGATTCATCTTGGGAAAAGAAAAACAAGGGAAATCAAGAGCATAATTAGAAAAATTTGCATACCTTTCAAAGTCACTAGCCAACATGATAGATATTTCATTAGTGTTTAGCAATACTTCGTCACAAGTCTATTTTTCTTGGCTATGATCATAATCTAGATGATCTAAAATACTTACAAAAATAGTATCATTAATATAGCAATCTGAAAAACCAGAATCCTTACCACAACATGGTTCCTCTTCTCTACAAAATACCTCATCACTAAGTACATCGCCATACTCATTTTCATCACAAGAAGAGTTATCCCTACTGTTGGTAGAGTTTTCTTCACTCTCATACATACTGTCACATGATTCATTTTTAGTCATATATCCATCTTTCTCATGCTAACTACAATCATATGATTCACTAAAAATTGAATCATTTTCTTCAAAATTAGAAGACTAATTACCATCATCTATGGATTCATCACATTCATTATGACTTTCAACATATTCACTATCACTACTAGAAGATTCAAAATGAGTTCTATTTTCACACAAATCACTCTCTATCTTCTTAATACATTCTTCAATTTGCAAAAGCTTTTGTAATCTTAAATTTGTTGGCATATCAACTAAAATAGGCATGAAAACTTCTAGGAAAACAATGGGCCATGAAGATTCCTTAGGTCTTAAAGAAACATGCAACTCCATGAGAGCTAACTCAAATTTCATATAAACTTGAACATCCCTTTGACCTTGTATACTTCCTACTGTATTTCTTATGAAGGTAATGATCTAAATATGAAGTTCCTTTTTCAACATAACAACTTCTTCAACCACACTTTCATGACTTGGTAAACAACCATTTTTAGATCTGAGATCTGACTCCATTTTAAAACTAAACTTTTACCTCTTTGCTTAATGTTAAAATCACTGAATAGAGGCGATCATTCTTATCTCTTAAATTTCATGGAAAGAAAAACTCATGAAAATTAAAATACCTTTTAAGTGCTCATGTTGAAACTAGATTTGCTGATTTGGCATGGGTGTGATAATGAACTTCTTCACACCATTCATAAAAACCATGTAAGCTGCCACTTACTTAAAGAGGATAAGGAAATCACTACTGTGATTTTCTTTCTAACATTCCAATTTCATAAAATGGTAGATGCATACACACTTTAACTCTCTAATCAAGAACTTATAACTTTCTTTTCCAAGAACTACTATCAAAAGCTTCAGATCTACCCAACAAGAAGTTGAACATCTTTTAAACATTCCATATGAAATCAATTAGGAACTGGTACAAAGATCTTTTAGAGTTGCTACTCACACTTGTGAGAAATATTTTTAAAAATAATTTGTAACTTGACAAATCTTAACCATACTTTCAGTTTGTAGAAACTTTCAAATCATCGAACAACTCTTGGAGATTTACACACTTGGAAAAGAGGATAAACACATTTGATCATTCTTGACTCTGAATTTTGCAACAACACTATGCACATAGCTAAACTGATTGATGGTAAACTTAGTATGGTTGTAGCCCACAATTTCAATCCAACTTTCAAAGTATTGGTGTCATTAATAAGACAATACTGGGAAACATGAATATTTAGCAAGGAAATAGAACAAACATCACAACCTTATTGTTGTAGAAAACTTTTTCATGTCTTTATTCTTGTTGTATTGAATCTCTTTTTAGATTCTCAAGGTTTATCTACCAGAGAGATTCAATAATTCCCTAGCAGATTCACCATTTTGTTGGCTCTTGATTTAATAGTGATTTGAACTATCACGTAGCCAAGAAATGATTTCATCTGAGGGAAGCTATCTCCTATGATGGACACAACTTTTCAAGAACCTTGGCCAACTATAAGGCTGAACTCTTTCTTCTTTAGGCTCTGCAAAACCTAGGTGAGTAGACCTTTAGATTCATTCATATGGATACATCTGAATCTATAAAAAGCATATTAAACCCTTATTTCTCCTATACCTATTCAATATCAAAGGTGTGAAATAGCAATTTACAAAACCTATGAAATTCACAAGTTGAGTGAGGGTATCCTTTTAGCTGCTAAACATAAAGGGAAAATGGATAATTTATATTTGATTTTGAATCAACATAATCCACGTATGAAACAACAAAATAAATTGATCTTGTAGCTGATAAGTACCCTATCCATTGGGTATCCCACAAATCATAACATACATAAGGTATTGATGATCTACCTTCTCACTTTGTGAATCAGACATCTACATTCAAATATGAACCTCATAATTATCAAACATCCTTCTCATGAAACTCGATACCCTATCAAATTGTGTCAAGCATTTACATGATTCTTTGAATCAAAGGAAAATTACATCAAGACATACAACCCAAAATGAAATGCAATTGAATCTATGTTCTTTGTCCATAAACCACAAAATATTGTAAACAATAAAGAAAGGAGACAAGAATCAAAATGAAACTAAGTGATTTTCTATTCTTTGTATTCATTCCTTTAAAACAAGTACATTTAAGATGCATGAAAGACTCATAAAACACCAAATAGGCTAGAAATGTATTATATACTTCATTATTGATGTTCATAGAAGAGAGAAATGCTAAAATAATGGTGCAAATCTAGTTGAGAACTTGCTTAAATTTTGGTATCCAACAACATCCAACCCTAGAGAAAGAAAAGAAAGGAGAATAAGTGGAAGAGGAAGAATTCTCAGATCTAATTTGATGATGCCATTTTTCCACTTGAAATCCTTCCATCTATTGAATCTAAGCCTTTCTCCTCTCTCCTTAACTAAAATCTAGATCAAATCTAATCATTGCCATAAGAAACTCTAAAAATATCTCCAAGAATGATGAGAAAAGCCACTTTTTGATAAAATACATGATTTGTTGACAAAAGTTACCAAAACCCCTACCAAATTGGTTTGGAAGCAAAATAATATAGCTAAAATGAATCTCTCCAAGTTTGGTGCATCCCCACCTAACTGATTATCCACAAACTGAATATGAATTGCTTGCACTAGAATGTAGTTGAAAAAGAGTGCCTCAGACAAAACTAATTATAGTTGCTTCCCACTCATACATCTGCATAATGTAATGGCATATTTGGAAAATAAATATTGAGAGATTTCTGATGATACATAATAGTCCTATACTTGCATAATAAAAATTCCCAGGGAAACCATTTGAACTTGCAACTTGAAAATTGGTTTATCAGACCTTGATTTCTTTTGCAAAAATCTATTTTAACCAAAGTCTGAACTATACAACATGGAATCAATTTTATTTAAAAATTATGCACATAGAAACTAAGGAAGATATTAAAAATTTATTTTTTCTGAATCTTGCATTTTTCCTCCACCTTTTCATTTTGGGTCAACTTGGTTGATTAGGCCTTGCCACATGGTACTCTCTAATTGGTTGATCTTTTCTTATTCACCAATGGTTTCAAAAGCCATTTGGCATCTCCACCATGTCATGGCTACATGTACCATCTTATTCACATATAAATCTACCACATCATCTACTTGCGAGCCTCAGTTCCATGTGTCATCATTTTGTGGCTTCATAGCTCAAACCTCTAACTGCACACTAACCAGGCCAAACATGTGACTAACCACTAGTGGTTAGTCATGACATCAAAATTGTTAGCCACAAACTGCCTAACCAAACATCGATTGTGAAAAACTACCAAGCCTAACCTCGTCATGATGTCAAAACCACTAGCCACAAACAACCCAACTAACCACATGAACATTGGGACCACTTCAAAATGGGTGCCACACGTCATGCTCCCATTCATCCATCTACCTCAAACTGTGTGCCACATCTTCAGTTGCCTAGCTTAGCCTCCTTGATATGCATGCCACATGGTACTTTGTTATTGGTTGTCTTGTTTCCATGTCACTACATGTCATTTTCTATACTGTAGGCAACTTTGATCGAAATTTCCTAACGTGTCCATCAAGCTGGTTGAGGGCCCACATGTGAAGCTTGATATCTCAAAAAAACTTGTGTCTTTAAGACACTAGAATATTATACATTTAGATATAAAAAGAGTTAAAAAGCTTCATGTGGCCCCAATATGGGATTAAACCCCCAAAGGAAAGTCTTTTATAGATGTGAGTCCAAATAAGGTGCTTTTGTTCCATATCACTTTTCTAACAAGAATCTGCTCATGGGATTTCCTTTGATAGGTGAATATCTAAAAGTAACTCCCAAAAGAATTCGAGAAGGGCCACTTCCAAATTATTTCCTTTGCATGTTTCTCTCACACTAGGAGTAAGCATTTTAAAATGGTGGAGTCCCTTCTCTAGTCTGCAAGTTCTACTCATTCAATCACTTGCTCCATCCAGGTTCATTTACTCCCACAATGTGGCATACCCACCCCCAACATGGCATATTGGAGAGTGTCAGGAAACTACATGCATAACCCAGATATCTCAGTTGTCAAAAAATAGAAATAATTATAGATTAGATAAAAACCCTTTTTGATTGAGTCATGGGACCAAGGATTGGTCCCACACTGATAGTAATAAATTCATTTGTAGCAATAAAAAATGGAAGTTTGATCCAAACAATTAGGTACAACATCACATTTTATTTCGAGAGATGTGTTTACTACTAAATAAACTTCCAATCACTTTGACACCCCAATTAGGAAACTGGTCCATGACACTAACTACTCAAAGGACATACTAGTGAATAGGCATACAAGCGGTGCTATCTTCTTCTCCACCATAAGTAGATCTTACATATTTCAATAGCCACTAAGGTACCTCTTGGTTTGACTCTTGCATGAGATCCCCAAGTGACCTAGCTATGTTAATATTATTGTCATTGAAAAATGTTATAGCCAATCTTGATTTTCCAGCACACCATGTAAGCCCTATGCAATGCACATTATCATCAATATCATTTGGCAAATCAAAATTAATGGCATGAGAAACATGTGGGATATCAAGTCCTCAAGAAACAACATTTGTAGCTACAAGAATTGGAGTTCTCTCACTCTTTAAAGACCTTAAATCTTGCTCATGCTCCTACTACGACCTATCCTCATGAATAGTTGTTGTAGGAAATTAATTGTTGCACAAAAAATATTCCAAGGAATTAGCTCCCTTTTTCATTTTCACAAAGACTAAAGTCAACGAATGCTTTCCATGAGGTATGTTAGCTTTTTTAGAATGAATGAGATCCATCAAGTGGCTTCTCTTATCATCCTTTTGAACGAATTTACCTCTCTATATAATAAGATCTGTGCTTGAGCCAACCCTTCCCAGAACTAGAAAAAAATAATTTAAGAGAAAATTTGCAGCCAGCCTCTAAATTTCCCTTATAACAATTTGCTCACTTCTTGTACATTCAACTCTTTCTTTTAGTGCTCACCATGTGTACACAACTCCACACACCCATTTAGTCAATTAAACACCAGAAACACCAGATCCTTCAAACAAGTCAATTAAATTAATTTCACTAATTGGAATCAAGTTTGATAACTAATTGATCATTTATAACTCATCTCTATCCGTTTCTAAGAACTGTCCATTTAGTGTCAGAAAGCTCTATAATTGTCCTTAAAATTTGACTAAATTAAACAATTGAGCCCTAGGACATTATACTTTTGTTCATTAGTGAACATACTATCATCCTAGAAATTTATGCCTCATGAAAAAAAATAGGTCCAAAGGTATTGACCGTCAAATTCACTTACTTCAAACTGTCCTAGAAATAACTAGGTTAGAAACAATAAAATGCATTCAATTTTGGCTTTGACAATGGGTCAAACAGACACTTGGGGGCACAAAATCTGGAGTATTAGTTTACTGTTACATGAAGAGTATAAGTTTGCATTTTTATCTTATGATGAATATTTGGAGAAATTTTGCAAGCATTCAAATTTGGGTTCTCAGAATTGCAGAACTGGGAACACTAGAAGAACATCAATTTTCACAAATGGAATGGCCTTGGGAAAGTGTGCAGACAGATTCCTCAAGACTTGAAAACTGGCAAACTTGAAGTATGTCAAGAGTATAACATAGTGGTGCAATCCATTTGGCTCAAACTATCATGGATTCAAAGTTATGGCATCCTGAATAGGGCTATCGAACAATCTATAATTTTAGATAACAATAAAACTTTAGAAATTGTATTTGGAATTGCATTTGAAAACTAGTCAAATGGATTTGTCATAAGCTCAAATCTAGAAAATAGTATGTCTTTGAGCCCTAAAATGTAATGTAAAAATAATTTTCTCAATAGAGTCAACTAGGTCAAATTTATAACTGGTCAAACAGGGCTATCCAAAATTCTAAGTAATATGCATCAGCATGACAACAACAAACTTTCAAACTTGAGGGATTCAAAACTTGGTTAAAACATATTAAAATGATTTGAAACCTAAAAAATAGGCTCTATAATATGCATACTAAACATTTCCAAAGTGATGAGTCATGAAACTTAACTGGGTACAAGATATTCAATTACAAAGTAGGCTTCCTGTCACTATTTGACACTAAGTCAAAAATGCAAATTTGAGTAATGCTCAAAATGATGCTTCACAAAATGACTCAAAATGACAAATTATCATCATAGGACACATGCATATACTAAATGAAAAGTGTTAAACACATGAAACACATTAGAGGCCTCAAAAATTATGGTTGGGTACATATGCACAAAAAGCTCTTATAGAGGCTTAATTTGACTCAATTCACAGAATGGTACACAAAATCAGCGCTTCAATTTTTAGTCCCAACATGATGGAGGCCAATAAAGAATTTCCAAAAATCTTCTCCTAGTGTACCTATAACCATTGGGAACTAATGATATGACTCAAGTACAAGATCTTGGTCATTCCAAACACACATTTGGACCTCTTAAAAAATAATGGTTGTGAATCTATGATCAACAACACTTTGTCCAAATATTTTAGATGTTTCACCTAGGTCTTGTTGTAAATGGGTATGTCATTGATGAATACTGACAAAAAATTGTGCAATTTCTTATTAAAGATGTAATTCATGCAAGAATGAAAAGTTGCTAAAGAATTGGTCAACCCAAAGAGAATGACCAAGAACTTGTAGTGTTCATAATGGCAATAGAATTTTTTCTTCTTGACATCTTTCTCCCCCATGTGGATTTGGTGTTAACTAGAGAATATATTAATTTTGGATAAATAAAGTGCATCATAAAACTGATCTAAAAACTCATTGATCCTGAGAATGGAATTTTTTTATTTATAGTTTTCTTGTTAAATATATAGTAGTCGACACACATCATGATAGTCACATTATTCTTCCAATACCATTGAGGATGTAATGGAGCTAGAGTTATGTTTGATCAATTCTTTGTTGGGGATTTTGTAGATAATCTTCTCTATGTCTTATTCAAACTTCTTTTAATGATGATATGGTGTGGTGATAATAGGTTTGGATCCTTCCTCTAATTAAATAGTGTTCTCAAATCCCCAATGTGAGGGTATAGTAGATGAAATATCAACAAATACCAAATTGTTCTTATCCAACATCACCTAAATCTCCTTATACTTGTAGTAAGTTTGTTGGCCCCTCATATGGTTTCTTGAGACCAAGTAGTATGCTACCTAAGAGACATAAACATATTTAAAAATTATTCCATCCATTAATTTTAAATCTCCCTCTATTCTATGTTAAATATTCCTCTTAGAACCATCTTCTTGTCATTCATTTCAAATGACTTTAATTTGAAATCTCTCTCTATTTTTCATTAAATATTCCTCTTAGAACCACCTTCTTGTCATTCACTTCAAATGACAACTCCATTCTTTTAAATCTTTATGTTTACTATTCAAGGGTCTTCATCCATTGAATCCCCAATAATATATCAATATCATCTAGATCTACCATAAAGAAATCATTTTCTCTATGTAACTTCCTATGGTGATGCTTAGGTGTGGAACTAGGTGAGTGCATGACAAGATCTTTCCTCCAACCACTTAGACTTCAAATACTTCTTGTTATTCTATATATAAACCCCTTTGGGTAATGATTGATTAGTTTATGAAGTTGAGAGAGGTCCCTCTACAAAGAATGTCTATCACTCTTTGCCTCTTAGGTGTACTATATACTTGAGATACATTGCAACTTTGGGTGATAGCTAGTGCCACAATGATGTGTTCCCTCCATAATAGTGTGGAAATTCTCTCTGCACAATTTATTTATTTTGTAGGCCCCTCTTTTTTATTATTATTATCAAA
This sequence comes from Cupressus sempervirens, assembly GCA_028749045.1. Taxonomy (NCBI): domain Eukaryota; kingdom Viridiplantae; phylum Streptophyta; class Pinopsida; order Cupressales; family Cupressaceae; genus Cupressus; species Cupressus sempervirens. Next base: position 515,008,281 of record CM053790.1, read on the forward strand.
ATCCTTATTTTTCTCCTTGCCATCAAACACAACCTCAAGGTAGTAGATATTTCCCTGGTCTAAGAATTGGTGCCCTGACTCCCATAGCTCCTTATAGGTGTAGAACATTTTCCTCCTCTTGAGATCTTTAATTTATTTGTGACCACATCGAATGACATATTTTTTGGATATGGTATGTTTTCTTTCTCCTTGAGAGTAAGGGGTGATTTGACATGCAAGTATTTCTTAGAGGAAGAAGATGATTTTTTCATGTCATGTACCTTCTTGATTTTTTTCATAAGTGCATTAGAGTTGAAACTTTTGACCCAACCCTTGAGGGATTCTATAAATCCATCAATAACTAACATGACCAATATCCTCTCTAAGATGTTTGTAACTAACACCATCGATCTTTGTAATAATGTGCTAAATAGTTATCCACCATCCCCATTTTTCCTTGTGCGAACTCCTTGAAGTTGAGCTTTATATTATTTTCATCAAAGGACTCTATAAGCCTCTCTATGAAAATTACATATAAAGTGACTCAATCATGAATGAGAGTAACCATCCCATAGTTCTACCATTCATGAGAATATTCTTCCAAGTGAAGTACTTCAAACTTGATTTCCTCTTCTTCAGGCATTGAGTTGAACTAGAAGTAGGTCTCTTCTTTTGTACCCACACTCATGTTTATGTTTTCCCAAATCCATGAAAGGATGATAAATTAATCGTTTCAATATTTCTCTTGATTTCATCTTTTTAGTGGTCATGTCTCTTGGAATACCCCATTTGTAAGCCCACAAAATCCTTGAAGGGTAAATTCTTTCCAAATTTGACATCAAACCACTATTTTCCTAAAATGATTTTGGATTGATGAGAATGTAGGCTCTTTTTCATCATGTTGTTTGAAATTTTGAGGAAATTTTTGCATCATAGCCTGAATGTGTAGGAATGCTTTGTATGAGGCCTCTCATTGATAGAATTGTCACCATGTCTATTGTAACCTCCATTTGTCCTTCCTTCTACCAAAATTTGAAGGGTTTCACCAATTTATTATTGTCCCTTTTCCAATGTCTCACAAAGTTTTTTTTGTCCATTCAACAAAGTTTCAATGAGTTTTTGTTGTCCTATTGTTAGCTCTCATAGAAGTTCCATCATATTAGTGCTTGATACCTCAATCATGTCAGATACTACTTGGGGTCTTGTCTATATCCAACATTATCCAACATATTGGCAAGGTCACCTACTATGATAGCACTATAAAATTGTGTCAATGAAGCAATGTTATCTCCTTTTACTATTCCATATAATAGGCACAATCTATGCATGTTTCCTTCTAGAAATTGATACCTAACTAAAACAATAATGTCACAAAGATTCATATTGCTAGAGTACTCCTTGTGAAAACCATTTTTTAGATCTTTTGGTAAATCATGTCTTGGTTTAACAGATAAGAAAACACTAGTGTTCATGTGTAGAAGAAGGGATGAAGTTTTATCTATTTTCAACATATTACAAATCAATTCTAGGGTTTTACACACCTGCTTCTACAAAAGGGTATGTGCAGGATCATGGTCAACATAACTATGGCCTTAAGTGGCAGTGAGAAACCAAAAAATCAAGGTTATGTCAACTTGACACATAATTTTAAAGTTATTCTACACTTTATATCAAAAACTTATAAGAAATTAATCTATAGGAAATTGAATGTAGTTTATAAACTACTAGGCCTTATTTGGAGAAAAAAATATTTGATTGGTCAAAAGTTTGGAATTTAATGTAGTACTATGAAAATTTTAGGGCAAAAATAAAAAGTAGGTGCATTTCTGACCATCTTAATCAAAATCAAATGATAATATTTTTAAATATAGTTATAGATATAAAAAGTAGACTCATGCCTAGATGTGACACATACTTTTGGGTATTTTTATTCCAAAGAAATAATTAAATATGAATTTTCTACTATAAATTTTCTAGAATAAAAAAACCTCTCATGTTTGACCACCTTAACTAATTGAAAACTTTACCAAATTATTATTTTTCCTTATACTAGGCGAAGCATAGAATGTGATGCAACTTTCAAATTTCAAAAATGCTATACCATTTGAAAGTTATAGATATTTTTCAATCAGTATGTCAATGAGCACTTTACAATCATCTTCATTGAAAATTAACTAATAAATACTTATCAAATTTATAATTTGACAGCAATTATATCAATCAAATCTTGAGAGTGTTGTAAAAAAACCCTTTTCATTTCATTAGATTTTGATGAAAATAATATTTTCAAATGGCTACTCGAAGTCTGAACATCTGTGAAACAAACACATTTTTTGAGTTGACCAAATAGGTTTGAAAAATACCAAGCCTAATCAGGTACCCGATTTCAAATCGAGTATCCAATTATAGATTGGATATCCGATATGAAATTGGGTACCTAAAAAGTCCCAATTTTGTAATTTCTAAAAATTTGGAGGGAAACAACTCATATTAGAGGGAAACACAAATTTGGGAAGTGTGGGCATTATTATTATTACATATGATTATGATTATGATTATGATTATTATTATATATAGTAATATATATGGTTATTATTATTAATAAATATAATATAGTTTAATATATATGATTATTATTGTTATATAATCTAGTAATATATTATTACTATATTAAAATATAATATTATCATGAAATGTATTGAAAGGTGTCATAGGTTAACCTATGACCTCTCTCGATGCATTTCATGACAACATATGTCCCTAGGACCTCTAGTGACCCCTTTCAACGCATTCTCAATGGGTCCCTAGGGCTCCTAGGGCCCTTAGGGACATATGTTGTCACGCATTTGAACCAACCAAATGGGTCCCTAGGGCCCCTAGGGCCCCTAGGGATATACATTGTTATGAAATGTGTCAAAAGGGGTCATAGGTTAAGCTATGACCCCAAATGGGTCCCTAGGCGCCCTAGGTCTCCTAGGGACATATGTTGTCATTAGCTGCATCGAGAGGGGTCATAGGTTAACCTATGACCCCTCTTGACACATTTAAACCAACCAAATTGGTCTCTAGGGGCCCTAGGGCCCCTAGGGACATATGTTGTCATGAAATGCATTGAGAGGGATCATAGGTTACCTATGACCACTCTCAATGCATTCAAACTAACCAAATGAATCCCTAGGGGCCCTAGGGCTCCTAGGGACATACATTGTCATGAAATGTGTCAAGAGGGGTCATAGGTTAACCTATGACCCCTCTTGATGCATTCAAACCAATCAAATGTGTCCCTAAGGCCCTAGGGCCCCTAGGGACATATGTTGTCATGAAATGTGTCAAGAGGGATCATAGGTTAACCTATGACCCCTCTCGATGCATTTGAAGCAACCAAATGTGTCCCTAGGGGCCCTAGGGCCTTAGGGACATATGTTTTCATGAAATGCATCGAGAGAGGTCATAGGTTAATCTATGAACCCTCTTGATGCATTCAAACCAACCAAATGGGTCCCTAGGGACCCTAGGGCCCCTAGGGACATATGTTGTCATGAAATGCATTGAGAGGGGTCAAAAGTTAACCTATGACCCCTCTCGATGCATTGGAACCAACCAAATGCATTTTCCATGAAATGCATTGAGAGGGGTCATAGGTTAACCTATGACCCTCTTGACACATTCAAACCAACCAAATGTGTCCCTAAGGGTCCTTGGCCCCTAGGGACATACATTGTCATGAAATGTGTCAAGAGGGGTCATAGGTTAACCTATGACCCCTCTCGATGCATTGGAACCAACCAAATACATCCCTAGGGCCCCTAGGGACATATGTTGTCATGAAATGTGTCCTCTCAACACATTTGAACTAACCAAATGAATTTAGGAGCCCTACGGCCTCTAAGGACATATGTTGTCATGAAATGTGTCAAGAGGGTTCATAGGTCAACCTATGACCCCTCTCGACACATTCAAACCAACCAAATGTCTTGCTAGGGACCTTAGGGTCGCTAGGGACATACATTGACATGAAATGCATCAAGGGGAGTCATATGTTAACCTATGACCCCTCTCAATGCATTCAAACTCCTAAGGCCCCTAGGGACATATGTTGTCATGAAATATGTCAAGAGGGGTCATAGGTTTTGATGCATTGGAACCAACCAAATGCATCCCTAAGGCCCCTAGGGACATACATTGTCACATTGGAACCAACCAAAGCATTTTCATGAAATGCATCGAGAGGGCTCATAGGTTAACCTATGACCCCTTTCGACGCATTCCAACCAACCAAATGGGTCCCTAGGGACATATGTTGTCATGAAATGTGTCGAGAGGGGTTATAGGTTAATCTATGACCCCTCTCGATGCATTTGAACCAACCAAATGCATCCTACATATGTTATGAAATGCATCGATAGTGGTCATAGGTTAACCTATGACCCCTCTTGATGCATTCGAACCAACCAAATTAGTCCCTAGGGTCTCTAGGGCCCCTAGGTACATATGTTGTCATGAAATGTATTGAGAGGGGTCATAAGTTAACGTATGGCCCCTCTCAACACATTCGAAGCAACAAAATTCATCCCTAGGGGCCCTAGAGACATATGTTGTCATAAAATGTGTCGAGAGGGGTCATAGGTTAACCTATGACCCCTCTTGATGCATTCAAACCAACCAAATGGGTCCCTTGGGGCCCTAGGATCCTTAGGGACATGAGTTGTCATGAAATGCATCGAGAGAGGTCACCCCTCTCAATGCATTGAAACCAACCAAATGCGTCCCTAGGGGTCCTAGGGCCCCAAGGGACATACGTTGTCTTGAAATGCATCGAGAGGTGTCATAGGCTAACCTATGACCCCTGTCGACGCATTCAAACCAACCAAATGGATCATAGGTCATAATAATAATAATAATTTATATATAAGTATACTATATTTAATAATTATAGTAAAAATCTTAATAATATAATATAATAATCATATATATATATATATATATATATATATATACATATATATAAACTAATATATTATATTTATATGTCATAATAATAATAGTAACAATAATAACATATATTACATTATTATATTTAATAATAATATAATATAATAGTCATATATAATAATCAAATTTGTTTACATTATCCATAAAATCTATTGACTTCCTTCCAAAATTTGGGAATCAATTTTGGGTACTCGATCTATTATTCGGTATCCAATTTGATATTGGATACCTGATATGAGATTGAGTACCTTAAATACTGGCATGCTTTTCCTAACATATTCCCTATCACTGCAAACCTAACAATCATGCTTTTTGCAAGCCATTGTCATAGATTTGGAGAAAAAGGACTTTTTGGAGCCCATACGATCAAAAAAGGTCTGATAATATATGATTAGGTGTTTGATATTATTTTCTAAATGGGGAGTAGTAATCGTTGAAAGGCTAAATGCAAAAGGAAGGTATTGAATCAAGACAATGCAACATATAGGGAAAGGGATAAGCTAAATCACTGAAGGAAGAGACAAGGTATGTTAAATGTGAGTCAAGTTGATGATGTATTGATTGAAGGTGAAATCATAGAGTCATATAATGAATATATGTAGTTGGGGAATGAAAATGTATCAATTGATAATGATAATGCTAGGATTGAAATTTTAAAGAATGAAAATTTGGAGAATGAAATGCTACCAAGTCATAATGTAAATTGCTTGATTGACCATGTCAAAAATGACAATGCACATGAACCTTACATATCTCCTAATTATAATCAACATGAAGTTTCTAGAGCATCAAAATAGATAATTGAAATTGATGAAACAATTATTACCAATTTGGAAGGGAAAAAATTAGAAAGAACCATTTGGTTATGGGCTTCAAGATTATATAAGATGTTTTTTTGACAACAAGACAGTGGTGCAACAATGTCAACTTTTTATGCAGTTATTAAAGATGCAAAAGATGAGACCTACGCTTTCCAAATTGAAGATTTGTGTCAATAAAAAATTGGAAAGAAATGCCATTATTGTGAAGAATATTTTCAGTGCTCTCAATAGCATTTGGAAAAATAGTAGGGAGAAGGATAAGAGAGCTGCTCAAAGGGTTATTACAACCTTTTTGGTAAGTCATCATTTGAGAAAGGGTAGATATATGAGACAAACTTTTATTGACTTGAACCTAAATCATACTACTTTGATAAGAGCACTTAGTAGATGAGAGATAATTGATGATCCTCTTCAAAATGAAACATGGGATTTCAGTGAAAGACTTTCACATTTTGATAAGAAGCTATCTGATGATGTGAAGGAAGAAATTACACAATTTTGGCACTCTAGCTAAAGAGTATCACCCAATGCTAAAGATGTGTTAAAGTTGAGAATTGGCATCAGAGACCACATGCCACATCCTAAACATTATTTGGAGGTAAGTTAAACTATGTTGTTCAAAAAATTTAGAGAGAGTCATTTAAGATTTCATATATCACAAAGGGCTTTTGAATCTTTGAAGCCATTTTATTGTGTGCCACTTAAAACTCGAAATACATGTTGTTGGAAATATCATGTTGAGTTTTCTATGCACCATGATCTATTATGGTCCACTCGTTTTACTTTGCATAGTAAATAAATGTTGGAAAATTGTGGTGCTAGTGGTCTTCCAAAATCATCAAGAGACTTGCTAGATCATTTTTTATGTCATAGAGTTGATGGTTGTTTTTTTTATAGAAATGCTTTCTTAAATGAGAAGTGTTCAGAATGTAGTGGCTTATCCAAGTTTGACACATGTTTCCATGAGGGGTGAAAATAGGATCTTGGGAAGACAATAGTAAAAAAAAATGGTATATAAAATGATGAAATACACATTGAAGAGTGGGGGTGAGGGCTCTATAAGTGAATTGGTTGCAAAAGAAATCAGCGTGGCTAGTTTTATTTCAAATTTCAAGATGAATCTTTTCCACAATTATGCAAGACATAGTCATAGGTCTCAGTGGTTGGATCAACAATTTAGAATATGTAAGGAGACTTTTCCCATTGGCACTATTATATCAGTTGTTGACTTTGCTGAGAACTACACATTGAAGCCTTAAAATGACACATAATCTCAGTATTACAACTCCATTCAGATTGCTATTTTCATCCACATAACATATAGACATGCCCTTGATAGTGCGGAAGATAATCATAAGATTATTAGAGAGTACCATTTTTGTATGAGTGATGATAGATCTCACTCTCATGAGTTTGTGCAACATTTTTTCAAGAATTATTTTTTTTCCTTACAGGAGCATGCAATTGCTATGGATAGACATATCATTTGGTCAGATAATTGTACAGCTCAATTATAGAATGCTCTCATGTTCTATTAGTTGTATAGGATGACCTTAGAGAGGGGGGTGCCTCATATTTGGAGTTTTTGAGTCTGGCCATGGGAAAGGGAGAACATGATGGAGCAGGAGCATGTGTGAAAAGAACTCTAGTTAAGGAGTAATTGAAGATTTTAGGAGCGAAGATTCTTGATGCTCATAGCATTGTTGATTGGTGTAGTTCAACATTATCACGAAAGGGGACTCTTGATTCACTAGTTTGCATGTTCTTTTGGTTGGTTGAGGAAGGGTCCATAGGTGATAGATCAGATTGTGCTATAGCAAGAGACTCATCAAAAATTTATTCATTTTGGAGCTCTAATTCTAGAACATGGACCATTTAGACATGACAACTAGCTTGCTTTTGTCCTAGTTATTTTCAGTTTGATTGGGATCACTGTGAGTCAAGTGAGTGGGTGGAAACATGGGCTCCACATTATCTTACTCCATTGTATATCATACCCTATATCATAAATGATGACATGGAAAGTTCACTTGAGCATAACCATCTATCAGATCTTCTTTAGCTAGGACATGTCTTTGCATTGGTTGCACCACAGGGGAATGATGAGAAATCAAATTATTGGTTAGCATGTTGTGTAATTGGTAAACAAAAGCTTGCACAACTAATCATAGAGGATGATGGATTCACATATCCTACTAGTTTAGTGGTTTTTGCTGGAACATGGCTGCAGACATACATGCTTAGAAGGAATTGAATTCCTACATTTGAAGACTATTAGAAGTAGAAAATAATTGCCATATATTCACATCTTATTATAGAACCAAATGTAAATTTGTTGAAGCATCAAGGAAGACCACAAGTAAAAGAACTCTTTACTATTACTAATGTTGATCATGAAGCCCTATTGGAGACCCTAAAACAAAGAGACCCTACTGGAACACTCGACTAGGTATATTTACTTCTTATGTTATTTTGTTCATAATGATTCGGTGAACCAATGATTATCTTGTTTAATACAATAAGTTACTAATATTTTTATGATATTATAATGTAGGTACATCATGAAGAGTAGCCATGCATGAAGATAAAAAACTAAATAAGGAGCAGAATGAAGGACAATCTATTCTATTTTTGACACTATGATTTTTGGTAGTTGTGTATTGATGTGATAATGATGAAACATGTGACATATTGTAAATGTAAACTTGTTGATTTAATGTAAGAAACAAAGATGACTTTACTTAATGCAATTTATGTGGAGGGATTTAAAAAATGATGATATTAATACATAATAACACCAAACTTGCATTGTGCCCAATGCCAAAAACTTGAGAGAGGTAAAAAATAGTGTTTTTACTTAATACTAACCCTAGTGACACCCTTGTGGTTGTGGAGAGCCTCCATTATTCGCAGCCACCCTGTACTGAAGAGTCTCCAAGGTACTCTAAGTGCATGTTGAGGTCGATCTTTCGAGGGTCTTAACTCAAAGCTCATGGGGACTATCAGTGAAACATTGAATGCTACAGGGCATTCATGGAAAGGACTAAAATAAATTATCTTATTTTTGAGAGATCACATTCCGTTTGGATTCGACATAATGATCTTGCTCGATGCCAAAACTTGTAGTGTGCCTTAGTTCATAGGTGCATCACAGCATAACTTTGAAACCACTAATCTTGGCATCAAATCATCAGTGCCATTAGCTCTGGATGGGCAGGCGAACCCTAGTAACACCCTTGTTTTGGCCATGGAGAGCCTCCATCATCCGTGCCACCTCGTACTAAAGAGTCTCCAAGGTGCTCTAAGTGCATATTGAGGTCAATCTTCTAAGGGTCATAACTTGGAGCTCGTAAGGGCTATCGATGAAATGTCAAATGCTACATGACAGTCATGCCAAGGCCTAAAATAACCTATCTCATTTTTGAGAGATCAAATTTCATTTGGATTTAGCACAATGATCTCGCTCGATGCCAAGACTCGTAGTGTGGCTCAGTTCATAAGTGCATCACAACGTAACTTTGAAACCACTAATTTTGGCATCAAATCATCAATTCCATTAGCTTTGGATGGGTGGGTGAACCCTAGTGACACCCTTGTTCTAGCCACAAAGAGCCTCCATCGTCTGTGGCCACCCCATATCAAACAGTCTCTAAGGTGCTCTAAGTGCGTATTAAGGTCAATCTTCTAAGGGTCGTAACTCAGAGCTCATGAGGGCTATCGATGAAATATCAAATTCTATATGACAGTCATGCCAAGGCCTAAAATAATCTATCTCATTTTCAAGAGATCACATTCCATTTGGATTTAGCACAACTATCTTGCTCGATGCCAAAACTAGTAGTGTGCCTCAATTCATAGGTGCATCATAGTGTAACTTTGAAACCGTTGATCTTGGCATCGAATCATCAATTCCATTAGCTCTAGATGGGCAAGTGAACCCTAGTGATATCCTTGTTCTAGCCATGAAGAGCCTCCATCATCTGTGGCCACCCCATATCGAAGAGTCTCCAAGGCGCTTTAAGTGCATATCGAGTTTGATCTTATGAGGGTCGTAACTCGGAGCTCGTGAGGGCTATTGATGAAACTTAAGTGTTTCATGATAATCATATTGAGGCCTAAAATAACCTATCTCATTTTTGAGAGATCACATTCTGTTTGGATTTGACATAACAATCTCGCTCGATGTCGATATTCGCAATGTGCCTTAGTTCATAGGTGCATCACAATGTAACTTTGAAACCCCTGATCTTGGCATCAAATTGTCAGTGCCATTAGATCCAAATGGGGGGGTGAACCCTAGTGACACCCTTGTTTTAGCTACAGAGAGCCTCCATCGTCCAAAACCACCCCATACCAAAGAGTCTCCAAGGTGCTCTAAGTGTGTATCAAGGTCGATCTTTTGAGGGTCGTAACTCAGAGCTCATGAGGGCTATCGATGAAACATTGAATGCTACATAATGGTCATGCCGAGGCTTAAAATAATGTATCTCATTTTTGAGAGATCACATCATGTTTGGATTTAGCATAGCGATCTTGCTCGATGCCAAAACTTGCAGTGTGCCTCAATTCCTAGGTGCATCATAGTGTAACTTTGAAACCACTGATCTTGACATCAAATCATCAGCTCCATTACCTCTATATGGGTAGGTGAACCCTACTGACACCCTTGTTTTGGTTGCGAAGAGCCTCCATTGTCCACGACCACCCTAGTGCAGGAGCACCTAGGTAGTCTAGTTTGTACCTAGTGCTTCTTTCTTGTCATTTTGGCTTGTAGTTATGCTAGCCACATCACTAGTGGTTTAATAAGGCCTATTAGGTCCTTAGGTAAGGTTAACTTAGTTGCTAAGTGGGTTTTTGCTCCTAGGTTGTTGATATGCCTATAAGTTGCTCAATAGGGGTTAGGTTGACCAAAGTGGTAGAAAAGTTGATCAAGGGTCAAAAACCATCTTGGAATGTCTAAATCAATCCAATAGGATCCCTTACCAAGTTTGGTGAACTCATCTAATTAAGAATTTTAAGTTATAGCAAAAATTGCTCAAAATTGCACTTTTGCAACTTTTTCTTGCAAAGTTGAAAATGAGTGCAAAGAGTTAGTTAGGGGTTTGAGCACAACCATACAAGGTTGGAAACACCTATATAAGGTGTGAAATGACTTGCTATGATTGTGTTTTTAATGTGCTAACAACAACATCTAGTTGAAATTTGTTTGAGATATTGATTTTTAGTTATTTTAGAGTTGTTGGTTGATCCAAACTCATACATATCAATGTCATGATGTTGATGGAAGCCTTGAATCTTTCTTGCACTGCCAAAATGTCATGTGGGCTTGGTAAGCCGAATGTGTAGTAAAGTCTCATAATAACACTTGTTCTCATTTTTCTTTGTAAAGTTGATGTATCAGGGTGAAGGAGGTGGATTTCAGAGATTATTTCAAATTAAACATATATGATAGCATTTTAAACTAAACATTGCATCAAAATTTGATAATAAAAGTTGTTAAAATTTTATTCACAAATTATTGCATTTGAATCAAATATAACAAACATGATCAAAATGAATGATATTCCATAAACATGAACAATACACATGATCCATGATAAATTGAACAATACTATACTAAATTAATATGTATATCATTGTGCACATAAATGACAAAACCACATATCAAAATACATGTATCCATAGACAAATTACGCAAATATATATTAAAGTTCATGTATCCATAGACAAATTACACAAATATATATATCAAAATACATAGATCCATATACAAAATGTGGCTGATCATGCCATCGAAATGTATATAATATCAATGTTTCTATAAACAATATGGCATGTGCCATCTTAAAATGTCTCATGACACATCCTATGACAACTATACTATCCTAGGCTACTGGTGGATGATCAAAATGCAGCCTCTTCGCTGCACTAGGTGGATTAGATGCCTCCTACATAAACAAAAAAGGAAAACCCAAAATTAGACTACTAGATTTATATGATTCTTTGTATCTAACATTGAAATACTCAAATGCATAATGATTTTTTTTACTTAAGATTTATAGTATTAAACTTTTATCATAAATACCTCTCTCGTTGACCTCCTACGCTGGTGAAGAGTCCTCTCGTATGTCCTCAACAATGCTTGTACCTCACTGATTATGGCCTGTGTATGTTCAAATATGTTTGTCAGATGAATCTACAACTTAAACTATAACATTATAATTCATAGCATGCTAAATTTATAATGTATAATCAAGAATTCAAATTACAACTTACCTATGTCGAATCCTCCTCAAAATATAATGGTTGTGTCAACAAAGATACAAAACTCTTCCATCCAACAAAGATACAAAAATACTAGTTGTTAATATCACGGAAATTAGTTTTGAAATTATTTATAAAAATAAGGAAAATAAAAAAAAATGAGCTTATACATATAATGGGTCTCTCATTGCGAATGGAAATGCCAAAGCATCTATGACGTGGAATCTACATGGGCTCATCACCAATAGCAACACCCTATACAATAAAGAATGTAATTAAATTTCATTACCAAAAACATTTTACAAGAATGTATTGATATTTAATCAAATAGAAAGCACCTAATTACCTTTCCCTTGTCAATGTGTCCTACCTCATCCCCTATACTTTGTCCCCCATGGATAGGTGATACCTGCAAGAAAAAAGAAAGATTAGAAACCATATATGCTACAATATCAAATAGAAAAAATAATGAGAACACAACATAATGTACTGTAGATGTCTCAAGGCCAAACGAAACAGTCGAGAGCATGGCATCATCAACCTGTCTGAGCTCCTCCTCACTCATCAACTAAACATGAATGAAGATCACATACATGTACAAGTTAGTATGGGTTAAAAATTAAAATTACTCTATTGTAAAGATTAACTTTAAATCATATATGTCGTAACAAAAAAATGTATACACATACTAACACAGAAGGAGTCCATGCCTCTGCATGCCCCTCCTCTCTTGCGTTAGGGTTTGTAGCCTCTGTACGTGTGTTTGGTGTATCCTTGTCAAATACAAACTAATACTCAGAAAGATCACCTATAGGACCTAGAAAAATATTCTTGCATGTGCAAGTATGGGGCACACAAACATGTGATGAGCTCGTCGATGATGAACTCGTGCCAACATCATCAACATGGAGAGGCAACAATGACCTAGTGTTGGAAATCAATAGGCTACTCAATCTATGGATGGCTCTAATAGTCTAAGAGCTAGCCTCTGCAATGATATTAGGATGTTTCACTTGAGGAGGGGGGGAGACATTAGTAAGGGGAACAAAAGTGCCAGCTTTCTTTTGTTGGGCAAAGAGTCTATCCTGAGGAGCTCCTTCTCCTACACCTATGTTAGGCTTCATGCTTCAATAGTTAACCTTGAGGCCCAACAAAAATTTTGCATACAATTTTCTAAGGAAATAAAATGGCACCTCTAAATTGCTGTGTGGAGGGATGTCAAAAACCATCCATCAAAAAATCTCAAAAGTTTGCATGCATAGCCTCATTTGTGCACTATTTAATTGATAGTTTGGGCTTTGTGTGTTTAACTTGTTTACTAGTTTTTGGATCCACAAAAAGGGCAAACAAATCATCTTTACTTATATTTAGGGCCGCAACCTCATCATAGTCTAACCCATCATCAAACATGGCATGCATTTCATCACGCCAATGAAGAGCAACATTTTGTTCATTGGTAAGTGTTTCAATATTATCCACTATGGTATTTAATTTGGATAACATAGAAGCCAATGCGAGTACAATATTATATGTGGTTCACAAAGCCCTCAATTCAGTGAGATTTTCAAACATCAAATATTTGATTTGAGGAGGGTTTTGAGGGGGTAGGGAATCATTTGGTGGACGGTTTTGAGGGGGCACTAGATCGTTTGGTGGAGGGTTACACTAGGACATTTGGGCTCATTTTTTGACCTTTATTGGTCAAAATTTCAACCCATTTTTTGACCAACCTTCGACCAAATTCGACCGACACATTGGTCAAAAAATTTTTGAGCAAAAAAATTTGACCAATACGTTGGTCAAAAAATGTTGAAATTGTTAGGACATTTTTGCCATTCATTGGTCAAACTTTTGACCAATGCTTGGTAGAAATCTTCAGGGCATTGGTCAAAATTTTGACCAATGCATTGTAGAAAACTACAGGGCATTGGTCAAAATTTTGACCAATGCATGGTAGAAAACTACAAGACATTGGTCAAAAACTTTTTGGTCAAAAATTGGACCAACCAGTAGGTTGGTCAAAATTTTGACCAATATGGTGGTCAAAAAATGTTGGGATTGTTAGCACATTTTTTGCCATTCATTGGTCGAACTTTCGACCAATTCTTGGTGGAAATTAGTAGTTCATTGGTCAAAATTTTGACCAATGCTGGGTAGAAAACTACATGGCATTGGTCAAAATTTTGACCAATGCTTAGTCAAATTTGTTTTGCGGGTCATAGTTATTGAGGTCCACTTCAGCAATGGCCCTTCCTGTGAAATTGCCATCTAAAACCTTTCTAATGAGATAATGTGTTATGAGCTCTTCATCAGTGGGATGGAATGTGAATCTAGGAGGCAGTTGTGCATCATCCATATGGGTGATGCACAACTACCTCTTGGATTCACGTTCCATCCCACTGATGAAGAGCTCATAACACATTATCTCATTAGAAAGGTTTTAGATAGAAATTTCACAAGAAGGGCCATTGCTGAAGTGGACCTCAACAACTGTGAGCCTCAAGGAGGGTTCAATTCCCTCCTTTATTATTCACTATGCATATAATCCCATACACCCATTTGATCTCAAATGATGATATGTACTGAATGTTGAGTGTCTGTGCTAATTGCTCCAAAACCATCCATTTTATGCCTTCATCTGTACACAATGTCTTTCTAGTTTCTTTCTACTCGCACACCCATTTCATTTCATATGATCATTTGAAAATTGTGTCTCTCTAAGCTCTCAACTATTTCCTCTTGATTGATTGGACTCGCTAAGTTGGCTCGCCAATTTGCCCCACTAAGTCAACTGTTCAAGTATGCTCACCAAGTTGATTCTTTGAGTTCGGTCATCAAGTCACCCCACCAAAGTGCCTCATCAAGGTCAATCTTTAGGTCTTCTCATCGAGCTCGCTCACCAAGTCAGCTTTCCATGTCGCATCTCTAAGTGGCCTTGCTAAGTTAGCTTGCCAATTTGCCCCACCAAGTTGCCACTTTAAGCCCACTCACCATGTTAGATCATCAGGCCAGCTCCCCAAGTTAGCTTGCCAAGATGACAATTGAAGTACACTCACCAAGTCGACTCCCTAAGTTCACTCACCAAGTTCGCCCCCTAAACCAACTCTCCAGGTCAGCTCACCAAGTCACCCTCACTTGCCCCACCAACTCACCACTTTAAATCAACTCGCCATGTCAGCTCACCAAGCTGACAATTCAAGTACGCTCACCAAGTCAACTCTTTATGTTCACTCACCAAGTCTACCCCCTAAGTCAGTTCACCAAGTCACCCCCACCCAGTCACCTCAATGAGTCAACTCTTCAAGTCAGCTCACCAAGTCGGCTCACCTAGTGGTTTTACCACCTTGCCTCAGCAAGTTGGGTTGTTATGTGTGCTTGCCAAGTTGCCCCACTGAGTTGCTTCTCTAAGCCCACTCACCATGTCAGCTCACTTGTTCAGCTCACCAAGTCGACTGTTCAAGTATGCTTTCTAGGTGGGCTCGCTAAGTCACCCCACCAAGTCATGTCAACAAGTTGATTGTTCAAGTATACGCTTGCCAAGTTGACTCTGAGTTCTCTCATCAAGTCACCTCACTAAGTCACCTCAAGTAGTTGACTCCTTAAGTCTGCTCACCAAGTTAGCTCTCCAAGTCATCTCACCAAGTCAACTCACCATCTCGTCTCACCAAGGGGAGCTCTCTATGTAGGCTCACTAATCTACCCCACCAAGTTGCCTCTTTAAGGGAGTTGACAATGTCGGCTTGCTAGGTCTATTCCCAAAGTTGACTCACCGAGTCAACTATTCAAGTATGCTCACCAAGTCGCCTCACCAAGTTGACTCTTTAAGTTCGCTCACCAAGTTGGCTCGCCATGTTAGCTCACCGAGTCAGCTCACCAAGTCACCCCTCCAAGTCACTTGAAGCAAAGAAAAATTTGGTGTCATTCAAACTTACCATATCTGAAGGGATATAGTGGCTGAAAGTGCATATTAGATTTATGGCACTGAATATGATGGCTAGAAATTGCATATCAAACCTGTGTAGTATAATATTAGTCTTTCTATTGCAGATCATAATTCATATCATACCTTAAAGTGGTCATTTATTAGTCCCAAAGTGGTCTACAGAAGCCTACAATAGCTAGCTAACATCTAGATGTGATACATGTTGATTATATGGCATTAAAACCTATGGATTGAATCGTTACAGTTTGATTTGTAACTGATAATAGGTTTGTAATATCTCTTTTTAGTCTTAGCAGTAAACAATAAACTCATATTTTTCCATATCATTTAGCTGTACATGTTTTGATTCATTGCATAGTCATTTCCTTTAATATTTTGTTGAAATTTTGAGCAAAAAAATTTGGTCAAAATTTGGTAAAAAATTGGTCAAAAAATTGACCAATAAAGGTCAAAATTGAACCCAAATGTACTAGTGCAATTATGCTCACCAAGTTGACTCTTTGAGTTTGGTCATCAAGTCACCCCACCAAAGTGCCTCATCAAGGTCAGTCTTTAGGTCCGCTCATCGAGCTTGCTCACCGAGTCAGCTTGTCATGTCACATCTCTAAGTGGCCTTGCTAAGTTAGCTCACCAACTTGCCCCACCAAGTTGCCACTTTAAGCCCACTCACCATGTTAGCTCGCTAGGTCAACTCCCCAAGTCAACTCGCCAAGCTAACAATTGAAGTACACTCGCCAAGTCCACTATTCAAGTACACTCACCAAGTTGACTTAGAGTTCATTCATCAAGTTGCCCCACCAAAGTGCCTCATCAAGGTCAATACTTAAATCTGCTCACCAAGTCGCCTCACCCAGATGTCCCACCAAGTCCCCAAGTTTGCTTGCCAAGCTGATAATTCAAGTGCACTCACCAAGTCAACTCTTTAAGTTTGCTCACCAAGCCCATCCCCTAGGTCAACTCTCTAGGTCAGCTCACCAAGTCACTCCCACCCAGTCACCTCAATGAGTTGACTCTTTCAGTCAGCTCACCAAGTCTACTATTCAAGTACACACGCTAGGTCAGATCACCAAGCTAGCCCACCAAGTCATGTCACCAAGTTGACTGTTCGAGTACACTCACAAAGTTGACTCTTTAAGTTCGCTCATCGTCACCCCACCAATTAAGTGCCTCATCAAGGCCAGTATTTAAGTCCGCTCACCAAGTCAGCTCACCAAGTCGCCGCACCAAGTCGACTCACCATCTCACCTCACCTAGTGGACTCACTAAGTCGACTCACCAACTTGCCCCACCAAGTTGACTGTTCAAGTATGCTTGCCAAGTTGACTCTTTGAGTTCGGTCATCAAGTCACCCCACCAAAGTGCCTCATCAAAGTCAATCTTGAGGTCCGCTCATCGAGCTTTCTCACCAAGTCAGCTCACCATGTCGCATCTCTAAGTGGCCTCGCTAAGTCGGCTCACCAACTTGCCCACCAAGTTGCCACTTTAAGCCCACTCACCATGTAAGATCGTTAGGTCAGCTCCCCTAGTCAGCTCGCAAAGCTAAAAATTGAAGTACACTCACCAAGTTTACTCTCTAAGTTTTCTCACTAAGTCTACCCCCTATGCCAACTCTCTAGGTCAGCTCACCAAATCACCCCCACTTGCCCCACCAACTCACCACTTTAAGTCGACTCACCACGTTAGCTCACCAAGCCGACTCCCCTAGTTAGCTTGCCAAGTCGACAATTCAAGTACACTCACCAAGTTGACTCTTTATGTTCGCTCACCATGTTTGCCCCCTAGGTCAGCTCACCAAGTCACCCCCACCCAGTCACCTCAACGAGTCAACTCTTTAAGTCAGCTCACCAAGTCAGCTCACCTAGTGGTTTTACCACCTTGCCTTAGCAAGTTGGCTCATTATGTGTGCTTTCCAAGTTGCCCCACTAAGTTGCTTCTCTAAGCCCACTCACCATGTTAGCTCACTTGGTCGGCTCACCAAGTTGACTTTGAGTTCGCTCATCAAGTCACGCCACCAAAGCACCTCATCAAGGTTAGTCTTTGAGTCCGCTCACCAAGTCAGCTGACCAAGTTGCCTCTCCAAGTGGCCTCGCTAAGTCGGCTTGCTAACTTGCCCCACCAAGTCGCCACTTTAAGCCCACTCACCATGTCAGATCAATAAGCTGGCTCCCCAAGTGAACTCGTCAAGCTGATAATTCAAGTACACTCACCAAGCTGACTCTTTAAGTTTTCTCAACAAGTATGCCCCCTAGGTCAACTCTCCAGGTCATTTGTATCCCCTGCTTAGGTGGAGTTGATCTCTGGCAAGCTTATTTTGACTATATCTTTTATTTTCAACAATACCAATATTTATAACTTGGCCTAGCCCCATCCTATTAGATGCTTGACCCAATGTCGCTCTACCAGTAATGAATAAGAATATCATGTGTATTAAAGATAAATCACTTGAGCTAGAAACTGTATCCATCTTTATGAATCTAAAACATGACATAGCAAAAAGTGGAATAGTTTTGATGGAGAAATATTATGAATGAGCCAACTTCAGCATCAAATGCCTGAATAACAATCAAAGTATACCTCAAATTCATAATATTTGCAACAATATAGAGACCTTCCTCTTCATTCACTATCTACATTAGCCATTTGATTACATGTATTTTGAGAATTAATGGAATGGTTCCGAGACAACAATGACCAAGAACCAACAAAGAAAAATCTAGCTAGGAAACAAACAACTGATAAAAATAATTTTGAAACTTGAAATAAAAAACAATCATTTTATCTTTGCCCCTAGATAAAGAAATAACTTTAATAGTAACAAAGATCAACATGCACTGCTGCTCATATGACACAAATAAAAGAGTAGATTCTCTAGAATCAAATGATTGATTGATGTCTTGCTAGTTTTAGCCTATGAGGGCTCAGTTCTATCTGTCCATTGTGAATGTGGATAAAGAATGATTTTCTTACATGCTTTGATCTACAATGATCTTGGATGATAATTGTTACATTTTGCATATCTGTTTGGTGCCAATGTTTAATCTGTTTGGTAATTACTTATATTATAGTAGTTCATGGTTCAATGGTTTTTAGGATACATGTCTATCATAAGTTACATACAAAAATTTGCTGTTGCTATCCTGAATACTGCCTACTACACATGGCTTAGACACATCAACATAAGTATGTGCTTTTCCAATGCAAAAAATAATATAGCCCTTCTATTTATCTATCTATGATCTTAGTGTTACTTAAGCTTCACATCAAATGTTGGACCAAGTACTTAAAATGGTTCGCAGTGTCACCTAAATATATAATAGGGCATGTGGCCAAATGGAGTGCAGAGTTTGGATATGGTTTAATATTGTACAAGTGTTCTTTGGTGTTTCTTTGAGTGTTAGTTAAACTAATTGTTCTTGTATAGGATTACTTTTTGTGTCTAATTTTCATTTATTATCTTTACAGATGCTTTCTCTATGTGGTCATTTAGTTGAAATGAGATTGCTTTCTTGGGTCCTTTGACAACTTTATAAAATACTTGTTGATTTTCCACTTTGTTTTATTGCATTACTAAGAATTAGTTTTTTCTGTTATATAACAGCTCCCATTTTCTCAAGAGGGCATTGGTTCTTCAGTCAGCAAGTCTCATCAATTTCAACTTTGTCTATTGATCGACCTTGAGATGAGCCTTTTAGATCCAACTGCATATGTATGTGAAGCTCTGAATAGAACATATTTAGCATAAGTATAAGTTGAACCTGTTATAAATTTCCAAATCCAATTTTTAAGAATCTGCAATAAGTTTTGCTTCACAATCACTTTGGATTCATAATGGCAAAGGAGTCCCATAAATAACATCTAGAGTCTAGAAACAGAAACATCTCAACATTATAAATCATATCACCTCTGCTTATACATTAATGGTATTAATATTAAATATACAAGTGTGGCTCCTCATATTTAATTTTGAAAATAACATCTGGTTACCAAAAATTGACATATTATGTCAACGATTAAATGGAAAACGGAGTAAGAAGGTATAGAAAATTTGTGTACCTTACAACTAGCATTAGTTGGCTACACCTAAATGTATAGCTTAAAGGACTAATTTAGTTACAGCTAGCATCTTAAGATACAAAGATGCATCATTTTCCATGGATGCTGACAAAAATTGCCAAATAAACTAAGAACAAAAACTCCCACTTTCTTCGACTAATTGCAAAAATTGCATAGATGAGACTAAATTAGTATGTATGGTGTTTAAAATGTAAATCTCTTGTACACCCAAAACCAAGTGTGGCAAATTCAAAATTTTGTGAATCCAATATGTTTAGGGACAAACACACAAACTCAAATATACTGAAATGCATTTTGTACATTACCCCATTGCTCCCATAAACAGTTTCACATCCAACTCAAGATATCCCATATCTACAGATGAAGATGATATTAGATGCTCAGTTGAACATTTTATTAGTAGAACATGTTTAATTTTACACAGCTTTGGATCAGAATGCAATCAAACAACTCATATTCAGAACAGGATAACTAAACAGGTTCAGGCAATTTGTACTGTAGTTTATAACACTCCTGTAGTAAGTTCTTTTAATGATGCAACTGCATTGAGGATTTCACTTTTCATCCATCTTTCTCTAACAAATATCTTTTGCACTTACCATTAAATATGTCAACAAAATATTCTGCAAACACATAACACTTGGATGCCTGAATATCATGAAGATATATCAATATGCCTACTTATCCAGGTATATCATTTTCTTATGGATAAAAGACAATCTACTGAAAAAATAAAAGACCACTTTTTACAAATTCACACAGGTATAAACCCATTCATTATGGGAAAGTAGAAAGCAAATCTAACGTAAAAATAAACTAGAACTAGCCCACAAAAATGAAAAGCAAATAAGTAATGCAAGTATGTATTTTTCATTACCTAAAAGTTAAATTTAGGTTCAAAGTAGAGTTCCTTTGGAATACCTTATAAAATGAAAGGAAAACTAGACAACTGACTTGAATTTGGAATATATGCAATATCAAAATCCTTGGGAATGTGAACCCAAGTGCTCAAACATTTTATCTATTCATCACCAGCACTAAACAAAACTCCTATACCTTGTTATATTATGATATTCCATCAGACTTACGATGAGCTTTAAGTTGGTCTTGATTCGTTCAAAAAAAAGGAAATAGTAAAATACAATGGAAAAGATACCACAAGAGAAATTAGTGGACTAGCAATGGAAACAAGTTTATGTTTTTTAATTGTACCTTTACTTCATATTTCCACATTGTCTTTATCATGAACCAATCATTGTGAGAAAGATAAAATACACTGCCACTCTTTCTTGGGGAGGAGAGTTCCCGCATAGCATCATTTCCACAAATAGAAAGCATATAATCAGCTGCATCAATTTTAAAAAGTTCTCAAAGATGCCTGAACATTGTGCAAAAAAGCTAAGTCACAAAATGTTGGTAATATCATAATATCTTGAGATAACAACCAAAATATAAGAATTCCAAAGCTCGTAACATTCCCACTAAAATTGTAACAATCAATTTTCTCAAATATGCTTGAAGAACTGAATCATTTTGGATTAGGAATTTAGGATATCTTTATGCACAAAATGGTAAAGGAAATAATCTAGGTTCAGGAAATTAAATCAAGTAATTTTGAAAATAAACTCTTTGGATATTTGAAATTGCTTTGACATTATCAGGAATTATGCTATAAAAATCTACATAGCATTGTTAGCAAATTGAATATGGAAAAACAAAAGCATTCAGCCACTCTGTAGTGATAAAGAACATTAGTGCATTTTCTTGGTTTGAATAAAAATCAATATACTGGTAGCAATAATTTGGCTTTGTTTTATTGTTGATGGAATATTTTAAACCATCAGATTCATTAAGAAATCTAATCCTAGAATTTAAGTTAAACAACCATATTGTTTACAGGTGCATGGAAAGACAAAAGATGCAACATATTCACTCGAAAGGTGTTGTGTAGCATCCATGTGCAGACTCGACACTATAAGAAAATAAACAGGTAAAACAATCTTTTCAGACCATTACAAGATCATGTAGTAGCATCAAAGCCACGTTTTTAATCAAATCTAATGAAATTGAAAGGAATTGCAAATCTAGAAAGAGAATATTTCTGAGACACACAAGCAGATCTATCAACATGCAGATATAGTTTGCACAAAACCATACAACTCGAAGTCCTTATGTGGGGTGGCACAGAAAATCCAAGTAAGTTCTCAGCCTTAAACACACCAGGCTTGAAAGTAACATTACTATATTATTGAAGTATAGAACAGAAATACCATGCACTTGTCAATAAAACAACATTGATGATATTATTATTCCAGATATAATCTATTTCCAGTTAAACGACATCTCTATCAATCAAAATTATCTACATTTCAGAAAGTTTTGGAGCTGAAATAACTTTAGTTGACTGAAAAATGACAATGGAGGAAGATAGCTGATATTGCTAGTTGATACACCCTTTGTAGTTAGACCTACAAGTTATTAGGTCAATATTTTTGGTTGCAAAGATACCAAATCTGTGTCATAATTTATGCCTCCTAAATTTTGAATGGAACTAAATGTACATGTTACTAAGTGATTTTTCCATAACAATCATAACAAAAATTTAGCTTTTGCTTTGGAGTATTTATTGCAAATATTATCAATGGATCTTATAAGTGGAAAGTTAACATATTTAAAAAATTCCTAAAGGAAACAGATCATTCTAGCTAGCTATAAAGTAGGTTGTTGTGATACATCTATTGCACATAGATTACTGACACAAATGTAATTGATTGATGGTTAAAGCACTACAAAAAGAACACAGAATTCAATGCAAAGAGCTAGATGCGAGAAAAACCTGAAAACAATTGGGCAGTAGTCCTTCCATTTGAAGTCGATAGAATGGTGAGGGGGGGTGCATGCTGAACCCTCAGGTGGAAATCACATCCATACACTTCCTTTGGGATCAAAATCAGCAGGGACAATCTCTCGTTTGTGTATGGGAGTGATCTTTCCTACAACATACCTGCAATCATAATACATAATGATCAGATGATATACATAGCATTTTCTCACAAAAATATTTTCTCTCTCAAATTTATGTATACCAGAGGAGGCACTGTGGCAATAGACAGAAGAAAATGACCCATTCTTTATGGCATTTAGAAATTACTAATAATGTGAACTGAATCTACCCTTCATAAAACAGGGTAAAAGCACAAACCTGTGTCACCTTTTATAAAGACACGTGATATCAGAATGTGACAGTTCAACATTAGTGACAAAAAAAATAGTATTTGTGTTTAAAATATGAAGATGATGTAAACTGATGAAATGTGTAGAATTCGATGAATTTTATGCCTATAATTTTTATTATTTTTTTGAGTAGGAATTTATTCATTTTATTTTATTTTGAAATCCCTTTTTTAATTGTAAAAAATATAGTGTGTAGTTCTCGTTAAACAAGTATATGCAAATCATCTTTTTTTGTTTTGATTTGAAAATATCTTATAGATGACATGTATAGCTAGTGCACAAAGAAAGAAATAATTATTTTTGATGTATATTTTCTTTGTTATAAGTACTCAAGTTCGACCTTATCAGAATCCAACAGTTTTTTCCTCCCGTCAAAACTTTCCTATCAAATCTATACCTTCTTGAAAAAAAATTACATATTCGTGAAGAGGATTCTCTCCTCTAGAGATAAATATAATTTTTAAATTTTTTTGATATGATTTACTATTTTATTTCCTTTTTTGAGGGAGCATCTTTTGAAATGTTGAAATATCGACTTATAATACTTTGAGATTATAACATATTATAACTAATCAAAACACTCAAAAATTTATATAATGATGATATTGAATTTGAGATCTATAAAAGGGTATTTTTAGTTTTTCAAAAAAATTGAGTTTTGATAGAGAAATGAGATTTGACCAAAACAAGTTTTGGTATCACAAATGGTGACATAGATCTGTGCTTTTACCCAACAACCCCAAAGGGACAGATACAAACAGACAAGATTTTAGAAATAAAAGCATTTGGATTAAGTTCTTATTTGAAATTTTGAAGAGAATTTTACTAAGCTGAAGCAGTGAGACATTCCCATCTCATATTGCAAGGATAAAATTCAAAACAAAGGCATTGGTTGCCACAGATAATGCTAGTAGACAATCTTCCCATTGAAACATTCAAAATTATATTAGTAGAATCACAGGAAAACTAGATGTGACATTGTAGTAAGAAAACTGTAATAAGAGTTAGGAGCTTGCCTAGTGATCAAGGCTTGAGACTGGAAACTGCATGAAGCATTTGTAGGCATTTGAGTTTCAAGTGTCACCAGCTCAAAATCAAACTGAAAAGGAAACTTGGTAAATAAAACTAAATAAAAATAGTCTTCTTGTGTAAACATCAACATTGTATGAACAATACCATTACAATGCACTATACTTGGTACAAATATATTGTTGGCTGAGTATAAAGAACATTGGTGGTGAATTCAAGTCCAAGCTGCAAAAGCAAAGGCATTTACATAAAAACTAAGCAACCCTGTCTGGCAAGAAAAGATATATAGAGATTTTTGACTGAAATTACAAATTGATGCTAAAAAACTTAAACCATAAGAATCGTTCTGTAGAATAATAAAGAAGAAAGATGAAGAATTAAACACCTGAAGGATACAATGTTGATGCAACTTCATAAAGATCGTCCGAAAGACATCATATGCTCAGGCTGAAGGAGCTTTGAGATTCATTACTACACTCAGAATGGGCTCATCTTCAATCTTCTGAAGACTGAAGATGAGCCCATTCCTGAGTGTAGTAATGAATCTCATATAATGCAATCTCATCTATGAAGCGTATTAAAAGCTAACAGAGCATCTTCGCTAGCTGATCTCCCTTGCGAGTGATAGCAGAATGCCGAAGATAGTCATGATGCTAATAGGCACATCGTGACTATCTTCAACATTCTCCTATGGCTCTTGTGGTTCTACTCTTATAACATGAGTCTTTCTCTTCTTTTTTCAAGCATAAGGCTGATGCGGCCCTGTAATAAGAAATAAATGGGTTTAATTTGGATTATGTAGAACATAGAGAAAACCAAAATGTAATAGCAATTTTTAACAGAGAAATGAACTATATAAACTTATAAAGCTCATAATAATAATAGGCCATAAACAAGAGCTAAATTCTAAGTAGACAAAGTTTGGACACATGAAGCGTACCTAATTGATCAAAATCAAATCAATTAGCTACTACATAAGAATTGCTCTCTTTTAAACATTCATTGTAGCAAATGTCAGGAACTACATGCTACTAGATTTTACACAATTTCTTTCTAATATTATTTCTGGATAATAAGTATGAAGATTGAGTCAATATTAAATGCACTTGAATTCAAACATCCACAAAAAAAGGTAAGTGTTATAATGTTGATCAAAACAAACAAAGTGTTACTTACAAGAAGGTACTGCACAACAATCCTAGTTCACCATGTGACCTCACAACTGGCACATATGTCTATACAAGAACACATAAAATTAGAGATCATGATCCATAAGATACTATAAAATATTAATATCTATTGAACTTCTATTACTGCTTTAGTCAAATTACTGTTTACTTTCAAAGATTGGATTCTGTGGTCCACTTCTATTCTCAGTGCCTCTTTCTCCTCACTTTTGTCACCCTTGATGATAATTTTAACAAGCTCGTCAGCGTATCTTTGTGTAATTTGTTGGGTGATGAATACAGGGTCAGTACTAAGGTCAATGTCATGTAGATATGATGCCCATATTTCAGATTGCATTTTATCAGCGATCATTGTAGCTTTTTTCTATCATTTGTGACATCAAATATTTGTATACTTTCATCAAAATAACTCCAAAGCCATAAAGAAAAGAACATAATAATAGGACATGTGTTTCTATATTAACATTAAAATGTACAATAATTAATGTTTACCTCTATTGAAGGTGTCTAAAATGGTGCATCCATATCGCCCTGTGAAAAAAATTAGTAAGTCTTAGAAATCAGTAGCGAAATTAAAGTAATAGACTTACCAAACAAAATATTCATAATAAAGTAAATTGTATATGTAAATCATTTGTCTTAAGTTAAAAATTTAGCATAACTAATGTTTATATCTAAAAAAATATTTGACATGTTCTACTTAATGTTTATATGCGCACAT
This sequence comes from Cupressus sempervirens, assembly GCA_028749045.1. NCBI lineage: Eukaryota > Viridiplantae > Streptophyta > Pinopsida > Cupressales > Cupressaceae > Cupressus > Cupressus sempervirens. The sequence continues at coordinate 515,034,525 of CM053790.1, forward strand.
ATGGTTTGGAAAGAAATATTTGGTCATACAAGACCCCATCATAGTTGACATTGATCGTACATGAAGATTTCATTGATCATCATGATCTTCATCCATGTCATCATCATCATCATCACCATCATCGTACTTGTCACTTTGATCGTTGTCGTCACCACCACCATCTTCATCACCATCATCCTTCTCTTGATCACTATCAACATCACCATGATCATCACCATCTTCATCACCATGATCATGATCATCATCAGCATCATCATCATCATTATCACCATTATCGTTAGCATGACCAAAATCATCACCATCTTCTTCTTCTTCATCACTGGGTAACTGTCGTTCCTGATAATCATTTACTTCCTATTGTGCTTCTTCAATATCTTCTTCTTTGATCACATTATACTTTACTGGCCTTCCTCTTGGGTCATGTCTAACAACAAATGACCAACCTGGTTTGTCTAGAACACCAAAGTAAAACACTTGCTCGCATTGAATTGGAAGAACATAGGGCTCATCTCCAACTGGCTCAAATGACCTTGTATTAATCATAGTAAAACCACTATCGTGTTCAATAACAGTCCTATTAGGATCATTTCAATTCAGTCGTAACCTAAACCATTTGATGACAAATAGAACTATTTTGAATGAATTAAAGTCACACTCAAGTATATCATCCAAAATTCCATAGTATCAATTTTCAGATTGTTGAGGATGTATGTCAATTCTAAATGAAATATTGGTGGCCGCGAAGAGAACACTTATCCTGGAATCACACTTTTTCTTCGTTTCATCTAACTTTTTTATGCAGAATTTATGGCCATGGTAGTACATAGCTTTGTGGTGTTTGACCTGCAATTATTCAAACATGTCAAGAATCTTGTCATTGATCTGTGAGTTGATATTAAATTTATGTCTCATGATTAGTAATCTTATGCATACCTTTGTATCTCTTAAGTCATATATTAGATCAAGTACCATTGACATAACATTGGGATCTCCATTATGATGAGCTTCTTTAACCAACGATGCAACACCATCCCATGTTAATGAGCGACCATTTTCTTGAGACTGTTCAATCCACACTATCATCCAATCAAGATTGTTTGCAATATACAAGTGTAGTGCATCCCACTCACGACCAACTATAAAGAAGACAATTACACGAGTTAGAAACAACTTATATATATATTGATCATGGATAAGAATTGTTAAATGACAAAAAAAAACTTATAATTACCTCTCACCCTCCTCAATCTACCTTTCCCCGTCAAGCACTCCCCTTTGAATTTGTCATTACAGTTGGGATCCCAAATGCGATCTACATGGATACCTGCTGCAAACTTTGGAAGATATTTACTGATATACACCATGGTCTGGTATATCATATATCCCTCTATCATAGAACTCTCAGGACGTACTCTTTTTTGAACCAAGCCCTTCATAAATTTCAAGTGCCTCTCAACCATTCATATTGATCTAGCTTGTACAGGTCCACACAATTCAATCTCCTCAACTTGATGTATGAGGTAGTGTTCTTGAGCATTGAAAAACATTGGAGGTAAACATTTTTACATTTCACACATAAGCTGTGGAATTTTTCTCTTCCAATATTTAATATATTTTTTATCAATTCCTTTAGATGATAACCACCTAAAAGAGATTCAACACGCAAAAACACATAGAGGAGATTTCAAATAAAATTATACAATAGATTTTAGATAAAAAACTACAAATCTAAGAAAAAAGTCTTCTAACCTCATGTATTTTCCAAGATCATATATAACTTGTTTAATACTGTTGTCAAACTATTGTGGAAGGGATAGAGATAGGATGAACTACAATCATTAAAAAATGATCATTTCAATATATTATTAAATAATGCAACTGGCACTATATTCAATCTTACAAATATACTATAAATAAAAAACATGACTTACCTTGAGGAAGGTATGCCAATCATGTGTCTTCAACCCTGGCCCAAAATCACCTTTCTTTGATAGAAGAGTGCTTATATTTGCAGCAAATCCTATTGGAAATTTTATTTTTTTATGACTTCTTTTAATGCATCACTTTGTTGCTCCGTTAATCACCAAGGAAGGGCACTTGTATTTATGTAGTCTCCATTCCTATTTGATTCAATGAAAACTTTTAGTGCATGATTTGATTCATAAATGTCAGTACAAATTTTAGCAATTTGTTCTCTATCACGCCTTCCATCCAACATTTTTCATAGTGTCTCTGTTACATTCTTTCCAATATGCATAGCATTAAACAAATGCGCGATTGGGAGATCCTTGTAGTATGGTAACCTACTAAATTGAGTAGGATAACTTTTCATTCCTCTAGGAAGTTGGTCATTGATGCCTTGACGACCTTCATGAGCATCAGTTACATCATTAGTAAATATAAGACAATATCGAAATACAAATTGTAAACTTCGAACGACAAATTGGACATTACCTCGATGATTTAGTTGATCATATTTCAACTTCCATAAATGAGGTGTCATTCTTTGTGGCATTGATGATGTCTCTTCTTTCCCATTGAAAAGATGTTTTTTGACAATTTGATACCTCTGATTATTGTGGAGAAAGTGTCTAAACTCATCAAACACCTGCTTTCCTAAACTTCTCAAATGACAACATTTCATCTTCAGACCACAAATTAGACATGCAAATTTTTCCTTTGTCTGAAGACTTAAAAGATCATGTATAATTGGATCATGTACAATTATCATGCACAACTTAAGCAATCAATAGTAATGTGTAAGCACTATAACAGACCAAAAATATGTGATCTTAACAATATAACAACCGCAAAAATGAATTAGCCCAGGGGCATCATGTATTGTCTATACAAGCATTGCATGGAATTGAAATTGTCGATGTCCTATCAGTCTAGAGATGTCATACATAGTGATGCCATTCCATAACTTCAACAACTCGTTAATTAGGGGCTCAATATATACGTTCATATCTTTAACTTGGTATTTACCTAGCAATTGAATGAACATAAACATTACGTAATTATTATAACCATTTTCATGCACTATTTATAAATTAATTTAGATAACTATAAAATTAAAAAAATATGTGGCACAATCATTAACAGCACCTCTTTATGGACATCCAAGGAGGAATGTTATTGTTAATAACAAAAATAGGCCATATTGAGTAAACAGATCTCATATCTCCATATGGATTGACATCATTCGCCACCAATGAAAATTTCAGATTACGAGGTTCTTCTTTAAAGTGTGACCATGTTTCTTTTATCTCCTTAAATGCAGAACCATTGATAGGCATTCGCATAATGTCATCCTGACTTCTATTGCGTGCATGGTAATCCATAAATTGTGTCAAGCTAGCACACCTAAATAACCGTTCAAGATGTGGAATAATGAGAATGTACCAAAGAACCTTGTGAGGCACTTTTTTTGTTATTTGATCTGACTGATATCTACTAACATGACAATCAGGGCATTCTGTTGCAAATTCATGTTGTTTATGATATAGAATGTGATCATTGGGACATGCATGTATTGTTTGATACTTCATTCCAATCTGATCCATAATGTTAGGTAATTCTCGATACGAACGAGGCAAAATGTTTGATGGTGGTAACAAAAACTCACTAATCAACCTACAACAACAAATATGAATTGTTAATATAATGACTAGTAATTTTATGCTAACATTGAAGATGAAAAAAATGACATACCTTAGCATAAGTGACATTGCTACATTGGATATACTATTCATAACCTTTAAGTTTATCAACAACACTATAGCCGATAGTAGAGTTGTTTGGGAGCCTTCGTATAAGGGCTCATGTGCCTTCTCAAGTAAAGGTATATCGAGACCATCTTCATCATTATTATCAAATTCACTAGTACCATCATTGTGAGCCTCTTCATCACTTTCCCCAATACCATCTTCTTCAATCATGTCCTCTGGCACATTATCATCTTCTTCCATGGGGGTGTTATCCTCAGCTTGGATATTCAAACCTCCATGTTCCTCCAATAGGAAATCCACATTCAGCAATGGACGAAAATCGTGGCCCCCTTCAACATGACCATATTGCCTACAATGACTCTGGGCTATTGTGATTAGAATTCTTCGATTCTTTAAGCCCTTACACTTTTTGCAAGGACAATAACATTTATCAAGTTTTCTTCAAAATTGAGCCCACAATGCATCCATTGTCTCATTATTTTGTTTTGGGTTCATATTGTCAGGCATGGTCTTTCTTCACAGGAAAATATACCTACAAATAAATTGGACATGTTGTGATTAATGTTTATATCTGCTCATATGGTTTTTGTTAATTAATGTTTTCAAATGTAACTAAAAAAAATGATTTAGATATTCAATGGTATCTTAAGTACTATATACTAGTGCTTGCACCAAGCATATGTGCAAGAGTATAGTCAATAGTGGCATGCAGATGATCATTTTAGAAATGTGGCAGCTAGTAGCATTGTTTTATAGAAAAGCCCTATACTATTATTTTCTAGGAAGATAATTAGAACCAAAGTAAACATGGTGTGCACAACTAGCGTCATTTGATTGTTTTCTATTTTGAGGTGTAGAATATTTGGTGGATCTTAATTTTTATGGAAACTATTTTGAGCAAGGATATGCTAAAAATGAGTTCTTCTTCTACAACCATAAAACATTATCAGATTCACCATCCAAACTATTGAGTTTGAACCAAATATCAATATGTAGTTTATGAACAGTTGGCTTAAATGGTTGTTATAATTGAGAATAACACCAAGCTTGATTTGATGACTTTTTTTTATTGACTCATAAATTTTCTAATAATTCAATAGATTAACCCATTGATAAAAAAACATGGAAACTCATTAGCTATTATTGTGGAGTTAGATCTCAACATTGGCTCTAGTATTTCTTTAGTTGGCAATCGTGCATTGGTTACATCTAGATTATCACTAGCTATTGCAGATGATGGAAGTGATACTATGTATGAGGCTTCTAATATAGGAACTCCATGAGAAGCTAGAGATCATTTAATGGAGATTTGGTGATGAAAAATGGGATCTCTAAAGATGAATAGGGCTTGTTGAAGTTAAGAGGGAGAAAAATAATCTAATGAGATCTCAGTTTTCTATATTGATAGCAATGGTAATGAGGCCAATTCCTCCAAAGGAAGAGAAATATCTAATGTTGGTATTGTTACTTCTTTTAAAGATTTTCTTGTCTCATTTTAGACCTATATGGTGAGCTTGAAATTACAAATATAAAAGCATAGAGACTTAGAATCAACCAGTCTCGTTAGAGAAGAAATGAGTAACCCAACTACAATGGGACTTAGAGGAGCTTCGTGAATTAAGAATTTTAAAGAAGTAAAGAAAGGGTCAACATATGAATAAAACCATTTGGCTAAACTTTGTAAGAATATTCAAGGAAATTTTAAATATGATTTGTGTAAATTCAAAACTATCTTTTTGTTTGTAGTCATGTTACATCTTGTTTCCATGCATTTATTGTTATGTTAATGGATTGATAAATAAGTTCAATCTATTTGGAAGTGAAGTATATTTAATCCTCTTTCATTTGAAGAAAATTAGAGGTTTTGGATGAGAAGTATATTGACAAATCCTTTGGTTTTTGTAAAATTTGTCTTGAAACTCTTATTTACAGACCTAGTGATAAGGGTTTGATCAAATAACACATTTTGACCATGGAAGAATGCTGAGTTTTACCTTTTGGGAAATAAGATTCATGCATCTTTCAAATAAATTTGTTTTGATATTGTTTGGTTTTTTATCTTGGAAGTTATTTGATGTTCTAGAGGGAAAAACTCATAAATTCTATGACAATAATAATCGGTCTCAGTGCAGAGGCCATAAATTTCTATCTAACTGTTGGATGATTCTGATTTTTGGATATGTTTTAGGAAGGCTGAATATCCACAATCCGACCACTGTGATTGGTGTAATAATGTATAGTTTAAAAGTTATGAATAATAGAATCAAAATTATCAAAACTACATATGATAGTTTCATGGTAGTGAGTAGGTGAAATGTTATCATATTATTTAGATTTGGAGAATCTTGCAATGTAGCTTATAGAAAATAGATCTCAAATGCTTAATAGAATGAGTATTAATATCTATGTTCAAAATATAAGGATGACTAATATTTGATAGAATTATAATACATGAGTGTGTGGAACATCTTATAAAAATGGTATGCTTGTACATGGAACACTAGAGAATCTGATTCACACAGTGTCCCTACATGATTACCCTCCATAACACTAAACTGCTACTTTACAGGGTACGAAATTCTGAATCCATTCCCTATATTGATTTCCATTTCTATAAATTGACACAATCAAAATAAAAATGTCCAGCTAACAATCTATGCATTGTAATGTCATAAAATATTTTGAATCTTTGAAAAGGCCTGGGTCAACATACCTATCTTAGCAAATAACCCTTCAATGTCTTTAACAAATCTCTCCAAATTAGAGAGAGGTGTGCAGGCCTGCTCGGTCAGAGTGTTTCTACTCACCATACAACATCCCAAATGTAAGTCTCATCTAAGAATATCCTGTAAACTACATCTACTAAATAACACTACTAATAGACAAAATGTCAAATAGGTTAGTATGGAGAAAAATAATACTGAAACATATTTCAAAAGTCTCCTTGTCTGAATATTAAATAAACACATATCATTATTGAGAAATTGCCACCATGCAGATAATTTTAAATTGAAGTTTGTGTTTACCATGTCCAAAGAAGAATGATCTAGAAATTCAAATGCTAAGATGATCTCCCCTAACTGCTATTTTGCTACAGAGAGTAGTCTCTGTACAAAAATGAATGAAATTTTTTAATTTTAATACAGCTACCAACTTGAAAATACTTCTATGCTCCACAAAATCTGAGGTATCAATTCCTAGAACATATCATCTATCATCAAGTTTAAAGTGAAAGAGACCATACAAACTATTGTAAGTTGTGCCCAACTGGGACACATTTAAAATAAATTAAAATAAAAATTTCAATCAAATTCATGTTAGAATCAGTCATATAAATCAATACAATTGTTCCCTTGCCAGCTCCATAATACTACAGAAATTGGTAATCATATCAAATCAACCATGGATTACATTCTTTGAAGTGTCTAAAGTAACTAGAAAAAATCATCATTTCAAAAGTAAACATGAAAAGAAAAGTGAGAGAGATTCTCATCCACTAACAGGAATGCTTGAACATTTTTCTCTATATGTTGAGTAGAACTAACTTGAAATACATTCTATTGTATTTGTAAAGATCACAAGTTATCCCTCTTCAACAGACCCCTCTTGTACACTCTCTAGTTACAGTAGCCACATGGACTCTTGTAGCAATTGTACAGGCACAAAATCCAAATAATTGCTTCTCTAAAGTAACAAAGTTTGAGCTAGGAATTCAGGAGCTTTTCTGCAAGTATTTTCTCAAATTGTAAGGTATTTTGGTCTTACATATCCACTTTGAGAATTGTATGATAACTAATCTCCAAATTATACTCTTCAAAACATCAGAAGCAATGTAGGTAGCAAACTGTATTTAATACATTTGTCTTATAATTGGAATCTCATAATATTAATAAAATATTACGACTTTCAATTCAAATGGGATGACCTTGAATGCTAAATCATAGACACTTTCATAATGAAAACACATGATCAAATCACAAGGATACATGTTACATGCCTAAAATGCACAACTGTTGAACATCGAATTCATGTATAGTATTGGAAAGTGTTTGAATGTCAAATTAGATTAACCATGATATTTGATTTGAGAAACACCAAATGGACATTCCCTTGCCAAGAGTTGCTTAGATGTGTCATCATATCTTTCCCGTGGTTCCATAATGTGGTCAAGTTGCCAAAAATTCCTAAAGGTATTTAAGTCAAAGTTTTTGTTGAAGTGTCCTATGTGTTTTTTGACAAGTAGGATTGGTTATAAAGTGTAATGTCCTCATCTTAGCTCGCCATGGTTTATGTTTGTATTGACCTATTATTGGCCCTCGTAGGTTAAGGCTGATGGCTAGAGGGCCCCATCTGGCAAAACAAGAGGATCTTTCCCTTCTATAGTACAAAAGTGTTTAGGATTGCTCCTCATTTGTTTCAGTTAGCTATACTTACAATTTATAGTAAGTTATGTATCCAACATTTCTACATTTGGCAAGGCACCTGGACCGATCTCAACGCAGTGATGACCCTTGGCACTACTGATTTTATCAAATATTTAGGGAATTACTAGTTATAGTAGGTTAGGAGTTAATAGAGAGAACCATTAATATTTTTAGTAAGGCAGTTGGTTTTTAGAATTTCCCTACTGTAAAAACAAATTGAGACAATGTGTATAAGAGAGTCATATGTGTTATTATAGATAAGGACCCATATTTTATGGTCTTGTAAGTTACTTCAAACAAGGGTCAGATTTCAAGCATAGTTACAATGCCATTGTTAGCTATTGTCCCATTATTAATTTGTGATACTTCTATTCAAAAGAAATACAATTAGTGTGTTTTATTTATTCATTTTCTATGTGTTGAGATTTCCAAACATAACCTTTTTTTCCTTAAGCATGGAACATTCTTTGTCTCTCTATTGCTCACTGTAATAAGTTAACAACATTTGTCTCTCCAACATGATACACAAGTTTTGTTTTATGTTCCATCAATGCTGATGGGCTTCCATACCTTTACATTTAATTCATGTGGGCTTAATCTGGACTAAATAAAGAGGTCTATAAGAGTTTATTTTGAGACTTCCATGACTTCCATGTGCTGTGAAGTGGTCTATCTATTTGGAAGAAAATATGATAAGCATGTGAAGATGATATGGGACTGGCTAAATGCCTTGTGATTTTCAAATTATATCATATATGATGGAGGAGACAATATAATTAATGCAATCAATTTTGGTCGACTTGGGTCTGGATTTAGGCATTAAGACAAGCTGTCCTAATAATGAGGAATAGTTCTCATCCATTTGGGTGTGGATGCATGAATGGAGACAAGGTGTCCCAATGAAAACAATAGAAGTTCATTCCCTGGAAGTCTCAAAGCCATTCAGTCATTCACCTGGAGGATTCACCTCCATTATTATCTTAAAGATGATCATCTCTCTTTCGTGGGGATGTTGACATCTCAACTTTCACATGTGAATGAGTTGATCAACTTAAACACCTATACCTACATGCTTTGCTTATCAATGTACTTACTTCTCTAATGGATTTGTTCTAATCAACAAAAAGGGAAAAAATGATACACTGATCTAAACTGCCCTTAATTGCATACCCGTGCCTTTTTCATTTCTTGGTTTGGTGACATTTTGATCAAGTTTTTTTCATATATATATGACCATATATGTTGATATATTTTTGTATGAAAGTTGGTGAATAATCTTATTTTAGTTTCATTTATATGTGTGAATCCTATAGGTCTAGATCTAGTTTTAGAATTTCTATTATTCATCACCTTAGTTTTGATTCATAGATGCAAAGGTAACTCATCCAACTTTAATACACAAATTAGAGTCCCAAAATTTAACATGTTTTGACATCATTTTAATCAGGTTGTTTTGTAGATTGATTAGATTTAAAGTAGGTGATTTTTGCATGGAAGTTGGTAAATAATATCAACCCAACTTCATTTACATGTATACATCCAAAAGGTCTAGCTCTAATCTTGCAATCTCTATCAAACATCACCAAAGTTTTGGTTCATAGATGCAGAATTAACCCATGTTATTTTCATTACTCATTTGAATATATATATAGGATGGACTTTTGTTGCCATATAAAGTACATAAGTTGAAGCATATTCTGAATTCATGCAATGCCATCATAAGTTAAAATGTTCATTTGAACAATAAGGGGCCAAGGAGATATAATATCAAAGAACACCATATCATGGCATCCATACTAGGTTTATATAATCAATGGTTTTTATAAATCTTCAAATATTCATTGTGTATTGAATCTTAGGGCTCAAGGCCTCAATGTATTATAATTATTTTTAGGCAATAATCGATATCATTTGAAGCATAGTTATGTTTAGGTATAATGTATTAATTTCTATGCTTTGTTTGTATGTTCATTATGCATCGGGCTAGTTGGTGTAGTGAAGTGAATTGGTTTAAGAAACCTTTAACTATGTACTTTGATCTTTTTCTATATCATTGATGGTATTAGTGTAGGCATTTATGAAGTTTAAATTGTGTGTTCAAGAGAAGAACCAATAAGAAATAATATATCTTAAAGGGTAACCAAGTTTTCTAAACCTATGTCCAAAATTTATATGCATAGTTAAATATACATAATTGCATAACTTGTTGTTAACATGCTGGTGAAAAGAAAGGTTGGAAGAAGTATACATATATTTCATTATATAATGAGAATATTGAAAGCGAAGAGTGGAGATAATATTTTGAAGGACATAATTCTTCAATTAGTCATCTTTTAGTAAATACAACCAAGAAAGTAATAAAGGAGATCATAAAAGGGTCATATAGAGAGCACCGAGATAATATCAAGCCTCATGAATGGTGAGGCAATTGACATTGTGTAATGGAGTAAATGAATGATAGCACAAGATATTATGATATACATGCATCATTTAACTTTCCAAATGAATTGGGTATAAAATGCCCCACTTTTGTCTCTGAAATCTAAGAAAAAAATCCAAGCTATATATCATCTTGGTATTGTTGTGGCACACCCCCATTTTTCATTCCCATTCAAGTTCATTTTTTACTCTATCATCTCTTTATAGCACATTCAAGTTCATTTGTAACACTTGATAAACTTTGCTAGACCTGTTTTGGCACCCAATTTGACACAAAATTCAGCCAAAGATAGATTTCAGCTTCAATCATCACCAAAACTGGAATCAATCAATAGATTGGATGCCTCAAAGTATATTTGGAATCTACAAAAATCTTACCACATACAACTATGGGAGAAATGACAGAGCAAGGTATACGACTACCACTACAATCTGCAAAAATTGCCCATTGTTACCATGAAGCTTCTACTCTATTTCAAGTAGCAATATTCCTCGCAGTCTAGGCCATAGTAATATCCGAACCTAAAACTATTGATTCCTCTTGACAAACCCCAACAATAGCATGCAAATCTACAGCCTTATTAGCCTCTTTGTATGTGCTTTAAAGTAATGACTTTAAACTCCAAAAGAATATCCCTAGCAATTTGGACCCAATTACTTAGCTTCCAATTATGAATTGAACCACAGATCATTGCTCAGATACAAATTTGTGAATCTCCCTCTATGTCAACAACTCGACTGCCTTTATCTCAGCACAATCTTAAGCCCAGTATGAAAGCCTCAAATTCAACTTCATTATTGGAAACTATACCTAATCTTTTTGAGGATGGTCATTCACACTCATCATTCCAATTCTAAATGATACATCTAGTGCCTCCATATCCCAAATTCCCTTTAGCTATTGCATTAATGTTCAATTTCCATTTGTGGAATTTGGGGTAGCACCATACTACCTACATATGATGAATCATGTTTTTGGACAGCAAAAATGCAGCCCAATTTAAATATACCCACTCCTTCTAAATCCATTCTTCTCACTTGGAGAACTTGGTGTCCTTGATTTTAATTCTAGCACTAGCCATCTCTATAATTTCCTAAATAATTTTGGTAATCAGAGCCTCCCAAGACATCTATTTCTCTTAAAAATTCTATGGTTTTGTTCCTTCCAGTTATTCCAAATGAGCGAGAAGGAGCAATGGTCCAAATGGAAGCCCACATTACATTTCTACACATTAGACCATCCTTGTAAGAACTATAATAGGCATCTAGGTCCAGGCTCCATCCATATCAATGTACTTTGAAGCTAGTTCCAACACTCGTCAGTGAACTCAATTTAAAAATAAGTGATTAGTTGGCTCCACATCCCTTTTACATAAGACACACCAGGAGGGACCATGAATGCCCACATTATTCAGCCTATCCATGGTTAAGCACCTTTTTATGTATCACCATCCATTAGAATATATGAGCATTAGGGAGAGTTGATTGATCCCAACATAAAATTAGGGCCATTCCGTTGCTCTTTCTTGCTCCTCCTGTATCTTGTATTGACCAGGTTTGGCCCCACACCAAATAATTTCATCCTCTTGATTACATGGAATGCACTTATGCCCCCAAGTTCTATTGTAAGCTTATTTTCAAGATCATCCGAGAGATCCAAAAGCTTGCTATCTATGTATTGATGTGAGGTTTTCTCCACTACAACATATAGAATATGTTAGAGTTTGATTATTGATCAGGGAAATCTTGTACACTCTCCATAATTCCTCGACGGAGTTCAAGGACGGGCCAAGCCCCAAGAATTTTTTTTTGGGGCTATTGTATTGGCTTTTTTGGGCTGACATGTTGTCACCAATGCTAACCCTAAAGTGGAAAATATACTTATGGACATCCTAACAAAGGGACACAACCCCATAAATGATGCTTTGTAACCCCCAAATAAAATATATAAAAACATCAATTCGAGAATGGGATAGGTACCCACTTGGAAAAAAGTAGGAAAAATAAGTTCATGGGCAATAATTAATACTCACTGAGCATTTGAACTAATATTGCCACTAGCAAGGAATACATGTGCTTACATGGCTAGGATCTATTAAAGTCTCTCATATACATAATACCTATAGATAGTATATTCAAACATAAAGAAGGAATATGTGCAGATATAAAAGAATATGCTGACACAAATTGAAAAGGAAAGTCGATGCGAACTTAATAGAGAAGTATAAAGAGATGACAAATTTTGAAGGTGAATCAAGAGAGAATTAATGGAGAAGAAAGAATAAGAAAGTGACTCCTTCAAAGGGAAAGGTCGCGTCTCTCCCAAAATGTGGTAATTGAGAAAGGTTGCGACTCTTTCATACAGGGGTAGCTATGAAAGGTTGTGACTCTTTCAAAGGGCATAAAGGATGAAGAGTTTTAATAATGAAAGGTTTTGACTCTCCCATCATGAAGATATAAACAGGGGAAAATACTTCTTTTGAAGGCATGGAAGACTGGATAATCACAAGATAACCATAGTAAATTCTAGCCTAAGATATAAGACAGTTCTGATATGCATAAAGGGAGCATAGGAATTAAGGAAGGATTGATGGAAGAAGGGAGGGGAAGATAGTAAGGAAGTACCTTCATTTGGTCAACAACGATGAAGAGTTTGACCTTATTTGAAGGGTGGTAATTGTGAAAGGCTGTGACCAATGCAAGGGGCACATGTGGTGAAGAGAAGTGACTCTTACATTGTAAGATATAAACAAGAGGTTTCGTTTGAGGAGGGCATCCAAGGGAGATAAAGTTGGGGAATAACATATTAATCTAAAGTGGTGATTCAATTTTTATGACAGGTGTTGAACCTTCCACGAATAATATATAAAAGAATAAATTTTTTTTATGATCATTTACCAATCATCACTTCCAAATACATTAAATCAACACACAATCATCACTCCTCAATTTATGAATTACAACATTCATTTAGTCATCATTCAATAACTATCAAATTTTCAAATCAAAGAAAATCATTCTATCATTCATCAAACATCAGTTGGGAATCAAATAGACTTGCAATCAATTCTTCAATTAATTCAATCAATCTATATTAATCATTCAATCGTCCTGAGTGAATAAAGAAATATAAAAGACAAGAAGACCATATGATTTAGATTATTGGGTATTCTTATTTGGTCTTTGTGTACATTTTAGGAACATAAATTATAATGGGTAATTTTATATGTAGATAGTAGACATTTCTACAGACTTATCTGCATCTGTATATCAATGATCTTATATGTGTTTTAGAACTATCTGATTTAGCAATGATAGGTATATTGATGGTATAATGACTTAATATAAAAAATATGTAAAGATGTTATGTTCCTAATTGCTATATCAATAAAGGTCAATAAAATGAGGTTGTTGCCTTTGAGAGAATGGTAATGTGGTCACCCTCTAAGTGGACCACCTCATGGTTGTGATTGGGGAGTCCCCATGAGGCCAAAGGGGGACAAGTGGACTGCCTTTCGGCTTAGGAAGGATAAACTTTTGGGTTACCATGTTGTATGAAGGCCACAAGGCATTAACCATGCAAAATTATAGAAATACACAAGGGATGGAACACACATTTGAAAAGCACACACACGCACAAAAGTGCAATATTGGCCTGCTTGGTTCTATTTTTGGGAGAGTTTATAGATCCCTTTCTTAGCCCTTCAAATCTCTTTGAATAGAATACATCTTATTGTTATAGCTTTACCTTGTACACCAGCAAGATCAAATCTCTAATGCCAATTGTGATGTCTTCTTTTGGGATTACCCTTAATCACAAATTTAATAAAAACAAGAAACATATTATAGTTCGAGATATAACTTATCGTAAAGAATGTAAAAGCAGGATATATCCTTGTTGAAATCTTGCAATCATGCTAGATGATTATTGAAGATACAATTTATAATTTTTTTAAATTAGTTCTAGGGTCCAAGAAAATATATTTATAATCATCTTAATCATATAACATATATAACTTATTATGTGTTTAACCACAATGAGGCTTGGATACAGAGACATGATAGGGTGCTTGAAATGATCGTCTACCCTAGACCCAAGAGAAGATATACTATCCCTCTTGAACATCAAGTGACCTTCTATCGATCCTTCATGAGATGGGGTAGCTACTGAACCCTGTGTTAGTTTACCCCCTTGTATTTCCTCACACCTTGCTATGATTGATTGTTACCATTTAGTGAATAAGCTATAAATTCAACATCTTTGCTTATATCTAACTATTTATGATGTTATGCATCAAATATATTTCTTTTGTACACATATTATTGCTTATATTAATAGCTGAGGAATTGTGCAATTGTTTCACCATACTAACTAAGTATTGGTTCTATCTTATATCTCCTCTTAAACTATTGTAAAAGACTTAGCGGAACAATAGTTGAAGTCATCATATAGTGATCCATTTTGTACAATGTGAGTCATATGGGTACAAAGTGGAGAGTGTCACCACTCTGTACATATATGGGTGTCTCATACACTATGAAGTGGCAAGTGCATGCAGGTTGAGGTGAGTCCTACGAGGCATTGTTGTATACTGCAAAGTAGTCGTACAAGAAATATCACACTCCAGTACATCACATATTGCATTGGAATACCAAGTTCAATTATTCTTATGTGGAATACATCAAGCAAATATTAAAGATATATCCATCCACACCACATATGAATGACAGTGCTATTGCCTGCAATAAATATTGGTTTTTTATTCTGATTTTGATCGATGTTATGAATTGTTCTGCTCTTATTAGCACCAATGCTTATTAGATTTCTTTCCTTGATCCTTTTCCCATTGTTGTCTTCTCCCATATATATCTTAATATCTCCTTGAAAGCAGACATCTTTTTGGAAGTTGACTCTTTTTTCAGGCATAGATACAATCTTTAATAAGTTGTTGCCCCCTCAATATTGATTTTTATTTTAATTTCAAAGTAATAACATTTAGCCATCTCTTTACTCCTACTATTATAAGTTATAATCCTTTGTCAAAATCGTTGCTATATATATTAATATTAATTGCTGCCTGATTTGCTATTTCTGTTCATTATTTATAATTTATAGAACAAATCAAGGCAGGCATGGCATAACAAGTCTCCCAGCAATAGAGAGTACTTATATTTTCCTTGATGAAGGTGGTCAACCATAAATATAAGTTAGTTTAAGACATATTCTCCATGATGCAAGGGTAGTTGGATCTTTAAAACGCTGATGATTTCTGTACTTCTTCAAGCTTAATATAATTGTTCCTCCTTATACAATGATCCTTCCTCATCTATCCATAGCTTCCTTATGATAATTGCTTCTTCATTTAGCATATATTTCACTTCAACATTCAGATATATTATTAACAAGGACTGTAATCTTCTGTTTTCAACATTTTTTAAGGGATGCCAATCCCAGTTTAGCAAAGCATAACAGTCTGCCTTTACAAGATTGCTTGTCCATTAAGCAATTTTAATGTAGGATTATCATGGACAACTTTAAATAGGAAGATTTTTGGTGTATGCAACTTTCAACTTTATTGGGAGTCTAATTTGAAATCCATATCTTTGAGGGGCTACTCTGATATTATATCAAGCTGCTAATTTGAACTAGGATATGTTTTGCATGTACATTAAATGGAGGTATCTCAACGACAATCAAGAGTTGGGTCTTGGTAAGGTTCAAAGTTAATCATCCTTTAAGAGGAAGGACAAAGTTGGATTACCTGATTTTGATAAGAATTGATTTGTTCATGAATGAAACAAATTAGTTAGATAATCATGATGATGAGAGACACAAATATTGTGGAGATGATCAATGATGGAATCTGGGAAATCCTAATTTTGGAGTGATTTCTCATAGTTCCTTTGATTTTGGATAACGGTAAGGAATCATATTATTAGCAGTAGTTGATCCCTTCTAGGCCTGATGCTTAATATGATGAGCTTATTCATTTTCATACCACACATCTTGCTATTGTACTCAAAACTGCTAGTTAGTCTTGTATGATGAACCTTTCTTGATCACCCATTATCTCATTTTCTTTTCATTCTTGAATGAATTAATCAAATGGATACCACATCTATAAAACAAAAATTCAACTATAAAACAAATCTATAAAACAAAACTTCAATCAAATGTATTATGATTAATCAAATGTCAATCTATAAAATGTACAAAACTTCAACTCGGCTTTTTAACGCTGGGAAGGAGACTCTTCAATGTTTCCAGCTGTTATTTAATCCTTCCATGCCACCTTCTTTCTGAAATCTCTCTCAATGGATCAACTTTGAACCATTCACAAGCTCTCCTCTGCTACAATCAAGCACCAAAGAACCCAAGATGTCAAACCCTATTGGTGTTGAAGCTATAAAACCCTTTTGGGGTGTACTCCTAGCCACAAAACATAGTGTAGAAAATGGTCAAGTGCACGAGCTCAGTTTTGGGTCGCAGAACAATGAGATTAGGGTGGCAAACGACACTTTTTCCAATTTTGACATAGTGTGAGCCTGTGTTGGTCAAAATTTTGACCAACACGAGCTCACATTTAACAAAAAGTATATGTTGGCCTTGCACATCTCGACCAAATTGACCCCAATTTATTAGATGGTCAAAATTTTTGGTCAAAAATTGGGGTCAAATGTACTAGTGTTATGAGGAACAATATTTCTTGCCTCAGTATCATCATTTTGGTCAGCCATACCTATTAATTCACAAAACATAATTTCTATTAAAAACAACCTAAATTTCAACAATTTCTATTAAAAAAACCTAATTTTTATCAAAATTAAAAATAACTAATTTATAATAAAATTCATTCAAAATTTTTAAAAAAAACAAAAAATACTCACTGATATCGTATACCCGTTTTGGGATCGGATACTGAAAAGAGGAGCTTCAAACAACAAGAAAACATAAAATGAAAACAACACTTGGGGTTCTTAAAAAAAATCAAAGTTACAGGTATTGGGTATCCGATATGAAATTGGATACCCAATAAGGCTTGGTCCTAACTTTTTAGCTTTGGTATCAGGATGCGTGGAAAAAAGTCAGAGTGGATTTTGAAACGCTTTTAGATGTTTTCAAACACTATTTTTTCACATCGCCACTTTTTGGCACACCATGATCCTGCACATATCCAAAACTAGATCTATATATTTATTTTCATAACCCATCTAGGACACACGAGTACTAAAATTTCATTATTTTTTACCTCTACCAACCAATTGCCATAAAAATTCATTAAAGAAAATTATATATTTACCACTTTGAATTGTACAATATAATGATAAAAGAAAAGTACTTTCTTAACCCAAACATTCTGGAACTAATTAATCATGAAGTTTTGAGGTGTCATTTTATTAGAGTCAAGAACCACAAGAATGATAGATACATCCCTAAGCCTATATTTCTCTTTGTTTAACTCTATGACCATTTTAGAGTTAGGTTCAATGACCAGAAAGGGGTTGCCTTCTCCTTCTCCATCTCTGAATCAACCCTTATTAGAAGAGCCTTGTGTGACCATCGATTTTTTACTCTCTAGTGTACTTTATGCATTAACAATTATTTCTTTAAAGAACTTTCCATTAAACTCTTCAAAGGTAGCCACTACGTTATGAGTATCTCTTGGAGAAACGTTTCCCATAACACTTGAAGAAAATGCTAACAACTAATGAATGCTCACATTCAATGCAAGCCATAATGCTCAAGTGGCAAAGGTTGCCTTTGCCTAGGCCAAGTAACTGCTTGCTCTTGCAGAGTCAACCTTTGCATAGGGAAAGTGACTTTTGTCCTAGGTTGCACAACTCCCAATTCCTCAAATGCTTTTGAGTTTCTCAATTATTCTTTAGACAAATTAGTTCGTCATTAGAAATATATTTTTATAGAAACATCAGTAATTTTTTTATCTTCTAAAATATCATCAAAACAATATTAATTTATATCTTTTTAAATATTATTGACTAATAACTTCTTAAATATCATCAAAAAATTATTGATTTATATATGCTTTCATATAACTTAATTTAACAAGGGTTGTGCGAACAACTCGAGTCCTTTCCTGCGATGGAAAAGTGCATATTCTTGAATATAACTCTGACTCCAAAGGGATACATATAGAAAACATATTAAGGTTAATTCCATAACTACTAATGCCAACTTCTCATATAGTTGGGATGGGAGGAGATAGAGCGTCTGGCCAATCCATTTCTATCGGTGCCAATGAACCTTAGCTCCCTCCAATTTCAATTCGAATAATTTTGTACATTTTTATGATTGTCAAAGCTTAAATTCATCAATATATGGAAACGTTTGATTTTTATCTTTGAATCTTACACAATTTCATCATAATTTGAAATGCTCATTATCATATATTTTCTCAATTATTTTTAAATATAAATTTATTTTATTATTAATTATATACTAAACTAAATGAAATAGGTATAAGGTGGAGATTCATTATAGAGAGTGTATATTTCCTCACTTATTTTTAAATATAAATTTATTTTATTATTAATTATATACTAAACTAAATTGAATAGGTATAAGGTAAATTAAATAGGTATAAGATGGAGATTCATTATAGAGAGCCTATATTTCATGAACATTGTTCTTTTATAATTTCTATAAAAGAAATTACATTGTTTTTGTCAAGAAGAATGGTGAAGTTGTTTGACAAATGTTCATTAAATATAGCCAAGAGGCTACTTCAGTCTCATAAGAGACCTTTCGAATCTGTGCAACAATATTCCTGTGTAATTCATAGAAAAATAAAATAAATAGAAAATAGAAAAATAAAATGGGGTGAATAATTGGTTGTGTAACCGTTCCAATTTGTTCACTTCTAAAACATATCTCTTATTTACCTAATTTAATCTTGTTCTGATTTGTGAGATTGTAATCTCTCGTTCATAGACAAGACCTTTTATTTTGGAATTCTCTATCAAACAACTTGTTTTATGGTTTTTTTTTTCCTCATTCCGGTTTTCTCATGCTAATTTGGAGCAAGGATTTGTGGTGGTTGAAGGGTCTAATGTGGATGAAGTGAATATTAGATGCAACAGATGAGAGACTTGATAGAGAATCCAAGGGTAAGGAAATAGAGCGACTGATGTTGGTGGGGTTGTGGTGTTCTCATCCCAATCTGAATGAGAGACCGAGTATGAAAAATGTTGTGGACATCCTGGAAAGGCTTGAAGATTAAATACCTCTTATTCCTTTGGAATATCCATGGACCTCTACACTACATTTCCAACCGTCTTCATCTAGAACACCCAGTGAGTTTTCTTCTTGTCTGCAAGTGTAATAGAAGTGTCCTATTTTATTTTTGTCACATCACTTTGTGGCAGTTGTTCCTTAGGGTTAGGTAACTAAACTAAAATAAAATGGAATAATTTTTTGCAAAAGGTTTATATAGAATGATGATCAGAAATTGTGGGCATTTAAATTGGTTTTTTCATTAGGATGCTTTATGTTTATCTGGAATCATTTGTATAAGAGATTGTGGTAAGTAGGGAATAATATGTCTAGATTTGCAACATTTTTGAGGTAAGGCCTTTTATTTCTTCTTCCTTTTTGATGAATATAGAAGCATATAGCTTTGAATTTGATTGGAAACCTTGTCATAGATTTAGAGCTGCAGGTTGGAGTCTGTGTTGAAGATTTTGGTGTGCATTCAGATAGTTTTTTAAATCAAAACAATGGTTCTATAGGGTTTGTCTTTCTCTCTAAATGAAATGTGTGTGTTTCTTGATAATTTGAAAGCACAAAACCTAAAGATTGCAAATTTTGACTGTTTGAGTTGTTTAAGCATTGTTGCATTGCATTGCAATGAATGTTTTAGTGACCATCAGATGAATAATGAATGGATGTTTCCTTAAATAGGTTTAGTACTTCTAGCTATGCATCATTTCCAATTTGTGTGTGTAGTGATGATCAAGATCACTCAATTCTTGTTGCCTAGTGTACAACCATTTTCCAATTAGTTACTTTTAAAATTAGGGAGGTATATATCTCTGTTTATCAAACACCATCAGATATATATCTATTTATCAAACATGTTCATATCGCCAATCGTTTTCACCTACAACAAATTACTGGTTTTGGAAAGTGATTTATAGTCACACTCTCAAAATATTTACTTGAATGAAGTATGTTCTAGCTGAATCAGATGTCACAAATTGATTATGCCTACATAGCTTGCAAGATTCAACAGAGAAAATGTGGAGAAATATATATTCTTGCTCCATATTTTCCACCAGATAAGCCTTAGAAATATTTATTTGTACACAAATTATTCGAGATGAAAAGCATTGTAGAAATCCTTCAGGTATAGATCAAATATTGTTCTTAAATTTTTCTATTTTATCTCAAAATGCCACCTTTATCATATTTCCTTTCATTAGATTCAACATATTTTTTGCAAGAACAATGGACAAATCACAGAAACCCTTGACAAATTAGGGTAGAAGGTAAGAAACTTGATCGAATCCATTGGCAACATTTTTTTTTTTGAAAATTCAAAGGGATGATCCAATCTACGGCTGAGCTGGCGCAGTTTGTTGACTGCAAAAGTAAATATTGCACCTTGAATTACAATTGGCAGCCATTAAAGCTGAGCTCCTCAATTCATAGTGTCTGACATTGATACTGGATTTTGTAATGATAGTGAAGCGGTAGGGACTGAATCGATTGTATTCCACAATGAGAATGATTTAATTTTTTTTGTAGGATGATGAAAGTATTGGAAAAGGGAAATAGCTCTATAACAGTTCTGGTTAACCCAAACTATGTCTATTTGGGGTATTATTTATTTAAATAATTAAATATTAGTTTTTGTCAATAAAGAAAAATATATTATTATTTATGTATTCTAAATTTTTAAACAATAGTAATAATTAAAATAGTAATATTACTATTAGAATTCAATTGTATAGTTTTTTGAATCAATTCATTGACAAGTTCTTATATTTACACTTACATGATTTCAATAATTTGTAAATTATTTTAAATAATATTCATAAAAATAAATAAGTGATAATTTTATCTACATTTATAATATTTATATATAGAGTATATATTCAATTTATAAAACTGTATAATACTTCGATAGATTCTATCAATATTCACTTCATGTTACACAAATTATTTGAAAAAAAATTGTAAAAAATGTGAACTATATGTGTTCAATTTTCTAGAGTAAAAGAAAAAATGTAGAAAATGTGAAGTATATGTGAAGTAAAATTGAAACATATATCTATATATTATGATAGGTTTGATTATCAATTTGATTTAGGAGAGTGACTATAACTCAAGACATAGTCTTTCTCTAAAAATTATTAAAAACATATTTCAAATTCTATACAGATTATAAATATTTATAATTTTGATACAATTTTTTTTAAATGCTTATAAACTTTATTAATATTAATTTTTTATTATTTAAATTTAAAATTTAAATAAAATAAAGTCTAAAATTTAACATACACATCAATTACTAGAAATTCAATTAATTGAATAATATATTTCCAATGATTATGTAATATTTACAAAGACTTCATGAAAATGGAGTAAATTAATTTTACTTGATTTTAGTAACTATTTCAAAAGTACTTTAATCCATAAAAAGATCTCAATTCAAGAAGGGGGTAGACATAAGAGACTTGAGTTAACGATATGAGTAATTAGGAATCTAGAGTGTCATTTGATATAGATAAATTATAGAGAGAGAGAGAGAGAGAGAGAGAGAGAGAGAGAGAGAGAGAGAGAGAGAGAGAGAGAGATCAAGTAGACATAAAGGATAAATAAGTGGACGATATAGTTAGAAGAGGAAGGAAAAGTTAAAGGGAGTAATGATATATATATATATATATATAGAGAGAGAGAGAGAGAGAGAGAGAGTAATTTTAAGAAAGTGATGGGGAGAGGGACAAGAGGAAAGACATAATGAAGAAAGACAAAGAGAATAATTAGGATATGAATATAAATAGATGGTAATAAGGGGAGAGAGAGAGAGTAATTATGAGGGGACATATGAGTAAGACATAAAATTATTATAAGGGGACATGTCTAAGAGAGAAGTGGAAGAGGGTGAGAGACGTGAGGTAGACATAGAGGATAAGTAGGGGGGTGATATAGTGAATAGAGGGAGGGGAGAAAGTCAGTGATTATAGAGAGATGGAAAATGAGTGATTAGGGAGAGATAGAAAAAGAATGATACAAAGAGATAGCAATTTTAGGGAAGTGATGGTGAGAGGGAGAGAAGGAGATAGATTATGTAAAGAGAGAAAGAGAATAGTTAGGGAGAGATAAAATCATAGGGGTAGAAAGAGCGATGCTCATTATAGGAAAGAAATGCTTGGAGGGAAAAAAGTAAAGAGATGAGATAGAGACATAAAGAGAGTAATTAGGGCATGAGAGAGAGGGGGGAGGGGAATAGATGGTGAGTTTTGGGAGGCTAGAAATGAAATTTTTATTAGAGAGAGAGAGAGAGAGGATAAATAAGTGGACAATATAGTTAGAAGAGGTTGGGAGAGTAAAAAAGAGTAATTAGAAAAGGATAGCAAGAGACAGATATAGAGATAACAATTTTAGGTAAGTGGTAGTGAAAGGGAGAGAATGAAAGACATAATACAGAAAGAGAAATAGAATAATTAGGATATGATAATAAATAGATGATGATTGGGGGGGGGGGAAGTAATTATGAGGGGACATATGAGTAAGAGAGAAAATTATTATAAGGGGACATGTGTGAGAGATAAATGGTAGAGGATAAATAGGGGGATGATATAGTGAGAAGAGGGAGGGGAAAATGTTAAAGAGTGTGATTATAGAAAGATAGAAAATGAGTGATTGGGGAGAAATAGAAAAATATTGATACGAAGAGATAGTAGTTTTTAAGAAGTGATGATGAGAGGAAGAGAAGGAGAGAGATTATGTAGAGAGAGAAAGAAAATAATTAAGATATGGATAAAAGCACAGACTTGTGTAACCTTTTATAAAGAAACGTGATATCAGAATGTGACAGTTCAACATTAATGACAAAAAAATGGCATTTGTGTTTAAAATATGAAGATGATGTAAACTAATGAAATGTGTAGAATTGAATGAATTTTATGCGTATAATTTTTATAATTTTTTTGAGTAAGAATTTATTCATTTTATTTTATTTTGAAGTCCCTTTTTTAACTGTAAAAAATATAGGGTGTAGTTCCCATCAAACAAGTACATGCAAATCATTTTTTTTGTTCTGATTTGAAAATATCCTATAGATTACATGTATAGCTAGTGAACAAAAAAAGAAATAATATATTTTTGATGTATATTTTCTTTGTTATAAGTACTCATGTTCGACCTTATTAGAATCCAACAATTTTTTCCTCTTGTCAAAACTTCCCTATCAAATCTATACCTTCTTAAAAAAAAATTACATATTCATGAAGATGATTCTCTCCTCTAGAGATAAATATAATTTTTAAATTTTTTTGATATGATTTACTATTTTTTTCCTTTTTTGAGGGAGCATCTTTTGAAATGTTGAAATATCAACTTATAATATTTTGAGATTATAACATATTATAACTAATCAAAACACTCAAAAATTTATATAATGATGATATTGAATCTCAGATCTATAAAAGGGTATTTTTAGTTTTTGAAAAAAAAAAAGAGTTTTGATAGAGAAATGAGATTTGAACAAAACAGGTTTTGGTATCATAAATGGTGACACAAATTTGTGCTTTTACCCATATTTAATTTAAATATATGGTTATGGTCATGGAGAGAGAGAGAGAGAGAGAGAGAGAGAGAGAGAGAGAGAGAGAGAGAGAGAGAATTAGTGGACAATATAGTTAGAAGAGGAAGGCAGAGTAA
Organism: Cupressus sempervirens; assembly: GCA_028749045.1. Lineage (NCBI taxonomy): Eukaryota > Viridiplantae > Streptophyta > Pinopsida > Cupressales > Cupressaceae > Cupressus > Cupressus sempervirens. The sequence continues at coordinate 515,059,025 of CM053790.1, forward strand.
AAGAGAGTAATTAGAAAAGGATAGCAAGAGAGGGATCGAGAGATAATGATTTTAGGGAAGTGATGGTGATAGGGAGAGAATGAGAAACATAATGAAGAAAGAGAAATTGAATAATTAGGATATGGTAATAAATAGATGGTGATAGGGGGGGAGAGAATAATTATGAGAGGACATATGAGTAAGAGAGAAAATTAATATAAGGGGACTTGTGTGAGAGATAAATGGTAGAGGGTGAGAGACATGAGGTAGATGTAGAGGATAAATAGGGGGATGATATAGTGAGAAGAGGGAGGGGAGAATGTTAAATAGAGTGATTATAGAAAGATAGAAAACGAGTGATTAGGGAGAAATAGAAAAAGAGTGATACTGAGAGATAGTAGTTTTAGGGAAGTGATAGTGAGAGTAGGAGAAGGAGAGAGAAATTAATTAATTAAGATATGTAGTATAAATACATGGTCATGGGGGGGGGGGAGAGAGAGAGAGAGTACACATTGAAAGATAGAGCCAAAACTTAACCAAACTAAACTCTTACCACAAATAACCTTAAATACAATTTAATGTTAAAACTTTCATTAATTCATTACATAATAACCCTAGCCAAAAGTGAACCCTATAAGTGATTAAATGTTGACCCAAATTGAATCATAACCTTAAACCTAATAAACCTATAAATGATAATGAATCCTAAACATAATACTAAATCAACTAAAAACCATATCCTTAACACCAAACTAATTTAAACCTTAACTATGAACCTCAATAAACTCAAACTCTAAACCTACTCAGAAGCCTTGACATTTTTTAGTATTAAACTAAGCAACTACAACCCCAAACTTACATTAAATTAGACTATTTGTCAAATTCAAAAAATTGTCTTATACATAATAGAATTATAGAAATTCATATTATAAAATTTATGCAGTAATATAATATTGTATAATAAATATTAGAATTGTATTCTTTTAACATCCCCTTCAGATGCTACTAGCTATATACATATTATATATTTATATAATATATATAGAGAAAGTTGAGATATATCGAGCCTTTAATTTACACAGAAAAATATATCCATATTAAAAAATTAATATGGATACTGGCAAAATTATGATTTCTAAGCCTTTTTTCAATTAAATAGCTTTTGTATTGTGCTACAAGAGACACGTGGCACACCCCACACCCAAATGGATTATAAATCTACCACCCCACACCAAAATCAATTATAAATAGAATTAGAATACTACACATTTGAGTGATTTCTTAAGGTTGAACTTAAAGTACATCATCTGAGGGCAAATATATTTCAAAACACATATCAATGAAAATAATGAAAACAATGATAAGTAGGAGTAAGTGCAAACATGGTAAAAATTGCTCGTAAAATTGGTCTTTGGGATTTACTTCAATGTCTCTCTCTATGGTTCTACCTATAAAAAAAATGGGCAAATGAATTTTTTTGCAAATGCTTCACATGTTCCCAGGCCAGAGTTTAACTCTATTTATTTGTATGTAATTTTTGGTTCAATACAAATGAGATACTTAATAGAATACAAAGCCAACGAGTTGTCTTATGAGGTGAATGGAAGTCATAGGAAGGATATTTATCCTTAAAATTTGAGTTCTAACTACACTGCAAAATATTATAGGATGTCGAGTTTTAGCTATGCAAGATTGGCATATGCCAATTTTTTTTTCTATTAGGAAACTGCAAAGTTATTGAATTTAAATTATTTTATCAGAATACCTAAGGAATACACTATATAGACCTTATGTCTATTTAAAATATCAAGAATAGTTTCATCTACAATGAAGGGAAAACCCATACTTAAGCATGTTCAGATCCACAATGAAGGAATAAAACACATTTGAGCCTTTTGTCCAACAATGTACATAGGATGTAGTCAAAGTAATGCATCTCGCTCATTTTTCCAAAGAACTTGTTGAATTGTTGCAGGTGAATGGGCATTCACTTCCTTATATGTCGTAATTTTTGTTCTAAAGTCTTTCCTTATGTTTGTTGGGTTTAAAGTCTTTCCTTATGTTTTATGGATTTATGGGTCAATTTATTTATTCTGTTAATGTTATTGCAAAGAGAAATTACAAGAGAGAATACTCTTACAAGACTTCATAAAATAAGAATTCTTTAGCTTCATTAACTATGATGCAACTTGTAAAAAATAAAGATCACTTCATCAGAAAGTCATTTCCTCCATGGTTGAATGAGAAGAAGTCCAAGATAATCATGTAAACTAAAAAATTTACTTTAGAAATGAAACAATAATTATACATTTAGAAATTAAAAAAAATATTAAATTTAATTTTGGTGCTCAACAAATATTATGTAGAACTTTAGATCAATTAACCAAACTTTCAGTTTTACAAATTTATTAAAAAATATTGTGATGGAGTAACCTTCAATGTCTTTCATCCCAAAATCCTTTACTAAATCATTTCTTATCTCTCATAGGAGTGACTACATGAATTAGAAAGAGCAATCATGGTACAAATATAGGCTGGTCCTTCCTATGGAGATAATAGTTAGAGAAATACCAGAGCTATGAGGAATATTTTAGAGTTGTATTTTATATTTAAATTTTTATAGGAAAAAAATTATTTTACTCCATCAAAAATGATACCAACTAATAAGAAATTAATTTTTTTGCATAGAAACATTTTTAAAAAATACTAATAAATAGAATCTACTGAAAATATTGGATCTAATTAAATGAATGTAGGTGCACCTTAAAAATAGCTTTTAAAACAAAAAATTATCTTGAGGGGAGATTGTGAGACATACAAAATAAGTTTGCAAATACATAACTAAAGAAGTAATGACATTGGCTATGAGTAGTTTAGCTATTTTGCTAGTGCCATATCACACTACTAAGGGAGGAGAGATGCAATATATTTTTAATAGATAAGATAAGAGGAGGATCATATTACAAACTTTTCTTAGTCAATAGAAAAGATAGAAAGAATTGAATTGGGGCAGCCCTCGAGAGGGAATCATGGTCAGCTTCATATTGTGGAACCTTGATATCTGTAATAGGATTTGAAGATAGTGATTCAACATATTAATAGGCATAGACATAGCATAAGCTAGTGGCATGGAAAAACGTATTATCTCTATATATGCTTACTAGTGAGAACTCTCATTTCTTAACATATTCACAAATCAAAAGGGAGAAAGAAGACTATAATACATACGTTTGTATGATAAAAAATTACATTCTTATTCAGTAGTTGAAGATTACAGTATCTTCAATAATTAAATCATTAAAATCATTAGCTCTGTACATATATCTTTGAGTAATTTAATCTTGGCATATAATCGAACATTCATTCAAAATTGTGAATGCAAATAAAACTAGTCTCTACTGGTTTTGGTTGTAAGAAAATTGTTTGGATCTTCCATTGAAATTGAAATTAGGGAAATTACATGATCATATAGTTTAATCATAGATTTAAATTTTCTCTGCCCTTGAGATAGAATTTATGGATTTCAGCATTTAAGCAACACCACATCCTGGGCAGCCATTAATCATTTCAAATCAGAATAAAACATATATACCAATTAAAAACTCAATCACTACATAACCATAGCCAAAGGAGATGAACCACAATAATGAAATCAATTAAAATGACTTTCATGAAGTGAAAATATATCTCCACACAACCAAACATAAGATTGAGTACTCAAAAGGACCTATAGAAAATGATTGCTAAACGTGCACTTTAGGCTATATATTGCAAACTATGAAGCAACATAGTTTTAGTTGAAAATATAAAACTTCAAAGAAAAAAAGTATAATATGCATAATTTTTGAGATTCATGGGTAGAAGGAGTTGGTGCACTAATTCGTTCTTGGCTACAAAGTTTCTTAATTTATAGACACACCTCAATGCCTATTGCACACAATATAGTTCCATATATGCCCTTTTTGCATTGGAGAAGTAGGGTTTGTACAATGCAGTAGAGAAATTTTGAAATCCACAGACAAACCTTCAAATTGAGAGCATTTCATTTCATTTCATCCTTCACATATTAGGAATGCAAGTAAAACACCAAATTCAATTTCAAGCAGAAAAGTATTAAGGAAAGAGTGACTGATCAACATAAGTTAACAGAAATAACACATGAACAATCGTGACATTTGTCATCTCTAATTATTGCCTCCTAGCAGCACATGCTTAACACTTGTCATCTTTAATAATACTCTACTAGAAGCGCATGCAAATCACCACGTCATGAAGGAGATGGTTTCAATAAGGATGTAAGAAATTATGTTATTTTTCTTTTCTAAAATTTAAAAAGACCACCCGAAAAACTGAAATGACCAATCAGAAAAAACTTTAAAATTATGAAAATTTGATAAAATAAATTTAATATGCAGTACATGCTTAACACCTGTCATCTTTAATAATAATATTCTACTAGAAGCTCATGTAGATCACCACGTCATGAAGGAGAAGGTTTCGATAAGGATGTCAAAAATTATGTTATTTTTCTCTTCTAAAATTTAAAAAGAACACCCGGAAAATTGAAATGACCAATCAGAAAAAAGTTTAAAATTATGAAAATTTGATAAAATATTATTTAATGTATTAAACTATAGCAAACATAAGATAACCATGGGAAATATTATAAGTGCACAATTTTTCAAGACTAGAATAATTGAAAAGAGCAACTCGATAACTTTAGTCTCTTATCTTATGACAGGGACTAATAATAATAAAAGTTCTTAAAAAAAGTATGACTATTATGAATTTATTTTAATAAATAGTATTACTTTTTAAATCATCAAAACATATAAAATATTAATAACAAATTGATAAACACATAAACAACAGTCCCCAAAAAATATTAAGTCATTCAAGTCCAAAAGAGAAAGACAGATAAAACCCATCAAACTAGAAGACGAAGATGAATCAAAATGTCAGGGACCCGAAGAGTTCAATTCAACGTGAATATCTACATTACAAAGGACAAAAATTACAGTGAATATCTTTAACCCATTCTCTGAAAAGATAATGTTCAATAGAATTAACGCTTCAGAATGTGACAATTCAATCAAATCATAATATGTTTTAAATAATCCGCAAATGCATAAAATCAAAGCTTACACCCAAAGGATAAGTTTTATGACCTGTGATGTCAAGGAAAAAACACATGTACAAGAAGATTTATCTTCATGTGCAGGGATATATAAGATTCACACAAAGGAAATAAAGAAAGTTATATTCTATGTCAACGTCTGTAAAACTTTTTAAATGTTTGCATATGAATGGTGATATTGATAGATATGTAATTTGTGGCATATGTTAACTCAAAAGTACAGGAGAGAAATTTGTTTCATAAGGAATAATCAGATTCAAGTATAATGGCTTTTGTACTTGCTCTCTCCTTCCCACACCTACACAATAATAGGAATTTAAATGGAGGAGCAATTGCAATATATTTTCACTTCTGATGTAAAGTACATAAGATAGATTCTTTGTCCACCTTTCTTTGTTATGGAAAATAAATAAATATATATATGGGGTTTAGATTTTAGAAATCTAAATTATCTTTATTTTGAAAATGTGATTTTTATTAGAATGTATTTAGAGGTGTATTGAATTTGTATTTTGTTTGAGACAAAATTAGTAGTCTAAATTAAGATTGTGATCATATTTTCATATTTTTTTCATAAATTTGACAGTTCATAATTTATCTCTTTTATTTGTTATCCTTTGTATTAATCTTTATATGCTTCAATCTTTTTTCATATTTAAGCGCTGATAGCATTTGAAATGATGAAAGATTTAGAAATAAATAAATCATTCTATTTTAATAATGTAGTATAGTATTATAAAATATATTCTAAAATAAAATAAAATAAGTTAATGTTAGCTGATTTCATTTTTAAAATGAGATCTAACTATTTTGTTAATGAATATATCTTAATATTTTTTACCATGTACTATTTATAGTAAAATATCAAACAAAATATAATACATAGCATGTTATTTAAATTTGAAATAGTAATGTTATATATGATCTTGAAGTAAAAGTAAGTATTAGCTAATAAAAAGGTAGATAAAATTAATTATCAAAAACTTATAAATAATTTCATGAGAACAATGAATTAAGTGAAAATATAACAAACAAACAAAATTAAGCAAAAATATCGCTGAAAATAAAGCAATATGCTGGAGACCTTTGCAAAGGGGTCTTATAAGACAAAATCAAATGAACCAATCATGATTGAGAGAAATTATTTCAATAATAAAGTATATTAATAAATTGTTATTAAACTTTATGAATATTTGATCAATCAAAAAATAATTGAGTAAAAGTTCAAACTAATACAATAGTACTAGCATAGTGAAAATGAAATAATAATAATATAGATATATTTAATTTGTTAATTAAAGAATGTAGGTTCTAGGATGAAAATTTTAGAAATCTAATCTATTTTTTTTAACTCGTTATTAAAAAATATTATATCCACCAATTACAATTCAATAATTATATTATCTAAAATTTTCAAACAAAATTTTAATGTCTACATGCTAATTTTTTTAAAAATGATTTATCTTGGCTAATGCAATTAAAATCTTATACATGAACCAATATTTTAAAAATCTACCGACGTTAATAGAACTTGTTATTCTTATTGCTTTAATTATTTATTAAACCATTTAATTCATCTAATCATTATAATTTATTTATTTACTTATTTATTAACAAATTTTTTCCACTAATTTAATATAAAAAATAAATCCATTCATTTAAATATTTTAACAACTTATTCTTTCTTAAAGCCTTATTTTTTTAAATTTCCCTCCAATATTATCTCTAAAAAAGATATTTTAAAAATATTACTATCTTTAATACCTTTGCTTTCTTATATATATATCTTTGTCGAAAGGTAAAATTATTTAATTATTTCCTAATTTTCTAATTATATTATCTACTTTTTTTTATAAATGTGTATTTGAGTTTTACATTTAATTTAATTTTTATTCTACCATTCATATTTTACATACTATTCTTTTTCATCTTATTATTGAATATTTAAACTTTTAATTCACTTGATTGAATATTCAAAATTCAAAAAATATTTATTATTATATTATTATGTAATTTAATTATTTTATTTTTATTTAAATTGTTAATTTAAAAAAAAAAAGTTATAGCATTTTATAGTTTTTATTTTATTATAAAAAATTATAAATCTATTTCTTACATATTTTATATTTAATTGTTTTCCACTTATTTCAATTATATTAAATATGGAAATTATATCTAACTATTAGGCAAATTCTAACCACTACGTGGCACTTGTTAATAGAATGCAATTAGAGTTGTGTTGAATATATATTTTGTTTGAGATGAAGTTCATAGTCTTGAAAGTTTATGATAACACTTTTATTGTTTATGTCTAGATTTGCCAATGCATAATTTGTATGTTATTTTAAAAAATAAATCAAGTTTGACAACCTAGCAAAGGGAATGACCCTTATACAACCATGCAATCAAAAGGCGTCAAGAGATCAACAACACATTAATAGAGGTGTTAGATATTACAAGTGAAGGATTTTCAATAAGATCAAGAAAATACCATTAACAATAGACTAGCAACACAAGTAGTAGTCCACATCAAGAATGCAAAGCCATCTCACTCACTATGGGGGACAAAGAATGAATGATAGAGATATTCTTCCTTCACTGGTGAACAATTGTCTAGTCAATACTATCGTTAGAGTCCCCATCATACAGTAGTGAAACCCCAATTATGGGACCATCAACACCTAAAATAAAGTGTTGGCAACAATATACATCAACCACCAAAGAAGCATATCAGGAGTAGTAGTCAGAGATTGTAACCAGAAGGGGCCACACCAATAATGAGAAGTGGAGTTAGGGTCACTAAATTAGAGGGATTTATTTTAGTATGTGTATCACCCTTGGGGGATTATCATGAACCTATAAGGAGTCCTTAAAGGTAGAATTAGAGAGAAAAATAGAAGCTTGGATGGTTAAATGATCACCATTTTCATCCTTCCTCCATGTAGCACAATCTTTATGATGCAACATAGAGAAATCTATAGCAAGATGACCAGTGGAGAAGCATTGCCCACATCAAAAGGGGAGACCTAAGGACTATAATCTAAAGATTGATTCCAAGGATTATCCCTAACCATGAGCACCACATCCCCTAGAACTAACCAATATGGATATATCCATGTCAACCAAACTACAAGAAAAAGTAGAGCAACAAGGATTAAATTTATAGCCTCGCCCACTTTCAAAAAAATGGCCAATAGAATTTACAAGGACCTCAAAGTAAGAAATCTCTCAAAATTGGAGTGGAAGATTGTAGAGATGAACCCACATTGAGTGGTTCAATAAGAGGGTTAGAGAAGACTATCTATAGTTTGATTGAGAATGAATGACTCTGCCAAACCCATGGCTTGTTGAGCATCAAATTAATGTCTTCAAAAGAAGAAAATACATGAATTAAAAACCCCTTTGTATAAGGGAAAAGTTGAATGTTACTAGAGACTAAGGCTTAGTTTATTGGTTAAAGGATGTAATTTTTTTAATATTGATTTAAGAAATGAAATTTATCATTTTATATTGAAAATGTGATCTTTTCATTAATACAATGCATTTAGAGTTAGACATAAATTTTGTTTTATTTGAGATGAAATCTATAACCCAGGTTAAGTGTGTGATCACAATTTCACTCTTTTGATCAAGGTTGTGTCTATCCATGAGAAGAGATCTTGTTATGTCTCTAAATAAGTACTTTCTTTTAAAATATATAATTAATTCAAACCCACAATTATTATTTATCTCTACGTATTCATTTATTCTATAATGAGAGGAATGACTTCCTTTAAATTACCTCATCTCTTCTTTACAAAATTGTTCTTGGCTTTTATAGAATCCCCTTGCATCATGATATAATGGATCTTGGCTATTATAGTTTCAATTCTCTTGCATCATGATATGATATTTTGCCTTATAACAATAGTTTTTATTCAATTCTCCATTTAACAACCTTTAATATTTGAAGTATAATAACAATATTGTTCCTTCATAGAATGATATTGGTAAATCTATCTTTATAGATCTTTCTCATTTTCTTCATTTTTCATTTCTTATTTTTCCCTTTTTATCATCTATTATTATATATTTTTCTACATTATTCATATCTTATTCTTATGTCAGCTTGTTCATATTTACTTTTTTTTTTAGTATTTGTAGATAAGCTAACTACTATTACAATTAATTTTCTTTTCTTTTTTTCTTTATCAATAAAAGCAAAGAGTCCTACAAATTTAAAATTAATTAATAACTTTTGAATTGTGTATAAAACCACATAATTATTTATTATTATTATTATTAACCATGCTATGTTCATTTCTTAGCAATATATGTTTATTTGAAATTTAAGTTTATTTTTATTTATGAACCACATTTTGCATATGATTGCTTTTTCACTTTACTAAATTCATTTTACTTGAGAATCTAAAAAATATTTATCATATGTAACTTCGAACCCAAAACCTCCCACATGAGAGGCTCACAAATTACCATTTGTAGGCTCTTGCCTTTTTTACCATATGTAACTTAACAAAGATGCATATTTTTATTTAAATTTAAAATAGGATTAAAAATATAAATCATAGCATTTTCTACTTTTTTATTTTATTATAAAAATTATAAAGCTATTTTTTACATATAAAAAATCTATAAATATTTACATTATTTTATATTTTATATTTTTGTAAAATATTTGAAATCATATTACAACAATATTATAATTACTTTCAAATCTAACAAAATTTTTACTCAATTAATTTAATAAATAAAGTTATCTATATTGGAAATAATGATACATATAAACATGTAACTTTAAATTTTAATTTTTTAGTATATAATTGTCTTAAAAATATATATTGTAATTATAAATATACAAATTTTATATTAAAATATTATCTTTCACAAAACACAATAATTTTACAAAAAGATCATACATAAATAATTATTTCAATTTAAATTATTAATTTATAATTTATTCTTATATTTTTATTTTCATTATATTTTAATATTCACTTATATTTTATATATGTCTTTATATTTTTATCTCTTTTGTCTATAATTTTCTATGCATTACAATTTTTTAGATTTATTTTTACATATTCAAGTTTATTTTACTCTTCCTTCTTTTTTATAATTTCTATTATTATTCCCTAATTTTATACATTTCCTTATATTTTTATCCTCATGTATAGTTCTTTGTGTATTTGTAGTTTTTAAGATTTATTTTTGTATATTCAAATTTATTTTAATCTTTTTTGTTTTTATATATTGTCTTTGTTTGCAATTTAATTATTCTACTCCTTTATCTCTCTATCATGTTAGGATAAATATGGGAGTGTAATCTAAAATACTAATATTAAATAAATTATGCATAATTAAATCTAAATAATACTCTACTATACTATACAAATTTGGTGACTTTAATTAATAAATAATTATTCAAATATACATAAATAAAGATAAAAATGATACCATCAAATATAATTATAATAATTAAAAGATTCTCTTAATTATAATATATTTTATTATTTTAAAGTACAACAATATGACAACTATTATATTTATATTTATATAGAAATCTGCAACTCAGTCATATTAAAGAGAACCATTAAAGATTATCTTTATTTAACAATTAAATCATAAAAATATAAAATGGAAAACCACAATCATTGTTTGGCAAATGAAATTTAAATCGATAATTCTTATTATTCAATGTGCTAGATTTGTCTTCTACAATATTTAGATAATGATAATTTTATTCTACAAAGTTGCACAACTCTATTTGTAAAATATGCTTGCAATTAAATGATCAAGTAGTGATATTCAAATACACAGAATACCTCTCATCTTTGAAAGCCAAGAGAGGTGAAAGAAGGTAATTCCTGTTTGAACCAGTAGCAATGAAACTCATGGGATGATAAGTGCTCATGCCTGCATTTACATTGAAGCTTACTGCATGGTAGAATTCTGAATTACCTCTCTTAGGAATGCATTTCAATTGAACTGCTTGTTCAACTTGGTAACTTGTTCCTCCATGAAGAAAACAAGAAGGATGGTCTACAGACTCAAAAGATAGAGAATTTTTACTCTTGTCCAATCCAAGATGCACTTTGAAAATTGTGGCACTATTCTTATTTGAAAGCCTATCCTCAACTTTATGTGAAGCAGTGACATTATTGTTTATCCCTTGATGTGCAATAAGTATTCCTGGTAGAGGAAAAGGCTCCAAATAAACATTTTTCCCAACAAAATCCATGATTGAATTTGGTTTTTTCTCTGGATTAGTGGAATCTACTATTCTAAATGTGGAATGAGCTGCTTCATCTGTCCCCGACATTGGAAAATGGTTCATCATTATTTGGTGAAGAGCATTATTATATGTGAATATGAGGGTGTTGTTTTGTGAGCCATGAACATTTGATATTTTTCTCTCTTGTCCAAAAGTGTATAATTGAGATGCATAAGAAGTAGGGACTGCTACAATTGAATCAGATAATGGAGATATTTTGTCTAAGTGTAAGTCCCACTCTCCATTACTCATGGCAGCTAGCAAGTATGGACCAAATAGAATTGCTTGAATGGATTCATACTCAGGACGATCATCTGCAAACAAAAGAAAGTGTTAAGAGAGAGATTTATATGTGCATCATCTTCTAAATCAATGAAAGAGGTACCAAATTATAAGTTTTTCACAAACCTTTGATTTTCTCTGTACTAAGGCCAACACGAAAGGATAGAGACAACTTATCTCCCGATATCCATTTTCTTGTTATTGTCAAAAAGTTTCCTGCAATCCATGAAACCCACAACTAAATTTGTATGAATTCATGTAAAAATATAAAATTTAATTTTAATAGAAGCACTATAATTGTATGCATTTTTGTTTTTAAAGAATATATTAAAGACTATGTTGCATGGAGGTCCTTCCACTTTTGTCAACTAATTGCTCTGATTGTTTAGGAAAGATTATTGCTTATTTATTATGTGTGGAGTCAAAAACTTTTATGGTAGGTTATACACAAGTTTGCTTTTACTAATTTTGGTAATTATTTGTGAATTTATTAATTTTTAGAGAAATGGTTGTTATCTATATATCATTTTTATATTAATAAAATAGTACAATTATTTGTTGACATCTTTTTGAATTAGAAATATTAAGTTTTATACTTTATATAAGAGTAAGTTGTTATAACTGTGAATGTAGTTTTTGTTTTTTTATTTTAATTTGGACAACTGTATTATTAATACTTTGTCTTTTATATGATGTCTTCTTTCCTATCTATTGTGTTTTTTTTCTAATTCTCTATTGAATTATCAAATTGTAGAATATAGGTAGCAAAATACAAACATAAAACATTATTCAAAATAAAAGTTAATAGGGGAGAGGACCTAGTGGAAGAGAAATATTATAGTCTAGTAAGATTTCCATAGCCCACAAAACCTTTTAAGTCACCGGATCCTAAAATCTATCACCTTCATACTATTGGGGAAGATTAGTCCAACTTTGAATGGAGTGGCTCTTGGCATTTATCACCTCCATGGTAATGTTGAAATCCAACTAAACCATATCATATAAAGGCATCCGTCACCTTGGTCATATCAGTGGGAACTAACTAGATTGAAAGATATAATACATAAGTCCTAGTATTTATCGTGTGTGATAGTGTAGCTAGCCAAATCATGCCTTGATCATATGATAAATATCCCTAGGCATCTTTATCTCTATGTTACTAGCAAAAGCTAACTAATCCTTAAAATACATTAGCACTTGGTATTTATGCACAATACTAATGACAACCACTACTTCACATGTATTTTAGACTCAATTCTAACATGTGGATTCACATTATTTTCAAGTATTCATAGTCCATATTTCTTTAAAATTCACAAATACCATTCAAGTTGACCTAAATGCATATCACGTAAAGTAATTCACAAACCTATGCAAGAGGTTTTCTAGGTCTTAACATAGTGACACATTGATCTACACTAGTTTGACTTGATTTTAAGACATTACACAAATATATACCAACAGATAAAGTAATTGAATCCATTCCTTTCATTCAATTTTTTTTATTAAATTCAAAGCCTAGGAAGGGGTTACTCCATACACAACCATGGCCAAAAGGTGTCAAGAGACCAACAACACAATAACAAAGGTCTGGCCATTACAAGCTTGAAGGATTTGCACTAAGGTAAAGAACATAGCATTAACAATATATCAGTAGCATAAGTAGCATGTACATCAAGATTGGGAAGCCAATTCACTCATAGCAAGAGGAGGAGAGTAACAAATATAATGATTATCCTTAGCATTAGGTTCCATTGTCAACACCAGGAACAAAGTGTTGGCAACATTGTAGATCAATCACCACATACTAAAACAAATCAAGAACAATTGAAGAAGGGTTTGTGCGACTAGGAGTGCACCAACAATGAGAGCTGGAGAGATGTCCAATGGATAAGAGGATGTCAGCTCAACAAGAGAATCACCTTATAGAGGATCATCATCATTTTGTGAGGAATCCTTAGAGGTAGAATCAGAGGGAGAATTGAAAGCTCAAACAATCAAATGATCATCATTTGCATCCTTCCACCAAGTAGCAACACTTTTACAACACAAAAGATAAACATTTGTAGATATATGACTAGTAGATAAGCATCCTTGACATCAAAAGGGAATGTCCTCATAGTCCAATGATTTAGTCCAAGTCCTATCCCCAACCATAAACATCATCATCACTTAGAAGTAGCATCAAGATATTTATGTCAACCAAAATGAAAGTGAAAGTAGAGTGGCCCAATGAATATATAGTATCCACATTAAAGAAATAGCCAATAGAGTTTTTGATGGCCTCAAAGAAAGCTTGATCTCCCAAAAATGAAGTGGAAGATTGAGGAAATGAACCCACACTATGTTGTTCAATAAGAGGGTTGAAGGATACTATCCAAGATTTGGCTAAAAGAGAGCAATTTCTCCAGATCTATAACTTTCTTAGCACAAAATAATTATCTTCTAAAGAAGAAAATGCAAAAAATAAAAACCCATTTGTGCAAGAGAAACAAACATTATTAGAAATAAGGGATTTCTAAGAACTTGTTACCCAACAATGTATATCCAAAAGAGAAGGCCAAGAACTAGTGGATCTATATAACAACCCACAACATTCATAGAAAATCACATTATCCACCATATCCAACCTACACCACCATGGGGAGGTCTTTGCATAGACAATTGGTCATTTTTTCACCTTCAAAGGAATACTAGCAATAGATTTGGAAACAAAGACATAACTTTTCTAACTAACATCAATAGATTTTAAGGGTGGGACCCCATCTTTAACAACCCAAGAAGCAGAAATCCCTCCACCACTAGTGCCATGAACAAGAGTCTCAACAACCGCACTCTACAGTGGAGAAGCAAATACCTATTTGGTCAAGGTAGACAACTTAGCTTTTGTCAACACATCCAATGTAGGGGTAGTAGGATCTCGATTCATACATATAAGAGCCGTTTGGGAAGACAGAATGATCAAAGGCATTTTCAAAATATCTACTTATTGTCTTATTATTTCTTTCATTTAAACGTTATTTGGGGATACATTATTATTTTAAAGTAGGTGGTCCCATGAATTTTGTAATGTAGTTTAAGCTCATATTACATTTATGAAAGTTGAAGGTCCCATGAATTTTCCTGGTTACATCGTCATCAAGGATTGGGGGACAACAAAATATGTATAAGACCATTAAGAAGTAAAATAGCATAATTGCAATTGCTAAATACTAAATAGAAAACACTTTAATGTTGAACAATGAACATTGAAGTTTCAAATATTAAATTACTAATTAGAAATTAAAATATTCAATGCCAAATAAGTTTTAAATTTTTAATCCATCGAATCGACAAATGAAAGATTTCTATTATATGAAATATATCATAAGGATGATTACAATGAGTAGCATGATATCAAAATAATTACAAAATTGTCAAAAGGTAGTGAAGGGAGGCCTCAAATCATCCATTGGGAGGTCGAGCCTCAAAGAAAACTCATCACAAGAATACTAGAACACCAACTAGCTCTAAATCTAAAGATGTTGTGTCCTCATCCACATCAATATGCGATGGCTCCTTTGGCTCTACACATGGAAAAAGGTGGTCACCAATGGGAGACGCTCAAACTTCCCCGAGATACTCAGAGTTGCTCAAGTGTCACCTTCGATGTCTCGAGCATGCTAGAACATCCTTGCATCCCATCGGCAAACAACAATTAAAATAGGATATAGTTGGGGACTTGGGGATGACACCCCCACATCTTGAGGGCATACTCATACTAGGACTGCAAGGGTTTTGAGGAGGATCCATCCCCATGGAAGACTGTAACTTTTATTATTTTGTATAGGAATATAGCACTAATTACTAACCATGTTTGAATTATGGTTCCCTCCTTGCTCACCTAACTTCCCAATTACTAACTTTTGAGAAGCCAACAAAATGATAACTAAAAGCTCATTAATGAATTTCACATATACCAATAGTCACTTGTGTGTGCCACAGTATTTGGAATTTTTGAATAGTTATTAGAATTGTGAAACATTATTGGTACCTATAGTGCAAACTACTACTTGACATTTGTGTGTATTAAAGTATTAACATTTTTGAGGATGTTATAGTGACCAATAATTGGAACATCTTTAAGTAAGTATTGCACTACACTTTGAAATTATCATTTTGTGGCACTTGCACAAAAATCCTAGAACATGTATTGTTATTACCTAGAAACTAGAAAAATAGCTATTTAAAAAAAAAAACAAGAACACCAACTTAAAAATTGTTACCATTCAATGTACCATTTAGAATCTCCAGGTGCATAAAATTATCTCCTAACAAAGAGCACACTTCTCCCACTCAATTCCATAAAAAAAAAAAATTTCAAAATGAATGAAAGAAATTTCTAGCCCCACTCCAAATATAGGAACTTCAAATTGTAATATTAAATTAAGATTGATAAGTAGGATATCACAATAGGATTTAGTTTGGTAGATGACTATAATTAGTTGAAAGATAAATAGGATATCACAATAGGATTTAGTTTGGTAAATGACTATATTCGGTTGAAAGAATAGAAAATAGTCAAGAAAATAGGAGATCAATTCATATTTGGCATGCAAATATTATGCATGTGTACTACCACTTGGGAGACATGTTCCTTCTCAGTTCAAGTGTGGCCTAAACATCCTATTGTGTTTTGATTGATATCCATCTGCAGTTCTTGCAATGTTGGTGCCAGACAATGAGGGTAAGGAATTAAGACCGGTGTCTCGTGAAGGGGTTTCAAATATTAATTGTACACAATAGGGGTCTTAGGGGGCAATCCCATGAGGGGGACTTCATGATCTATTTTTATGGAGTGGAAGGTCCCATGAAGTGGAAAATAAGAATCTACAGGGTTAATTGGAACCTTGTCCTAAAAAATAGCAACCCCTACTTTTTAGGGTACAAATTTGAGTGTGTTGAAAATGTGGGGGGCTAAAAATTGCCCCACTAGCTTAGGTTTTTTGTTTGTCCCTTGTCAACAATATTTTCTTTTAAGTATTTAGTCATGTAAATTGACAACACAGAGTAAAACAATTTTTGAGACCACCAAATTCCATAAATTATGGAGGCTAAACTCTCTTTTTTTAATGGAGGTTTTAGAACTGCAAGGCAACCAAGCAGAGGCACAAAGCATGCAAGCTACCAACCAACGAATGCCATCACAAAAACATTTTAAGAACCTGATACGAGCCCACACGTGCACCTCTTCGACTTAGAGCCAAGGACCAAGGGCATTCACACCACCAAAATCACCCAGAGCATGATCCTGATCTCATCCCTCATGATGTCAGAGCCTTGCATGCAACAAGACTTGATCCATGGTGGGCTCTTTGTGAGCCATTCAACTTCACCAGTAGACCAAGGACCCATTGACTAAAGGTTGAACTTTTAAGTATAAACTCGAGAGTAAAATTCTTGAGACCTCTCACTTTAAAATAATCCTAAAAGTTTTATTAGCACCCACTATTTTTTTAGGAAGCCCCCGCCATGGGATCGCACCCTTATGAAGGAGGTGGAATTATTTTTATGGAATAGGGGTTTGATGGAGGCTAGTGTTTTAGGAAATTGCATAATTGAGCTTTCTTTTGGATATAAAACACTTGCCTACATAAGACCCCTGCTCTATACAAATGATATGTGAAACCCCTCCACAAGATGACAATATTAGCTTGGGGGGGCTTCCTTAAAAATAGAATGGGTGGCTGCTAATAATTTTTAGGAATTTTTAAAGTTGAATGATCTCACTATTTCATCTTTAAAATTTGAGCTCCTAAATTTAAGGAGGAATGTCACCTTAAAATTTTAAATTTATGTTATAATTATTTTGTTATTATAATATTTAATTTTTTTAAAAAATAGATACTTGACATGTGGCAAAGAAATTCCTAAGCTGGTGGGGCTAATTCCACCCCATTTTCATCCAACTATTTCGAGTCCCACCCCATTTTTACCGAGCTCAAATTGAAAGGACTAAAAAATAGGAGCTCCTCTTTTCTAAGAAAACAACCCCTTTAAAAATAATTACTATGGAGCTGCCCCTAGATAAAAATAGAACCCAAGCCCCTCCCATAGAATGGGAATTAATTTCTTACCCTCATTTTCTGACACCACTAATACAGGAGCTGCAGATGGTCTATCAATTGAAACACGATAGGATGTTCAGTCGGCACTTGAACTAGGAAGGAACATGTCTTCCTAATGGTAAGCATGCATAATTTTTGCGTGTCAAACATGAACTGAAATGCTCTGGTATTTTCCTGTCTTGGCAATTTTCTGTTTTTTCAACCGAATATTGTCATCTACCAAACTAAGCATGCAATCGTGAGATTAGGGAGGCCGTCCTGTCCAAAGCAGTGACACGGATTTGAATTTGAAGAGCGCTAGTGGATTTATATACCCATTTTCTGTGAGATATCTTTCCATTATGAATGCCACTTGAATTGGTGCCACCTTCCCATTCCCCATTCTCAACTTTTTTAACAACCTCTGTCCTGCAGATGTAATATTTTCTCTCGATACCAAAATCAAATGTAAAACGACTTCACAAAAGGTATATTGCGATTGCGCCATTTCTCCACTTCCCTACGCCAAAATTCCTTTAACTTCTAAGCTTTGATGGACTTTCACAAACTTGTTTTCTCTTTCCACCAGCTTCTATTAAATCGGTTTGTGTGGTGATGGATGTCCATACTACATTTCGTAGCCTCCCGTTTGGTGGTCCCTTTTGTCTTAATGAATTTAATGCCGTCTACTGCAGGTCCTCCTCCTTTGAGTTTGAACCATGCAGCTCATGTCTATTTTAATCACTTCTTCTACCCCACAATCAACCCATTTTATTTGAATATCACTAGCTTCCAATTTCCTTATTGAATTTTAATGCCCAAAACCCACCCTTCTTGAACTAGGCAGCCAATGAATCATTAATTCCCATCCAGCCCCCACCATCAACCTCTTTTAATTTAGAATATATCTATAAATTATTTTCCCACCCTACGACAACAAGGGATATGACAGTGACATAGTGGAAGGGCAAGCCATAGTAGTTGGGCTCTTGAATTCTTTGAACCAGGAAGTTCAAAGTTGCTGAAAGATGTGCAGTATCTTTAATGCAGATCGTTCCACTTTTGCCGATTTTGTGCCCAGATTGTATAGGAAAACTTATTGCTTGTGAATTTACACCTACT
Organism: Cupressus sempervirens; assembly: GCA_028749045.1. Taxonomy (NCBI): domain Eukaryota; kingdom Viridiplantae; phylum Streptophyta; class Pinopsida; order Cupressales; family Cupressaceae; genus Cupressus; species Cupressus sempervirens. Next base: position 515,077,902 of record CM053790.1, read on the forward strand.
TTAGTAAGTAATTTTAAGTTCGTCCTTTACCAACTTTACTAGTTCTTTGAAACTGCTCAGTCCTTAGAGAAACAATTGTTATTTAATATGTTTGAGTCAAAATATAAGTGTTGCTGAATCCTTTTGGGTAGTAATTAGTAATGCCTGTGCGCTAGATAAAAGGGAACTTCTGAGCTGTAAATTATTTCTTTTCTAATAGAAACATGCCTTTATTTTTATTCTCTTTAAGTTGGAAGAGTTAATTATAATATCACAAAAGATTAAGTTCATGTGAGATGTGTTGATTGATTAATCTTTTATGAACATTAGAGAAAGAGAAAGAGGGACTTTCAAGCATATCTCTCAAAAAAAACCTGAAAAAAATTGGCACAATCCAAAAGGATGTGTGGATGTCAATGCTAAATCCAAGCCCTCTCAAACGTGTATACTTAGAGATCTCTTTCTATGTGGTTTATCTATCCCTTTATTGTAATGTAGATTGTTTGATAATGCTTAATGTCTTTATCTAATGTATATTGATTAGCCCATTCAAATGTAAGGAATGTAGGAGCAAATATGACAATCAAGAACATACAAAGATCTGATCTAATACATCAAAGTAAGTGCCATGAATTGAAAACGCAAGAGATTTAATCCAGCTTGAGGATTTGAAGAGGAAGCCTATTCGGGTCAAATTGACTGTCAAACAACAGAGGAATCTAGAACAGAGCTAGATCTGGGATCAAAAAGGGTAACTCTTGCTAGAAAATATGAGAGCTCTAGGATAAGGTCAACCTGGAGGTATAGGTAGAGATGGAGGGTCAAGGTTGAGCTCAACCTGTACCTCAACTGCTAAAAATTTTAGGATCCAAAGCTCTGATAGTGACAGTAAACCCTAAGTTCGTATCCTTGTGTTTTCCGCTTTGAAAACCTATAAAGCTGCACCTATACACAAGAAAAATGAAAATTGTTGGGCAGATGGGGCTTGATTGCGAGCCCCTATTTAGAAATTAACCTTGAAATGAGAAAGCGTGTAAAAGTAAGACAAATGTAAATATTCACGTTAATTGCCAAATCTCTATGGATGGATTTGGATCTGTTATCCAAAAAGATGTACGAATGCTTGTATGTAGATATATTGTAATTAATGTAGGATGTCTCCTCAAATGCAATAGATCTACAAGTGCCAAATCATAGATCCATAGATGTAAGTATGCTCAAATGTATGAAGGATTGAATGCTTGTGCAATGTTGATGAATGTAGATCTACTTCCCTAATGGCCAACTCCACTATCTCCAATGAAGAAAGACAATATCTCTTGAGAAATAAATGCATTAAATGAAATAAGATGAGGGTCCCCAGTGAATCCTTGCTTGTCTTGCTTGAACTCCTCGAAGGAACCTTGAAAGCTTGATTGCAAATGATGATTTGAATGAAATGTGTATACAAATTGGTTGCCAAAGATATTATCTACTATCCCCAAATGAAGTGAGTAGAGCCCTTTTATATATTGGATTCAAAATTAAAATCAAAAGGGCTGACCACCTTTGAGCGGGAAATAAACAACAAACACTGAAATGGGCCCGAGATCCTTTTGCACATCAGAATGTACTCTGGGATCTCAGGGGTAAAGATGAAACAGCCAGAAATTGGACAAAAATCAAGGAAAAAATGGACATGTGAGAATTAATTCATCCATGTTCTAGGAGATCACTAAAATGGGCCCAAGAAGTCTTTAGAGCATCCAAACTAATGGGTGCTAACATTTAAGACAGTAGAATTATATGTGCTCCATGTCTTAATGCTGATGTCTTCTCCCTATCTACTGTGTTTAATGCTAATTCTAGATTGAGCTACCAAGTTGTAAAAACAAAACTAACAAAAATGTATAAAAAGAATTTCTACATTGTTTCAGGATAGGCAAGGAGTGTATGCATCATTGCTATACCATACAGAATACATCATTGCTGCAGCATACAGAACATGCTTGTAATTTAAATTGGTAATTATCTGAAGACAACACCAACAAATCACACAAACACCTCTAAGTGGAGGATGCTAATGCACAAACCTCTCTACTTGCATCCCAAATCTTGTCTGAATTAGCATTGTACGACTAAATTTCTTTCTCTAATCTTGTAAGCTGAAATGTCAACGTCTAACATTATTTTGTCTAGTTGATTTGTAAGCAATAAAAACCTTTAATGATTCTGTCTAATTGATGTTGCAAAATAGTTGTTTCCACTAAGATTGCCTTAAGGAAATGAGTGCAATAACACAAAATGATAAAAACACATATTTGTAAATAAAAGTCACCATTAACACAGCTTTCTTACTACCTGGATAGGGCAAGGATAATTCTTTAGAGTTGAGCATTGCCCTTGCACTCCCTGTTGTCCAATATGGTATTCGTATATTCACAGAAGAATCCTCACTCTCTGCCATTGCATCCTATATTTCCATGACATATGTCAAAATATGCAATGATACATTGGAGGTATCAAACCAATTTCCATTTCAGTTATATTGGAAACTGCATACTCAAATTCAATTCCATTGGAAAATCAGCTCAGTAATTAAATAATACCTTCATTGCAGAGAACTCCACTGACACTTGAAGGTATGGATACATTGAAGAGGGATGTTGAACTACTTGCCTCAAAGCAAATCCAATTGCATCCCATGTCAGTGTGCTAGGGACGAATTGAATTATATACAAACTAGGGCTGGTGCCTTTTTCTAGGAAGTATATGGAATCTCCTAATTTAGCAAATGATTCAGTAGCTGCAACAGAACAAAACATAATTATATTAACTCCAAAGTAAATGATGATACTTACTTGCAAATGAAAGCAGTGGCTACCATTATATAAAGGAAAAACAAACGGTTAAAATTATCATATATGAGAAAAATTTCATGTAGCGATTGAAATGTTTCCCAAATTTTTACTATACTTAAATAATAGGTTGAGATAAGTTCCTTTTCAAAGGAATCGCCAACATTCTAGCATTTTGCTATGCTCCCCCAAGTTTCAGGGGCATGGGTGACAGGGGATGGCAGGAAATGTTTATGGTACGGGGATACTTTTCAGACATTTTTTAGGGGCCAAGCAGGGGACAGCTATTAAAAATAGGGAAATTCTAAAAAATATAAAGAAATTTAAAATATTCATATCATAAGATTGATAAAGCATTCATCATAGACATTGTAGAAGCTTTATAAGTAATACATAACATTAGACTTGAATTGAGATTTCATCTGAGAATTGAGAGTTCAACTGCATTCATTGTCAATCTGCATATACATTATATAAAAATTATAAAAAAACTCCGAAAGGCTGCAAGCTTCCAAAATAAAATGACAAAAATATAGAAAATATAGATCTGTTCGGAATCGGCAGATACAACTAGTAGTTCTATCAAAATCAGAGCACAAGTTTGAATCACTGCTAGCATTAGGGGTTGTATCTGGCAATGAAACCCCGAGTTCCCAAAACATTTTGGGGATGGGGGTAGGGGTACCAATGTTGTGGTGCATACCCAGGGAGCATTGATATTTTGCTAAATGTATGAGATGAGGAGCTAAGGTTTTCTATTCATAGGATAACAAAATAGTAATTATAAACATACACAAATATGATCGTGGACATAAGGAGCATGTAAATTTGTCCAAGCCTCAGCCGTTTCCTTCAATGACACTTTGCTACTGTTCTTCCGAGTACACACAACAAACATAGAGGCGAGTCATCTATTTGGCGACAAAATGATGATAAGGTATAATAGGATGTTTCATGTAAGAGTGTAGTTAAGTGTCAGCTCAGCACAAAGGCATGGTGAGAGGAATCCCAATTGTATATATGAAGATGTTTCTATTCATGTATACGTTCTAAAACTTGATATTTGCTCCTCAATTCACAGATATTGGCTCTACTCTGATGCCCCTTTCTATTGTTTGCTACTTCTTTAATGAACTCCTCAACCACATTGTCCTAGAATATATTACTGAATATAGTTTTTTAACCATGCATTATTGTTGGAAGTGAGGATGGTCCTGAAAGGACCATTGAAATGCTGTTTATTTAGAGAATATTAAATCCATAGGTCTTTTAACAAGTTCTTATACAAAACCCTGCATCTTTAACATCAGTGTTTTCCAGTGATGTTCTTTTAGACTCAATGGATACTAGGGTTAGATTGGACTTTCCACCAATAATAGGATTCTTATTCCATTATAGATCACTTCCCATTTTTGTTTGGAGGAAGTCGGTCAATTTTAGGAGGTCCCATTAGTCTCTAAATTTAAAGGAGAGAACCTTTGGGCACTTAGTTGAAGCTGAAGTTCTCTAGGTCGGAGGCCTTCATTTTGTTGGCCAGTTCCAGGTCATTTTATGCCCTGCACGAATAGAGGATTTATGCACATGATTGACTAGTGAGTTTTACTCACCCATACAACATCTGGTTTCATCCACAGAGTGTTAAGACTTAAACAACACATTTGTCACATAATGACTTTATTCCAACTAATAAAATATATACTTTACTCCAACTAATAAAATATATTAAAAACTTTCTAGAATTTGATTAATTTCTAAATACAGAACAAGTATATATCTGATGCTAAACAAGATAATAGCACCCATACTTGGGATATTATCATTAAGTAATGCAGTCCTGCTATTGAATACACAATGGAATACTTTGAGATATTGGACACACACAAACATTTACCAATAAAAAGCTTTCATTGATTAGTTGAAAAAGAATACTACCTGTGCCATAGCAACACCAAAAGGAATCATATTTTGTACCCCAACCATGATAAGTGTGAGCCTTAGAAACCCCTGGTGCTTGGGGAAGCATGTAAATCATAATTCCTGGTTCAGTGCCTCTTTGGATGCTGAGTACACCATTTGTTAAAGCACGCTCATAATAGTCTGCATACACCATCTCTTTAGTCCATCTAAACAAATTACGAGCAACCTGCACCCAACAAAGGAAAAGGGGTTTTCACTAAACTCAAATACAATCTATCTCAATCATGATGTAATCTGCATTTCCTTGCCAAGTGTGGTGCATATGAGGCTTATGTGTCATACATATAAACTAAGGTGCAAGCTACATTCACATTCTGTAACAGTTTAATTTTATTAAACTTTAGCAAACAAAAGAAATGTAAAGTAGTACAACTAACGGCAAAAAATTATTTTCCAAATAATAAGGTGCTGAAGGTAGATCAGTAGCAATGTTCAAACATAAAACAGAAAATAATTTAAAATGATACAAAGAGTGCGTCAAGTAATCCTGGCCTGTTAAAACTAACTATATTCATAAATAAGAAACATAGATAAGTGGTTTATGTTTGTACATATTTGATCTTGCTAATATTTTGAGTAGTTTGAAGATATGCAAACCCAAGCAGTTATCCCAGAAGAAGATTTAGAAAGGGAAGAATATGCATGACTAAGAGCATTCTATGACCATGAATTATACTTAAAATATAATCAATAAGGCCACAAAATGGCAGAAATAAAAATTCTTCTTAATTATGGAGATTTTTCTTCTACAAGGACATAATTGAACTAAGGAGCACACAATATAGAAGAGAAACAATGTTGGTTCCATATTTACATTCACTTTACTTCGAAGAATCCAAAATAGTGTCAATGAGTTAATTCACAGCAGAGAACTCAGAGTAGAGCTAAAAGGTTAATTCGTGAAAGATAAAATGAGAAAGTTTGTCCATTTTATCTTCAAAAACAGAAAATAAAAAATAATCGAGTCAAAAGAGTAAAATGAAAGGGGGACTGTATCTTTGTCATTTGCATATCTATTTTTATGGGTTTATAGCAGCAAGTGGATGAGGAATATGAAGATCTTTCAAATGAAGTAAAAAAATAATTAGACCTAACCATCCTAAACTTAGCTGGTATGAGTTTTCTACGGTCCATGAAATACAATATGTAAGCTTCTGGATTCAAGTATGAAATAAAATTATGCACACAGTTAAATCTAGAAGCTTACATATTATATTCTAAAATTAAGTAACAATTTAATAAGAAAATGATTTTTCAAGAGTGCACTCGTAAGTGGGAATGGGAGCTGTATTGGGGTTTCAAATCCCGGGAGGGTGGAAAGAACTTTGGAAGGGTGGAAAGAACTTTGAAGGGGTGGAGGCAAAAGATGAATTAGATGGCAAAGACAAGGATGGCTGGGCAAGTGATAAAGGAGATAAAATCTTGATATCTATTTGATCAATGTGCTTCATGTTTTTATACATGAGGCATTGGTGTTGCAGATTGGTAAATGCATACTTATAACTGGCTGTAACTGAGAGAGTTACGTTATTCAATATTATTATGGTAACATTCCCCCTTTTATACATTGATCCTAAGAACATCAAAAAATCACCTGAAGGACCCCCCCTTAAGGCTTACATAGCAAGACATGCTGAGTACATAATTTGAATACATAAGGAAAAATGATTTTCTGAAGTAGCAAACCTGATCCAAACAAGGCTCCATCAAGCTATCTTGTGACCCTTGGAAAGGTGTAGCTTTGAGTTGTGTTCTTAAGCCACAAAGTCGTGAATTATTCAACAACAATCCCTAAGAGATGCAACATATCTCTATCATTGTCTAGTGACCGTGAAAGGGTACAATTCTCGATCATCTACTCTGAAGCTTGACAACAATCCATATTGAGCACAATATCAAGTCCCAAACCTATCTCTAAAATGAAGCTTCACAAAACATATATTCTGCACATTTTTTAGCATCAAAAGGCAAAACAAAGAAAAAAACCCAAAAATGCTTCTCATGCAAAGCACCATTTTAAAGCGAGAAGCTGACTTGAGATGAAGGAAGTTCCTCGATCCTTCGATGTCACCAACCTCTAGATATGAAGGTTCAAAACACAAAATTGCGATTGATAGGAGAAATATTAACAATTTCTCGATCAAATGATGTATCCACATCTTCAATGGAAGCAACAATTCCCTCTTTATGAGATTGTTCTTTCAATTTTCCTTTAAGAGCATCACTAGCTCTAGTTTTGCAAATCCATGTTGTGTGACCCTTTTTCTTACAATAAAAACATTTATTGTCTCTTTTGTTATTGTTTGACCATTCTTTAGTACTTTGCGAGTATAATTCCTTGTCTATTAGATGATCTTCTTGTGTAACTTCCTCTGTCCTCTTTTCTTCTGCCAAAAGAGCTTAAATGATGTCCTCTAAACTCTGTGAAGTGATTTGGCTGAGTGTAAAGACAATGTTACTGTATTTTGAAGATAAGCTATTTAGCTGGATGGCATTTGCATCATCATCATCAACGTGAGCCTTAATCTCTACAAGTTGTCTAATGAGAGACCTCAAATTACTTATATGGTTTGACATTGTGACCAAACTGCAACACCAATGCCTCATGTACCAAACGATTTACCAAACTATATGGTTCATATATGGTTTGACATATATAAGGCATTGGTGTTGCAGTTTGGTAAATAATTTATCAAAATAACTATATGGTACATGAGGCATTACTTATATGGTTTGACATTGTGACCAAATCCCTGCACACAATTTATCTAGATCTAAATGATGACGCTCTGAATCTATAAGAGCAAGACCAATAATGGCCTTTGATTTATCATCCCTACTATTCCTCTCCAATAAATTATTTGCGTCTGTAGGTGGTTTTTATTTTCTGCATACTATTCCCCATAAATTCGTATTCATCAGTTGTATTTGTATTTTTATTTTCCATGTACGAAAAATTGAAACCAAAATATTCTTCTAATGGAATTTCTCTCTCTTCAAAATAATGAAATTTTAAGTTAATATGAAATCCATAAAATTCTCAAACAAAATATCATGTCAGATACTCAACCATTAAGCAGCTTCATCATTGGCTTAGAAAGAAATTCAAAAACCTATAAAAAATGGTTTTGGTTTTCCCTGCTCTAAAAACCCCATTCAACTAACCATACCGATTCCTTAATCAATTTCAAACTCACACGGATTCTATTATGTCATAATGAATTTGAACACCAAACTAGAGTACTTTACATTTGGGATGACTTGGCTTATTCTCAATATAATATAATCAGACCACTTCACTGAAAACAACTCGGCAATGCAAACCAAACTGGGAATATTTGTGTTTCGATCCTCACAGGTTGCTCAATGTTTGAGTACGCGGGCCTTCACTAGCTTTTTCTAGTCTCCTTGCATGAGTTACATAATTTCATAGGCTCCCGCAGAGGCTTCGCTCCATTTCACTGACTTTCATTGAATTCTTTTCTGCAACAATCATCTCTCTTCACAATCCTTCACATACAAGTTGTAGTCTCAAACAGTAACACTTCATGCAACAGTCAGGTGGTAACTTGTATACCAAATGACAGAGAAAAACATTTGATAGGGAGAGTACGTTTGGCTTGCATTTTATTGTGAACAATTAACTAATGCCATTATCAAACCTGCTTCTTTCACCTCACTTTGTTGTTCAAACAAACTATCACTCATGATCAATGCACAAATACGAAACACTAGCGCCAATCAGATACACCAACCACCAAAGCACCATCTCATTGTATATATCAAAATTATTTCAAGAATCTGATCTAGCACATTGCAGGTATGATAGGTGGCTAATCCATTCGTAGGTTCTTCTACCCAATAAATTAGATAAAAGCTTGATCTATTAGATCAATCTGCTTTGTTTTTTATACATGAGGTATTGGTAATGTAGTTTGGTAACTGCATAATTATAATTGGCTGCAATTGAGAGACAGATATTTTATTCAATGTTATTACACTAACAAGTGATTGGGATTTGGAGGACGATGAACTACTAGTGGATTATTGTTGTAGGTCAATTTGAAGGGTTGAACACCTATGGTCGTTAGGTATGACTCCATGATGGACCTCAATGTGTCTTTGAGTGGCCATCATAATTTGGGCTTGCATAGGGGTTTTCTTTCCTTAGCGATTTCCATTGTTGTTCTTCTAGTAAAGGATTCCATTGGAGATGTGCTTGCTGAGCATTTGAATATTATAGACGTGTTTAATTATGGTAGGAGCCTTTCTAGGACTATGTTTGGGTTCAAAGTGGTTTTTCCCATTGCACACTTAGGCATCTTGCAAGGAGGTGTTGGCAAGGGTTTCACTTCAGTTGATTCACCTCATACTATTGGTATTGGTGTTCAATGGATTTCGGATCCCATCCAATTCTTTTCTTCAAGCTTTTGATCAGAATTTGCATTTTGTTTCTTGCCAATTTGACCACAAGGAGTATGATGTCAAACATATGATTAATGAGCAAGTTGAGGTTCCTTTTGGTGAACCACTAATTGGTGGTTCTACTCTACTTGTTGTGAGGTTTTCATAGCAACACCCCATTGCCAATGGGGACCTCCTCGTTTTTTCTTTAGTAGTAGAAGTAGCGGTCTTAGATGCTTTTAGGTGGCCTTTGTTGGTAGCAATTTTCAAGTCTCCAAGTTGTAGAGATGAGTTTGAGCAATTTTGGCCTACTAGGAAGTTAAGATTGTTTGGGGTGTGAGTGAGAGTTGGGCTAAGTCTGTCAGGGATATAAACCAAGTGATTTGTGATGAAATGAGTTGGAACTTTTTATAAATATTTTTTCTAGCTTCAATTTTATCTTAGAAAGTCAAGAAAGGTCATGGGAGGTAACACTATTAAAGACATACTGAACCTTGAAATTTGACGAAGTTTGCAATTTTTTGAAATCTCACAAAACCTAGAGTCTTTATTAAAACTCTTATGAAGCTGAAACCTATCTCAAACATCTTGACAATACTTAAAACACCTTATTAACACATAGCGAAATACATTTTTCAACATAATTTTTTCTCTTGAACCCTAATACTCCCCTAAAAGAGGCCGTTAAACCACTCTTCATCACATTTTGTTTGCAACTCGACTCATTTCTCATCTGGTCTCCATTTTGGCATTTTGAAAGCAAGGTGATTATTTTCGAAGAGGATTGTTCATAGGGCAAGAGAGAGCTTCCATAAATGATTTTTAAGCATCTAAGGTAAGCATTTGATCCCATTCTTCAGTTCTTTAATGACTCTTTTTGAGATTTGGAAGAATTTTTTCAAGTTTGAAAAGAAAATTTTAAAGTTTTTTCATTTTTTTAAAACGAAGAAATAAGGAATTAAGTTTAGCTATCTATTTTAGTAGTTTTGTTTGCACTTTTATGCTTGATGTTCATAGTTTTTTTCCTAATTTAAATTTATTTAATTTTTTTATTATAGGCATATCAAGAAATAATAATGTACCACCAGTAGTCAAAGCCTAGTGGGAGGAGAAGGAGCCGATAGTTTTGGAATTGATGTAGCATTGCTTTTATGGAGACATACCACAAGAATCTCATAGGTTTCCAGTGGTGGCTCATATATTTGGAAGTGTAATTATTGTCAAAGTAACAAAGGCAAACCATTCAATAGCTCATATGCCTAGGTCAAACTTTATTTTATGTGTCCTACAAGTAAAGAATTTGCAATGCACAAAGGCACAGATGGGAAGGGGCTCTGTAATGCACAAATAGCTTCATTTGTAAAAGAACAAGAAGCTACTAATAAATTGATAAAAAAATTAAAACAAAGTTTTATAACCTCCATCCTCAAAGAAAATAATGCAATTATCCACGGAACCAATTGTATCCTCCAAACACCCATGCTTGCAAGTACCTATATCAAGAGTAGAAGATGAAGAAGTAGAAACTATTGCTCACAAAAGAGGTCCATTGGAGATTGCATTTAAAATGGAGGCAAGAGAGCTTGCTGATCAAGCCATTGCATGTTGCCTCTATGCCAATGGTCTTCCTTTCAACTTGGTAAGATCATCATATTAAAAGGAAATAGTGGTAGCCATAAATAAGCACCAGCTGATTACACAAGTCCCAGGCATAAAAAGCCGTGTACCACTTTAGTGTATAAAGAGAGGGCTTGAGTAGAGAGAGCTATTCAACCAATTATAAATTCATAGAAAACTTAGAGTGTTTCTATTGTTTCAAATGGATGGAAAGATACGAGAAACCAACAATTGTTGATGTGATTGCAACCTCACCCAAAGGGGTAATTTTTTTTAAGGCAATTGATTGTAAAGGGGAAGTGAAAGATTTGCAATTCATTTCAAAAATTCTCATTGAGGCCATAGAGATGGTGGGTAGTGAGAATGTAGTCCAAGTGATTACAGATAATTACAAAATTGTAGGGGTGCAGGTGCTGTGGTTGAGGGCCGGTGACCATGTTTTTTAGACACCATGCATCATACACTCCCTAAACTTGGTCATGCAATGAATTGACACCCAAATAGATTGGGTGAAGCACATATAACAAGAGGGAGTGGAGATACAAATGTTTGTGACAAACCACCACATGTCATATTCCATACTTAGATCATTCTGCACTCTAGAGTTGCTGCAGGTAAATTGTAATTAGTAAATTTCATTTATTTATTTAATATGAATATATTGTGTCATGCTCAATTATCAAATTGTGTATAAATTTTCTTAATATGTATTAACATATTGTTGTGATTAACTTAGGTGGCTAAAACCTGATTTGCATCTCATACTATTGTTATGATACGACTTGCCAAGGTGCAAGGGGCATTAGGCCAAATGGTTATTTCTAGCCAATGGGGTATATGGAAGGCTTCAAAATTAGAGAGGGCACAAAAGGTCAAGGTATAGACCTTGGATGACAATTGGTGGGCTCGTGTGCAATCTGTATTAGATTTTGCAGACTTTATCATGAATATGCTCTAATTTGCTTATTCAGAACAATCTTGTTTAGGGGATGTCTATGATGGCATGGATACAATGGTAGAGAAGTTAAAACTTTCTATACAAACACATGAGGATGACCCCACAAAATGTGAAGCCTTATGCAATCAACTTGAATCAAGCATTCATCATTGTTGGGAAAAAGTGACTACCCCATTGCACCTCCTTGCATATGCCTTATCTACAAGGTACTTAGCAGGGAAGTACCTAGCATGCCAAATAGAGTAGCACTATGTGTGGATGAAGAAGTTGCTAGTGGGTGCTATAAAAATTTTGCAAGATTCTGCCAAGATGATGACACTCACAAAAAAGTTAAGGCAAAATTTCCATTATTTGCTTCGGGAGCAAAACTTAGTCCACTTGCAATAAAGGACCAATGTGATATGGAAGCTAGCACATGGTGGTACCTCTATGGTGAATGATTTAAGCATCTACAACCTCTCACAATCAAAATCCTCTCACAAGTAAGTTTTATTTGTTTTTTGTTTACCACATGTATTCTACAATTCTTTAAATTACTTTCTTATTTTTATGTTTTACTTTAATAATTAATTTTGTAATTGTGAACATTGTCTAGGTTATAAGTTCTTTTGCTGCTGAACAGAATTGGAGTGCATACTTGTTTATCCACTTAGTGAAGCATAACCTGTTGAGCTCTAAAAAAGATGAAGACTTGGTTACATTTATACCAACTTGCATCTTTTGTCACGTAAAAAGGATCACTACAAGGAAGTGGCAGCCAAGCTTTGGGATGTAAAACTTGAGTGTGCAAACTTGGATGCAACAATTCAAGATCTTACTATAATCATGGATGACGATGTTGATAACATCATGACGCATGGTGCATCTAGTCCAAGTGGAACCATTTTTGGTTCAAATGATCTTGAACTTGCAGTAGTTGGAGGAGTTGGAGATGATGAGGAATTTTTTGCGATTCCATTTGATTCGGATTCAGATTGATGAACATTGATTGATGAATTATATTATGATTTTGTAATTGTGATGATTTGCTGATTTGGATTGGAATCATGAACACAAACGTATATGATATGGTTTATAATCTTATTGAATATTTGAATATGTATTGGTGAAGTTAGAGGCATCATACTATCAAATGTTTTAATTTTGTATATCTCTTTCATTTGCGCACTTGCTTTGCAAGTGTTAGTGCAAGATTAGTCTCAATGTACATTGCAAGTGTTTAATTTCTATTCTTGATGTTTATTTAGATTGTACTTTCATATGGTATTTTGACGAATATTAACAATGTGAAAACCATTCCTGCATTTGTAAAAAAAAAACCCCTCCTATGTCTAGTTGAAACAACGAAGCACAGATTGGTTAGACACTCACCCCATCATCAACATTGCCTTACATTCTTAGAGTTAGATAGCTTTTATCTCTTTGCAATTTGTTTGGTTGAACTGAAGTCAATTGATATCCATTGAATGAATAGTGTAAGTCCCTTTGTGATAACTAACATATCACATAATGAAACTGAGTGAAAGTCCACAATAAGAAGGAACCTTGAAGTTGTCTCATTTGATCACACAATCCATTATATATTGTTTAGCATTGAGCAACCTTATTCAAGAGAGAGTTGGATATTCGGTGTTTCATCTTTGGATATTAAGTATTTGAATTTTTATGCTATAGTAGAACGAAACTCACACCAACATTACCACGCATTTGTGTATTTTTTGTCAAGGAGAGGTGTCCTTCACCTTGGAAGTTTCACGCACTTTCCTAAGGATTCTTGATGCTATTTTTGACAAAGTGTTTCTTGCAAGGGGAATGACCTCATTGGGAGGTACTCAAGCTCTGATTTAAATAAATTTTTTGACATATTGACATATTGTCTATAGCTAGGCTCATTAAAGAAGCATGTATCTAGTTAGTTTTAGAAGTCTGCCATGAAAAATTAACCTTTTCTCTCCTTCCAAAGCTATGCAGAAAGCATGGGAATTCTACATGAAGATCCTTGGTTCCTTGGAAAATTTGATTTTTCATTCAAAAGATTGTCTGCGAGATTTGATACCGAGGAAATTTTTATATGGTATCGTTTAAGATTAGGATCCCAAGGCTTCCCTTTGAATAGTGGGATAAAGAGATAAAACAAGTTACTGCCAATGCTCTTGGTTCTCTTTTATCTATTATGAAATCAATGAATAAATTGTTTTGTGCTATACTTTCTGTTTTTATTGATATTAATAAAGTGCTCACAAGAACTATTAAATTATGCTCCAAATTTGGTGTCTAGGAGCAGAAAATTTAACATGAGTCCTCCTAGGTTTGCTTTCATTTCCAAGAGGCAACACACTTCTCTAATTCTTATGCCAAAACATCAAATACAAACTCCATGTTTAGTTAAAAAGGATCTTTCCTGCTCTTGATCATTGAAAGAGTTTCAGAATGTTGTTAACATGTACTGTATGATGAGGAGTGAAGGATTTGGGACCTATGGTTGTAAACCTCATAGGAAAAACTCAAATATCCTCCTTGAAGAACAAGAGAAAAACATATGTTGTGTGTCCTTGGTTATTCTTTGAATAAAGGAAGGAGTTGGACATTGCAGTTGTCAGTCCCATTGGGGACGTGAAGGGATCCCCTTTTAAGAGAAAAAGAAAGCTAGAAGTTGTGGTTATGTGTCCTCTGGTTGAGATTGGTTCTTCTTCAAAAAGGGGCAAGTTGATCCCAAAATGTCAAGCTTTAACTCCACTACAGAGTTCTTTGGTGAGGTTTGGATTCAAATATCCTTGATTATTAATATGGCTGTCCCTCTACATTAGTTTTGTTGTTTTTCTCAGAAGCAGTTCTGATTTTTAGGCCTATACAATTGTTGCTTCTAGTCTAATATTGTTGTCTTTCTTGTTGACCAATGCTTTGGAATCCTCTCAAAACACTCTTTCGGTTCATTGTTCTGGTCAAAGTATTTATCTAACCAAAATCAAATTTACAGAAAAAGCTCAACCAACAAACAAAGTTCCACAAAGAATTGAGGAAAGAACTGAATTTTGTCTCTCCTGGTCAGAGTAGATGGAGAAAATAAAAGAGCATACAAATGGAAAATTATATTGACATAGACACACAATACATTAATCTAAAGTGATGTTTGAAATGAAAGGGCTTGAGAGAGTCGCACAGAAAATCATTTGTGACATTAAATCATATCATGTTTAACTTTAAGATTCAATCCAAATGCACAATATGGAAGATAGAAGAATTAAGATAGAAAGTTATCCCTATTCCTTTCATTGTTTAAATTTAAAATGTTCCTATAAGACTGTAGACTGTTATATTACTTTTTGTTAGTCTTATTAGATTTATATAAACATTTTCAATTCAAGATAAGTTCCTGTGTGCACTTTGGCTAATGCCTGATTCCTGTGGTCTAAACTGGAACTGTTTACCAAGAATAACAACTGAGTATTTTGTTTGCATTGAATTATTAATTTGAGGAATTCTGTGTTTCACAATTAATATCTTGAGATGAATAAAATATTCTATTTCAGCTTGTTAATACATGTGTGAACTTGCACTCGAGGAAGGAAGATGAAAGTTACATGCCTTTAGCATATTGTAAGTAGTACAAGACTCTTCATTCTCAGTGCTAAGTTGTGTAGCAACTCTTTTTGGATACTTCCTGCATAAAAAACCAATGAAAGATCACTTTTTCCTGGAATTGGCATCTTAGATATGTACGTTAATCAAACACAATTTAATTGTGCATTAAACTGTTTGCATTCAGTCTTAAAATGCTAAGATAAGCAATTTTCACTAGTCTTACCAAAATTCATCAACTGATGTTCCACCCGTTGCATAGGAATGTGATGAATTGATGATATCCATGAAGTATGTGCTAATATCCTGACAAAGTAATGCGATGCAAATATATCAATATAAATTATGAACTTCTCCAAATTTTGATTGAAACATTGGACAACAGTACTATATTTATAATAAATCACATTGCTTAGGTTAAATTATGTTTGAGTTATTTTAATCATTGTAAATCAATAATGTCAGATCAAATGGAATAATATTTTACAGAAACTCGGTAATAGTTTTCAGACAAGATAGATTTTCCTCTACCAAAATCATGATTTTAGGAGGATGCAAACCTAAACATTCAAGCAACAAGGTGGAAGTACTGAACTGGGTGTTTGTTGCTATTATTCTTTGTCAAACATGCCTAGCAGATCCAGCAACATGATGAGAAACTAGCAGATGGTGTAACATTTAAGTTTGCTTTTTATTATTGAAGATTAAGATGCTAAGTTGATAGAATGTGAGATAATGCCAAAAAATGACTTCCAATAGTTTGTCTAGAGACAGTTTACAAATGATTTTTGTAGACCTGGTAAGAACTAGGCATTGGAAGTTATTTGCAGTAACAGGCTATAGCAGACATGCACTAAATACACAGGAACTACTGTACTGTTAGCAATAAAGGTGAGATCAATAGACTTCAAATTCATGAGATATGTTTGACATGCAAAAAGCTACTCATAGTAACATTGCATTTTCCATTTGAATTCCATTCTACTTAAATGCCACCCACTTCAAAGGTCAAACAGTTAAATACTAATATCCATTTTGCATATCACCCACAACAATATGTGGTAAAAAATTATCCTATTTTTATTGGCCAAAATTAACCTTTGAGTATTAAACTAAAATATGTTTACTAATAACCTTTGAAATCTATCATAGACTGAAGTTTGGTTCTTGATCTTTCTCACATCAATTAATCTCTATCTCTCATGCCATTTCCATTCAACAAAAGAATTTTTTGAGTTACCTTGTAAAGTGAATCACCAACAACCTCATAGCGCATTTGGGCGCCTATAACTATAGGAATGTGTGTATTGGCGTGGAGATCTGAAATGTCATCTGCCTGTGAAACAATTATAAAAGCAAGCAAATCAGGTAGAAATGCCTAAATTACAACTTTTATTGCACAATAATTCATAACAATGCATAACCATCATTCCATAGAAGTGCCCAGAAAGACATGAATCAAAATGCTGTTTGATGCATGTTTCTCTCTTAGAAAGCTCTGTGAGATTTGACTGTGGGAAAAGGAGTACCTGAACAGCTAACAATCCTAAAAAGCATGGCTTATCAAACAGATGAGCAAGCTCCAGATGTTTTTGATCTCCCTGCAATCAAGTATCATTTTAAATATCTCAAGATTTAGACTGAAAGGAAATTTAGATAAAAAGGAAACTGAGCTGGGAATAAGTACTTAATGTTGAAAATTCATCCACAGGCAACGTCCCATGCATAAATCTTCTCAAAACTCACAAGGGACAGAGAGTTTCATTCTTTGGTTACCCAGTTATCCCCATTAGGCAGGCCACATCACAACCATATACAAAGGGAGACATGCATATCATTTCATTGGGATAGAGAAAAAATAGCTTATAGAAATTGCAGGGCCTATCAAATCATAAAATTGCATCATCTGTACACATGTTTCCTTATGAAATATCTTCTCTGACAAGCAATTGCTAGACATATTTGAACTGACTAGAGCTAATCTGAAGAGGATTCTTAGACACCTGCGAGGAATTACAATGATTTTTGTATGGCATAGTTAATATCAAGGTTACTGGGAAACTGGGGTACTTGGAGACGTCAATATTTTTTTAATAATTTAAGTTCAATAATCTCTAGAAAATAACATTGCGTAGAACTTTGAGAGAAAGAACAGCAAATAATATAAGTTTAAATACACATGTAAAATAAAATTGTGTCAGATTTTAAAACTCACACTTCATATTTCAATGTTTCATATTAGATTTTCATTACATACTGAAATGCAAAAATATTGATAGTTCAAGGGCAAATTTCTGATACATTGACTTTTTCATCGTGGAGACATTGATTTTTCAACTGGAGACTGCAGGAGACATCATTGCCTGAACCTTAAGCACCCACTAAGTCTCCAGAGACGTTTCCAAGACGCGAGACAAGTACCAGTACCCGAGACGCGTCCTGGTAACACTGGTTAATATTTTAGTAACATTGTTATCGTGAATCATGCATCTCTGAAATAAATAACCATCCTTGTTATTAGATCTGAATTTTCATCTTTCCTATCTGGCTAGTACTGTAGATTGTAAGAAACCCAAAAATATTATAACAACAAAGCTTTGGCCTTCCTATGAAAGAGAATTAAGCACTTGCATGGTCAGTACTCGTCAGACCTGGTGTACAAGCTTTCTTTGCAGCAGCTGATTTGACTATATGAAAGAAACAACAGAAGAAAACCCTTTATTCAATTACCTTAAGTTGATGGGAGGGTATCATTGAAAGACTTCCCTCTTACGGATTTGTTTTGGAAGAAATTTCTGTGCCTTGTAAGCCCTCGCTGTTATATTTTTAGAAAATAGCCCATATACTAGAAACATTGCGCGCTACCTCTTGGCTATTTTAAGTAGGTTTTACTCTTACGGTCTCTGAACCCTTTTGGTTAGTAGAAAGCATTAACTTACAAATTTTCTCAACCAGTGAATTCTACTAAGAAATTTTCCTGTGTACACAAATTTTTTTTTTCAATTGTTCATTTTCTTCATTCCTTTCATCAATTCAAGAACATCCATAGGGTCAGGGCTACAACTCAATAGGCAATTGAGATTTCTTTCAGGTCAATTACAAAACATAATCATAAGATAAAACTAAAATAGTTTAAGAATGATTCCCGCTAGGTCTTTTTGTAATGCAAAAGTAAAACGTCCCTGCTCTAAAAATTATTTATTTTGTCTCTAAAATGTCACGTCCCTTTCAACTGTAACTGCCTTTAAGAATTCATACGAAAGCATATCAGTATCACTTTTATGGGTCTTTCTAATTAGAATTAGATTCCTTTGGAAATAGGGGAAAGTGGAAAAAATAGGTTGCAACACTGACAAAAACAAAGCTCGTTTATCAGATATAACTTTTAGAAATGGGTACACGAGAAGAGAAAACTCACCGAATGTGTATAGAGACGATAGAGAACATCATTCATACCACCAACCTCTTCATTGAGAGAATCCCAGTGCCATTCTACAGAGTATCTCCGTATAACATTTTGAACACGACTGTAGAAGTAAGCAGCCATCCATACGATCATACTTAATGCTTGAGCATTTCCAGCAAATGTATATTGATCCAGCAATCCTGCCATAATCTATAGAGAGACCCCAAATAATTATTTAAGACAAGAAAAAAAAAATTGTTTTTCTTCTTTAAACGTCATAAATTGTTTTCTGGGTAGACCATATTTTCTCAAATGTAACATTTGTCTCTTATAGTAGGGCTAAAACTTACCTTGTGAATAGTGTAATATGGAGCCCAGACAGGCTTCAGCATTTCAAAACGATCAAATTCCTCGGAAGGAAAAGCTGATAGATAACCCGTCCCCATTGCTTTCTGGCATTCGTAAAGAGCAGACACCACAGCTGTCATTCTTTGGCGAATGGCCTCGTTGTGGGTAGCAGCCCATGACATTGCCGATGAGCTCATATAATGCCCTGTAATACTAATAGTTGGATTATAGTGGAACTGAATACTCGGCTGGGGAAATACGAACAAGCTTGCAATTTGTATTTAAGAGCAAAGCGATTCAAATAGCACACAAGCACCAATAATGTTAGCATATCATCCATGACAATTCACCCATCTCAAAATCTAATCATCAATGGAAAAGCAGCCTCAAATTCACCAATCTCAAAATCTAATCATCAATGGAAAAACAGCTTCAAATTCACCCTCAATCAATTGACTTAAGAATGAAGAACTACTCTATTTGCTATATCTAAGTTTTAACTGGATTGTATTGAATATCCTAATTAAAAGAAAATTACTATAGACATTACAAACACCACTAAACTCTTTTCAAGCAAACACCCGACTGTAGATACACTTCAAACAGCCTACCTACTAGAGAATACAAAATTGCAAGCGATTTTATTTATTCAAAGATAACAAAGAAATATAATTAATAAGTTGCTACTTTTTAGCATAGATTTGCTCTACTGACCCACAAAATGTCCTCTGAGTTCAACAGTGGGAGCTTCCCAACCGCCATAAGGCGTCCCCGGGGTAGGCAGACCGGCTGTTTTTCTGAAACTCCAGACCAGGTTATCCACATCCAGAAGCAGCAAATACTCCAAGTTAGTATTCTGAGCGCTACCATGTAGCGAATCTAAGTCCAGCCTAACATTGTGCAATGGAACCTCTAACAGAAAATTATTACTGGGAACATTATTATTTGGAGCATTTGTCTCCATGTTGTATCTCATCCTCCTATACAACATAGTCCACTTGAATTCCTCCCCGGCAGAGGAAGTTTTCTCATTCTCCAGATTTGATCTTCTTGGAGGTTGGAGACGACTCCATTCACTTTCCTCACTGGGAGTTAAGTGTTCATCATGATGATACTGTGAATGTAATTCTGCTTTCCACGTTTCATTATGAGAAGTACCCAGAGCATAACGATATGTATGAGACGCCATCTGCGGAGGGATACTGTTTCTGCATAATTTGGGCGGGTCACAGAACATGCAGTGCATTAACCAAAATAATATCGAGATAAACAATCCACGCCCAAAGCAATTTGCAGCAGCCATTGTGATGAAATTCAGAAAGTACTAAGCAAAAACAAAATAGACTGTGACATATATGAAGTTGGGTATTCAAGTATGTGAGCAATGAAACTGATGAAAGAAAGCAAAAATAAGCTGTGATTTATATGAAGTTGGGTATTTCAATGTCCATACGGAGAAGACCAAAAAAATAGCGAAATGTGATGTGGTTTAAGTGAAGTTGGGTATCAAACTGTGCAAGCAGAGATTGTGATTTTTGTGCAGTTTGGGTATTCATTCCGTCATTTAGAGTGTGATTAAAGAATTCTGGCCTTGTCCGCAAGCATATTCAGAACTTCTAAAGATGGATAAGGAGAGAACAGACAAGGCTGAACTAATACATTACTACCATACTATGGTGCGAGAAACGTAGACTCGTGCCGGGTTTCAACGGCAGAAACGGGTTTCTTCGTTGCCAACGACCCTTTCTAAGATCCTTTCTTGTTTTAGATTTTAAAATTTATATTCACTGCACTTCAGTTGGAAACTGCAAAGATGGTTCGGCTGTCATTACATAGCAAGTGCGAGCCCATCTGCTCATTTTGACTGCCAACTCCAGCTGCTCGTTTTGATTGCCAACTCTAGCATAGGCTAAGTAGTTAATTATTAAAAAACTGGAGTACACTAATATTATAAAACTGGAGTACACTAACAGTAATTAATTGTTATTTTTTCCTTGAATGTACACGTGTGAGGAATATCTCAATAAATCTGGTGTTTACACCTCCAATTAGTAAATAATATTTCAATTTAAATTTAAAGTTTTGTAAACAAAGATTACAATTTTAGTAATAATATCTTCGAACCTATACAGATGTTTTGATTAGTTATTTATGAATAATACATATATTATATTTTTGAAACAGTTTAAATTTTAAATTATATATATATATACACATGTTTCTTTCACACAACTTCTAAAAATTTCGATTTTTCGTCATGTTGCTGTTGCTGTTACGTTTTCTGGCAACTATGCTACCATACACTATTTGACAGAATTATGGACAGATGAGGAAAACACATTAGTTGATTGAATCTACAATATAGATTGGAACATAAAATTTATATGATCAGATGAAGGAATCAGTAGAATTTACAATATAGATTGGAATATAAAATTTAATTAGGAATGAAGTATGAGCAGTCCAAACTGTAAGGGAGTGAGAAAAATATATATTGAAAATGTAAGAGAAATAACTACTTGACAGAGCAAAATTGCATGAGGGTGGGTTGTTCAATGACTTTGGGAGTATTCCACTTGTGGGAATAATATTAAGGGAGAGTTTAACTGCAACTTGAACACAGAAAAATATATATACACATATGGCAGTGATACTGATCATTTTTGGAAATTGGAAACATGAACTATCCTATTATTGGGTTAATTTGTTGACACATAATTTTTTTGAGGAAAGGATATATTAAACTGGTGTTTTTGTTAGCTAAAAAGACTTGAACACGTCAGGTTAATGTTGACTAAATAAATTGTGTCCAGATATCAGGTTTAATTTTGACTTAATAAATTGTATTCAGATTGAAGGCTCGATGTTATATTTTGATAGAAGTAATTTTGGTGAGTTTTTTCAAAAGTAGAATATGCTTATGGTGGTATATTAAAATATATATTTTGTTTTGTGTATAAAAAGACTTCAAAATAGATAAATGATAGCTGTGCATATATTTTGTTGGTGTGTTGATGTGTATCAGATGATTAGTTGTTATTCTGATTCAAGGAACTATTTCTTTTTGTTAAGAGTATAGATGATCAATGTTCACAATTTTAACCGTAATTAGTAATGTTATTCTATTGTAAATATTAAGTATGTAAATCAGTAAAGGTTGTATGTTCATTGGAACTCTTGACACAAAAGTTTACACCCATGTTTGAGGTATGACTTTCAAGCAACCTTGTGTAACATAGAAACAACATCCAAGTTTGGGACTTGCGCTTTGAGGTTGAATATTCAAAGAAGGCCAACTTCCTTACAATTAGAATGCGCCTAAACTAACTTTTGAGGAAAAGAGGAGACTGATTGTAGAAATTGAAATGCTGAAGGGGACACACAGTGATGCACCAAATATATTGTTTGATCTACTTCTTCCAATACTTGCACTAAGATTCAACATAACTCACAAAGATATACTATTGTTTGTATTTTATCAACCTTAGCACCAAAGAAAAATCAAGAATCAATACAACTATGCAAGGAATGCAAAAAATTCACTTAGTAGATTAATTGATTGAAATAAACATAGTCATCTAGTATTGTAGATGCTACAATACATCTAGACAAACAAGGCAGAATAGATTGCACAAATTCGTTTGGTTGAAGGTGTATATAATAGTAGTAATCTCTATTGGAAAAGAGGCAACCACATTTACAGAAAGAGAATTATGTAAAAAGACTAGAAAAAGAGATCAAGCTGCCTTTTAAAGAGATCAGGTATAACTCATGGAGATCAAACTCCCACCAACTGAATTTAAGATTACAAAGTGCAAATTTAGAAAAAAAACTATTTTTAAACAAAAGTTATATACTCATGGAGTGATAGAAAATGGGTCAATAACTGCTCCCAAAATCAAAAAAATTGTGTCCATAACCTCTACAAGTGGCAACAAATGAAGGAAAAGCCTCTATGTCACGTGAAAAAATCTTAAAAAGCAATTCGACAGTAAATATTGAGCTCTTGGGTCGTATTACAGTTACCAGAAAAAATTGTTGTAGGCACCAAAACACACAACATATTCAACATGCACAACATTGCAGCATGAAACAAATTCCTACACAAAGACATGTGATCATGCGAGAAGGTCAAAAAAATACAAAAGTTTGACTTTCACACCATCGCAACATGATTTTCTCTCTCTTCAAACTGACGTGCAATCATGCAAAAGGGTAAAAAACACACTGGCATAACATCACGACAAGAAACCTCTATCTGCATAATAGACTTGCAATGTCGCACAAACACGAAAACACACAAGTGCAACTTCACAACTTGCACAACTTTGTAATGTTGAATGAGCAAAAAGGGCCTCCTGTGATAGTTGAACCCATTCAACATCAACCTTTACGATGTCCAAACTCCTATGATGTTTTTGTCTTGCGCAACATCTCACTAAGAAAGTTATTCTCTTCAATTTGACATGTGATCATGTGCAGGCATGACAATGTATTGCAATTTCAATTTGCATGTGCATCAAATGAGCAAAACATGTTGAAAGGGTAAAAAATGTTTGCTACGACACACAAAAATACACAATGTTTGTGAGTGCTAGAGCATATGCTAAAAATACACAACCTTTCCTGACTAAAAACAAACATAACCTAGCACATAAAAATGTCCCCGATAAGTTATCTATGATGGGCTAAAGGGTGACAAAAATGTCAACAAGAACCTCTCCTACATGATCACTTTTATTCAATCTAGTAGACATGAAGTCTTGAAGAAACATTCTATTAGCCCTTCTAAAAATAAGCTTCATAACACCAAACTAGTTTAAATTAATAAATTGTTTTTGAAGTCTTAAAAATTAAATTAAAATTATAAAAATTAGCAATGAAAATGGCCACCCAAGATCTAGCAACCAAATGGAACACACGATAACAAGATAGAGTAGTATGACAAGAATAAATTGTAGTTTTTTGGATAATGAAATAGAATAATTTGAATCCATTTCATTGAATCAACTTGAAAATTAAATTGAATATTACAAAGTAGTCCCCTTGGTGGATCATTCTCCAAAGTTGAATAATTCAAGTATGCCCAACACATCCATTAGAAGTGGAAAGTAATAAAGTAGTAAGAGCACTAAAAGTGGAGGTATAGTATAAAGTTGAATCCGATAACAAGGTAACACCACCTAAACTGGAGATGCTCCTAAAAGCTCCTATGTGGTTTCTAATTAAACTTAAGTAATATGTGTTCCTATGTTGTAGGAGGATGACTTATTAGGTGCAACAATTGAACTCACTAACACCTCCCCTTCGGTACAACTTAGGGAATATGCAAGATGAGTCTCATCTCCTAGTCTATCTTAGACATCCATGTGTTGATCTCATATTGATTTTGACTAATGAGTGTCCACACACTTAAGTTATTTACTTAGTTCATGCCGAACAAGGAGTACATGTCAAGCACGACATGTATATTATAGAGCATGCCGAGTCCACAGTGAGTGTTGAGCCACTCATGTGCCGAGTCACTCTACTGCCAAGCAAACAGTGTATGTCAAGTGATTTAGGAGCTGAGTAAACAGTGCATGCTGAGTGATACAGATGTCAAGTTACATCATAGAGATCAGTACATGTTGAGCATCAGAGACTTTAGATGTTGAGTAAGACAGTTTTGACATAATTGTTTGTAAAGGCACAAACAACTATGTAAATCATTTTTGAGCGAACTTAAAGATGAATTATGATATTTTGGAGATAAGGACGAATCTTAAGTTGGATTCCCAATGTAATTACATGCAACCAATCAAAAAAAGGGAAGGTGTAAGCAAAAAAATGGATGAATCATAGTCGTTGATTCATACCTAACCCTAAGTCACCAAAGTCTTCTTAAGGAGGACAAACACTAAACTCTCTAGTGTGTGTAAGGTGTAGGAAGGAGCGAAGAGAGTATTTTGCATGTGCAAATAGAGCATTCATGGTGGCTAAGGAATTATGAAGTGAGATTGCACTACAAAATCAGTTAGAACATAATAGAGGAAAGATAAGAGTATACAAAAAAGAGACATCTGATCAAGAAGGATCTAGAAGACAACAATTTAGAGGTGATATGTCATCAAGTAATCAAGTGCTAACCGCAAGATCATTGATAAATCATTCTAGCAGGTGAATCAATCAAATCTCTTAACAGAGTACTCTTAACAAGCTATATTGAAATCCTTTAACAGGGTGCTTACTTAGTTGTGAGTTAAAGTCCTTTAGTAAGGCACACTTCTAACAGGGTGTTGAAATCCTTTAACAGGGTGAGACCTAACAGTCTTTGTAAGCCTTTAGTAGGGCAGACCCTTCACAGGGTAGATCATGTCTCATGATCAAAACATTGTAACCGATACACTTTATTACTGCAATAGTAAAAAAATTTGGGTGTCATCCCCACCTCAATTTTACCTTCTCACTTGGAGGGTTTCTGGGTAATCATATTTGGTGTCATATGTGTGTGAATGCTTATATGTTTACATGATTTCAATTATGTTCTTTACATGATATTTCAATTTACTTATTAAATGTATGAGATGGATGTGTGGTGAAAGTTTTTACGGGTCTAAGTTTAAACTACTGATTCAAACCCCCCCAGAAGTTTACCTTTCCTCTTGTAATTCCTACAATTGGTATCAGAGCCTTGTTCTTTGAAAAAGAAGCTTTGTAGCTTTGAGAAAAGATCTTGAAATGGAAATCTACAAGTTGGGAAAGACTATCGAGAATCAGGAGATTGAAATACATCTCATTCTACATCAATTGAATGAAGCAAGAGAAGAACTAAAGAAATCTTTGAAGAGAAGGAAGGAAATTGCTATTGAGGAGAATGACACACTAGATTGTCAGTACTTCCACCATCAATGATCACATCACAACACTTATCTTCACATTTGCACCTTGTGTGAAACAAGCTCCTTCTTTGTTCAGGTTCATTCTCACCACTTAGCAAGACTCTTCAGTTAACTAGGACTTCTCCTCTTTCAACATCTTGAGAATGTGAGGATCTGGCATCTTCATCAACATGTGCAACTCTCACCTGACCTTCTATTCTTCAATTTTTCCTTGCTTGGCATTAACTACATTCAAATACTCTATGCCCTTCTTCTTTGTAGTGAAAACATTTTCCACAGAAGCCTCCTCTTCCAGATCCTTGTCCTCTGCCTCTTCCTCTTTGATCTCTATTGTTCTGATCATGGAAACAATTGAAATTGTTTCCCCTTTGGTTCTGATTGCTACTTCTAGCCTCATCCTTGTTCTTTTGATCATCATTAGGACCACCATAAGATCATCCACCAGATCTTCCACCACGACCTCTTACACTGTTCTTATTGTCAGACTTATAGCTTAGTTTTTCCTCAACTCTTAGGAAAAATTGGTATGCCTCCTCAATACTGCTCATTCAAATTAGATTTAGCTCATTCTAAATGCTTGGCTTTAACCCATTAAGATAATGGGCAACTTTCTCCTTATCAGCTTCTGCATGGCCATTTCTAATGAGAACTCAATAGAACTCTTTGGTATACTCGAATAGATTTTTTCGCTTGCTTCAACCCTTGCATTTTTCTTTAATAAATCAAGCTCATAATCCATAGGAATGAATTGTTGCTTCAATTTATCTTTCATCCAATCCCATTTGGTGATTTCGTCCTTTCCCATTCTATTTCGCTCCAACTGAACCTCCTGCCACCAAATCTTCACATGTCCCTTTAGTTTTTCCTTCACAAACTTGACCCTATTAGGATCATCAATATCTTCATACTCAAAGTACTCCTCTTGTTTATTGATCCAATCGATTAGCTCCTCTGTGTTAAGATTTCCTAAAAATGTGGGAACCTCAAACTTAGGTCTTTTTCCAATCTTACAGAAGACCCTAAAAAGCCTCTCTTCCTCTAGATTTAGAACTTCCTCTTCTTCAGCATTTTCTTCTACTTCATCCTCATCCTCGCTTTCATCTCTTATGGGAAGATTCATTCTTCTATGCATTTGTCTTTTGAGGGCTCGAAAACCTTTAGATGTAACACCTACAACTCTTCCACCATGCTCTCTTTGTGGAGGCATTTTTGCACTTCCACTGAAACCTTAGTGCAAACTGCCTCACAATTGGTAATCTGTCTACACACTTAGCCCAAACCACAGTCCTGGTGTGAACTACCTCACAGTCGATGATCTGTCCACACACTCAAGAACTCTAGCTTTGATACCACTTGATGTAGGGGCTCCCCTTAATACCATAAACTCGTGATATAAACATAGAAATAACAAAAAATATGAGAACAAAATATGGATTTCTTATTTGCATTGCAAATGCGGAATTACAGAATTCATAAGTATAAAATGCTAACCCACATGGGCGCCTTCATACAACAATTTGCAAGACAAGTTGCCAACTATCACCCAAAGTTTTCTTAGACAATGTTTGGGCCTTTCATAAATAGGGAATTGTATGTCACCTGCGAAGGTTCTAGATGCTCAAACTTAAGACCTAGGGCTGATAGACCCTAATAATACACATAGAGTCGGCCAAATACATCTTTGACAAATTATTTTAGAAATTTTGGTAGCCCAACTTCCGAAGGCCATAACTCACAAACCATTGCTCTAATTGGCTATTATAACCACTTTTCAGAAATGCCAACTCATGATCTATAGGCACAAAATTACACTAGTGCCCTTCTGTTAATTTTTTGGACCTCATCCGAGCACTCTAAGGCCTCCAACGGTGAGCTTGAAGATTTTTTCAGCAAATTTTTCCACCAAAAATTTGCAATAACTTCTCCGATATTTATGCCTGAGCAATGAGATTTTTATGGTAGGCTTACAACTCTAAAATGAACCTTCCTGTAGAAAATGAGAACATTCTAAGCTCATATGAAAAATTTACTAAAAATAGCAAGTTCCCATAAATAGTAACCACCCTATCTACAAGTCCTTATTAAAATAGAAAATACTGAAATACAAATAATTTTGGGGTGATGCAAGATTGCTCTTACACCCAGGATGCTCTTGCATCAGAGATGTATGGACATGTTGCTGAATTTAAGAAGTTTGAGGTTTAGTAAACTTCTTTTTGCTCATATCTTGCCTTTATTGAGGAGCAACATTGGATTGTGCATTCATCATTGGAACATGGGGATCAACATCTAAAGTTGAAGCTTGAATTGGTGGGGGAATAACATCTCTAATAGCTCTTCTTTTACTTCTAGTATTATGAGCTATGGCATCATGATTAGCATGACAATGTTCCCTTGGTTGATGATTCATGAAAGAACAATCATCATGCTTTGTAGATGAGAACCATCAGTAGATAGATTGACATTACATTGTTGTCCTGCTACTTGCTCTTGTGTAGTCAATGCTAAGTAAGAATCTGCCCTCTGGCACATACAATATCCATAGGAATAGTTACAAGAAGGGAAAAAGTATTGATCTTGAGCAAGATTATTTTGAAGGACTAAAGCCCTACTTAGGTTTGTATTTGTAGCAGGGGTATTCCCAATAGGTCTATTATGATTATATGGAACATGACCCTAATTTTGATTTGGAGGCCTATTATGTATGGGACCTTGATACTAAATTGAGGGAGGCTTATTATTTTGAGTGTGTTGCCTTTCTAAGTTCACCACCTTGTTACTCATCTTCAATATCACTGAGAAGATATCCTCTAGCTTCTTCTCCTAACCTTGCAACTTCTTGTCTATATTTTGCATCATAGATTGCATCACATCTTTAATTTCATCTATTCCATTTGAAGATGCAGAGTTTTAAGGGACAATATCAAGGGGTTGACTTGTAGATGTGGTAAAGATAGGGGCTACAATAGGCTAATGATTAGGCATGTCAGGAAAGAAAGTCATTGGAGGCCTTAGAGCTAGCTTCCCTCCTTGTATCAACATATTTTTTGCCTTTATAGAAATTTCATAGGCATCAAGTAAGGTGTCTCCTCCCATGGATTGTAAGGTGATAGAAATATCACTATTAAAGGCTCTGAGGTAATAAAAGAAAGCATTACCAGGGGTAGGCTTTACTAGAGTAGGTATTCTATCCCATGTCTTCTGGAATCTATAATTAAAATCAGTCATGTGTTCATGGGGTGCTCTTTTGATATTTGTTAGCTACTCTAAAAGTGATAAATGATCACTTTTATCTTCAAAATTCTTACAAAGCCCTGCTCTTAACCCATCAAAATCAATAATAGAGTTGTGTGGCAAATCTCTATCCCATTGTATGCTTTTCCCTTTAAGGATGAAGCTAGAATCCTAACAACAAAATCATACTCTATAATACCATGTACATTACAAATATTTAAAATCTCTTGAATATGTTCTATAGGGGATATGGAAGTTTCAATAGTAAAATCAGGTATACTTTTGAGAGATGATACTGGGATATTATGTCTCTAGGCCAATAGGACAGGACTACCACCATTAAAGGTGGAAAATGTATGTGCTCTAGGTTGTGCTATATGGAATAATGACCTATTTAAATGAAAAATTGGCAACCTAGGCTATGATCTATCAACAAGAAGAGTGGAGAGAGATCTTGTGGGTGTATGTGCTACTACTGCACTCCTAACAAGTGATAGAGAAAATATATTTCTCTTTCTCCTAGGGTTTGAAAATGAAAGCTCAGTACATTGAAAATTACCTCTAGAAGATGCTCTTGTATGAGCTTTGGGCATGAATCACAAAAACTTTGGTCTAAAAACTAGAATATAGAGTTGGAGTCACCAAATTCTTGCAAATGAGCCTCTTGAAGGCCTAAAAATACTGAGAGCAACACTATCTTCTCAATAGGTATTTGAATTTCTTTTCTTTGACACCAACGAACTAGTAGATTTAAGAATGCTTCAATATGTTAGTCCCACTGAGCATGCCAAAAAATGTTGTCACAAAAGCTTGTACCCTTGCCTAAAGGTTTTACCTAAAGGCAACCTTGTGAAACATGAAAACAATCTCCAAGCTGTGAGACTTGAACTGTGAGATTGAGTCTCTGGAGAAGGTTGACTTCCTTGCTATCAGGGTGCACCAAATTACACTTTTAGAGGAAAAGGGAGAAGGAATGCATGAAATAAAACTACTTAATCTAGTCTAAAGGGGGTGATATACTAAAATAGTTTGTTCAACCTTGTTTCTTCCTAACAATGCATTATTCGTCAACACATTCCCAGGATACATTGATTCAACCTTTATTTCAGTCCAAAAGCCACAAATATATCAGAAACCAAATGAAATTCTACAAGGAAGGAAATTCACTCTATAACATCTAAGGCAAGATAGATATTGTTATGCAAATTAAAGGATAGAAGACAAAACATCAACAAAAGAAAGGAAGTTCTACATATATGTTAATGGGAGAATGAGGTAAGATAGAGAATACATTCATGCATAGACAAAAGGAAAATTACAGTAGTAGAGCATAAAATTCCATACCAATGAATCAGAAAAGAGGTCGACCCTTGGAAGGGTTACAAAATTTTCTTTTATAGTTCAAGCATAACTAAGAAACTTCTACCCTAAGGCAAAGCACAACAACTACATTTAAGGTTGTAGAGAACAATCATTACAAACCTGAAGAAGATCTGATACTGGTACACATCTAGATGCAGGAAAATCGTATCATTCAACAAAAAATAGCCATGAGAAGAAAAAAATGGTGGCCATTAATGTTTTAACCGAGTAGATGGATAACTAGGTGGTGGAGTGTCCCTTTATATTTTTTAGGCATAGAGAATGTTCATATGTGGTTGTAGATGATCAAGAAGATTAGATTCACCATTAAAGAGTTATCTTTCTTTGTTCTTAGCACACCAAGCCAGTCATGTCATTAGTCAACTAGAGCCAATTCTTAGGCTTCGCCTTTTGGTCTAACCATATTAAAACATTTTGCCACCTCATTCCAGCATTCAAACTTATGTTGACCCGTGCCTTTTCCCTAGTCATAGCTTCACCACCTTTCATTCTTAATTAATTATTTAACCTTGTAAAACCATAAACTCATCAAACTAACTATTAGCATTGCTTCACAACTTGCCTTCTCTTCATTTCACTAATTATTGTGACCCAAAGAATGTATGAATTTTGTCCTTCACATCATCGTTGTGCTTTTCCTGGCTAACATCAAATGTCAGTGATCCTGTGAAACTGCGATCATAACCATCACTACTCATTCGCTAGCCGAGCCCACTAGGAAAAATGTCAACCTGTCATTATGTCACTATGATTTTTTATTGTACAACTTTCCATAGTGATAAAGCGACAACTCTCGGTCTGTTTTAATTTGACGATGTAGGAAATACAACACCTTATGAACTATGATGGGCCCATTGGGACAAGTGTTGCATCATTGCTATCTCACTATGAAAATTCATCATACAATTTTCCATAGTGACAAAGAAACAATCATTAATCTTGAAAGATTGGGCAACCATTACAAAATACCCTTTCTCTCTATGCTTATATCTGCAACAAATAGGAACCTAACAGCTGGTGCTTCATTTATGGAAGAAAACCTTCAACAACTCCTACACGGACTAGTCCCACCACATCCACACGTCAAATTGTTATTATGTCGCTATGACTAAAGATCTTGCATCTTTTCATAGTGACAAAATGACAATCATTGATCATCTCCAAATCAACGGTGGACAAGGGTACGTTAAGAAACTGACCCACTTCAAAAGGCAGTGAATAGAATTTTGATAGTTGTTACCTTGGCTGACAAGTCCACCAGCCACAAAGAAGAAAGGCCCACCTAGGATACGTGGCACGTTGTCATTATGTCACTACTACTAAAGGTATAGCAACTTTTTATAGTGACAAAATGACAACCGTGGATCTATCTTCAATCTACGGTTCCCAATGTTTCACTAACTACTATACATGACTTGAAGCAAGAGGCCCCACCTAGACACCTGTCACATTGTCGTTATGTCCCTATGTAAATTGATCGTACATTTTTTCATAGTGACAAAGTGATTTTCATTGATTTTTTTAAATTGGATGGTTGAGAAGATGTGGGCCTGCTAAGGTGTTTGTAATGTGAAATGGCTTGAAGACTTAGGATATAAAGATAAGCCAAGGTTTTATATGTATCCTTACAACATTAGAATGTTTTAAAATATGAATATTTGAAAAGATATAATGGCCATGCTTGACAAGCAAAACTCAAATTTTAGTGAGAGGGCAAAAATGGCTCATAGTCATTTCTAAAAAGAAATTCTGAAGTTTGATAGAGTTCAGTATGACAACTAGAAAGAGAAGATGAAGACACATTTTCTACGTATGCGTCTAGGATATTGGTTGATGACAAAAAATAAGAAGAATATTAAGGAAGAAAGAAAACTTGAAGAAAGTAGTGAAACTAAAGGAGATCTATTTATGTGCAATGTGCTTTCCAGGGAAGCATTATTGACATATCTTCCTAAAAATGAATATAGTTAGGTAAAATCCTTAGAAATATCTCATAAAAGTTTGACAACTTTAGAATCTACTTTTTAAGGTGATAAGCATGCTAAGATAATTAGATTACAAAATAGGATATATTTGTTTCAAGATGTTAAGATAATGGAAGATGAATCTGTAAGAAGTTAAATTGGTAGAATATCAAAAATTGTTGCAGGAATTAAGTCTTGTAATGGATCTAAAGATGAAGATGAGATTATATGGAAGGTGTTGAAAATTTTGACACCACCATTCTAATAGATAGCTCAGATGATTGAGAAAGTGATACCTTTCACTAATAAACTTACGAAGGAGACTCCTCTTAGAACATTGGAAGTAGCAAAAGCTGCAAAAGTGAGCTTGAAGAAAATTGGAGATTTTCTTAGAGTGGAAACCACTTTTAGTGCATTAAGTATTTTCCCTTCCTTGTCAAGAAGTGCAAGCATTAGTGAAGATTATGCTAGTATCAAAAGATCTAGATTTGAGGAGGACAAAAGGATTGAAGAAGGAATTTCTTTGCTTGTAAGGAGAGAACCAAATGGTAAAATAATTTTTAAATGTTAGAATTGCAATGAATTTGGTCATTACAATTCTAAGTGATCTAAAAGAGAGAAAAATAATAAAAATAATTTCAAGTCTATAAGGCCTAAAGATTATGTGTATGCAAATGAAGATGATGAGTTTGATGAGAGATTTTAGAGTGAAAGTAGTGATGAGTTAGGATTTGTAGCTATAAAAGAATAAAATCTTGAAATAGAAGTCAGAGAAAACAAAGCCCTAGTTTTGCAGGTTGAAAATAAAACTGATTGGATCACAAATAGTGGTTATTCACATCATATGAAAAATGACATGAATAATTATTTTAAGTTTAGTAGTCATGATGAAGGGATTTTTAGAGTTGGTAACAATGCAACCTATCATATCAAGGCGATATGATCTATTACTCTCGATGGGAAAATTAACACAGATGATGTATACGTTGTTGGTGGATAAAAGCATAACCTACCGAGTTTTAGAGAATTGGCTAATAAGGACATCAATTACAATTTAGAAAGAAGAAATGTATTATCAAGGAAAAAAATGGTAAGTTGATTAGCACTGGTACAAGATCTAGAGGTAATGTTTTTCAGTTGAACCCTATAGAGATGATATATTTTGGAGCAAAAGTTGATAATAATTGGTTGTGGCATAGAAGCTATTTTCATATAAACTTTGATAATATTGTGAAGGCTAGTAATACATTTTTTGTTAGAGATTTACCAAAAATGGTGAAGCCTACTAATGTTGTGTGCAAAGAACATGTTATGGCTAAGTAGAAGAAAAGCTCCTTTCCTAGCAAGAAGTTTACTACAATATAAAAATTGGAGATTATTCATATAGATATAAGTGCTCCTACTAAAATAAGAGGATTCTATGGTGAAAGCTGTTGACATTATAGTCAAGTTTGTTTATTAGTGACTCACACTTAGTCAATTGGTTAAACAGCTACCAAGCTTATCTTGTAGTTTGCTATGTTAACCAAATAATCCAAGTTCCACCAAGTTCTCTAGTTGCTACTGAGTTTTAGAATCAGTATTCAGTTCATGCTGAGTAGTATCTATCAATTTTGATCAGTGGCAATGCAAACTGAGCTTCACAGTTATTACCGAGTTGCATAGTGTTAACCATGGTCTCCAGTGTCTACCAAGATCACACTATTAGTGATGTAAATCTAATGTTGACTGAGCCAAGGAGGGTCAACCAAGTGATTCAATTTATGTCAAGCTCATAGTGTTAGTGTTGGTCAAGCCATTGAGTGTCAACCAAGTGATTCAATTTATATGCCAGGTTTCATAGTGTTCACCAAGTCACCAGTGCTAATCGAGTTCATACTACTTTGAAGTGATTAGTATGAACCTACCTTCTATGTCTACCAAGGGCATGATGATGTTGAGTGTTGTTCGAAATCTAGTTGAAAAGCTCATTGTTGAAGATCAAATAGGGAGATTGTTACAAAGAAAGAAGATTGTTGTTTTCAATTATTGTTTTGTCATTGACGTCAAACTTGCTATTTGTAGGAATGCCATTTGCTTATAAGATCCAAGTACTATCGCTTAGTTGATTGATGAAGAGGATTTGATCAACAAGATGTAACAAGAGCACCTAAGGGAAAAGGTTGAGTTATGATGTTGTAATGAAGTGCAAGGATCAGTTAAGATAATGGTTAAATGATGTATTGATAACATACTCATGGATACAGAGGTTGGTCACACTTAGAAACATTAGAGGAAGAAGTTGTAACAAGGTTGACTACAAAGCTTAAACTAAGACCATTAGTGGGTGCCAAGCAAGTTAGTTGAAGCTGAGCAAACTCTCAATTGGTGTCGAGTGAAGTTCAAGTGCCGAGCATCAAAAAATCTTAGTTGGTGCCAAGTGATCTTTAGGTGTCAAGCATCAGGAAAAACATAGTTGATGCTAAGTAACATAGTATGTGCCGAGCACCAGTATTTCAATAGTGCCGAGTTCTTCCATTATTTCAAATGATGAAGATTCACCAAATCTGAGCTGACAAAGTGGTTACCTTGAATTTCATGAATGAGTTGGAAGATAAGGATGATGAGCTGGTGGCACATAATTTTATGTAAACCATTTTTAGGCAAATTCAAGAGGATTATTCAAGAAATTTCTAGAGGAAACAAAATATGGGTTAGATGCAATGAATCCTACCTAATCCATATGAATTCAAATTAAAGAATGGAAGAATCGATCAAGAAAAGAAACTCCAAGACTTCTATTTAAGGATTCATAGACCAAGAAGCAAATGTTGCTAATGCTATTGTTGTTGAAGTGCTAAATTGCGAAGTGTTTAGAAGGGTGTCAAGGAGAAGACATCTAGGAGAAGGAAGAGCACAGAAGCTCTGCTTCTACAAGTGGTCATGAAGGCATGATTGCATTGGTACATTGAGCATGGAGACTCAAGGAGATTGAGCTTGAAAGGAAGGCAAGTTGTCAAGAGTTGAAGAGATTGAAGGCCAGGCAATGGTATGAGCTGAGAAGTGATCTGAGATTTGCAAGTTAAGTTGTATGTTGTAGTTAGGTCAAGATTTTCTATTGCTCTCTAGAAATTGTATTAGATATGAAATCCTATGGATTTAGGTTGGTTTAATAGCCATTTGTAAATACTTTAATAGGGTGGCATTCCAAGTGAATGTTGTAAAGTCCTCTAACTAAGCCCACTTCTAATAGGGTGGTTAAATCCTCTAACAAGGTCACATATACCAATGTGTTGTAAGCCTTTAATAGGGAAGGCCTTTTACAGGGCATCACTTTAGAAGAGTGAGAATTGAGTAGCATGTTACTAGTGGTTTTTCCCAAATTGGGTTTCCACGTAAATCATTGTGTTATGTGTTGATTTCTTGTGTGTAAAGCTTGCATGTTGATTTATAGTAACTTGCTGATTAGAAAAGTTAAAGCTTGGATGAATGAATGGTTGAATGGGCTCACTATACTTAGTGAAAAGTTTGAATAGGACATTTGGACCTTGAATAACTAATTCACCCCCCCAGTTATTCTAAATCATTTCTAACAATTGGTATCAGAGCCATCTACTGATTTAGTTTCAAGGTACTAGAAGCAGGAAGATCAAGATGTCCAAAAGAGTAGTTCCCAAGCTTAACAAAGACAACTTTGCTGCATGGTAGAGTTTGATAAAATTTTGCCTTGGATCAATAGGTAACCATGCACAAACCTCAATTGGAATAGAACATGTAAATCTAGCAGGACCTCTTACTGTAGATGATTTGAATAAAAAGGAGCACAATCAAGCAATGTTGGAGATTGCCTCTGCACTTAATTATGTAGAATATGATGACATCAAAGATTGTGACGTTGCATTCAAGATGTGGAAAGCATTATCAGATATCTATGGAGGAGATCAAAATGTTCAGAGAGCAAAGAGAGAAAGCCTAAGAGGAATGTTTGATGATATGAAAATGGAGAAAGGTGAAAATGATACTCAATATGCTGCAAGAATGAAAGAAGTGGTAAGTGCAATAAGAAGTCTAGGTGGTCAATTGGAAGAAGAAACTATCATAAGAAAATACTTACAAACTTTGCTCCCTATCTATGCTATTAGAGTTTCAGCCATCCAAGAGCTAAGGTGTGTAAAAGGAAACACACTAACCTTTGAAGGAATAGTGGGAAGACTTACTGCATTTGAATTGTCAAATTTTGATAATTACAGACCTGAGAACCTTGAATCTGCTTTCAAGGCCAACATGACAATAAAAGATACTGAGGAAGAGACATCAAACAAAAAGAGAAGAATGGGAAAACATGCATCTAGTGATAGCAACGCAGATGAGGAAGATGTGGAACAGTTAGAAGCACTACTGGCTAGGAGATTCCATAGAGGCAAAGATAAATTCAAAGGTAAACTCCCTATCATATGTTTCAATTGCAATGAAGTAGGTCATATTGCTACAAGATGTACATAGAAGAAGAACTATAAAGAAGGAAACAAGTATAGGAACAAGAGGGAAGATGATAGCAAAGACTATAAGGAAAAAGGCAAGAAATGCTACATTGTTGAAGAAGATTCTGATGAGAATGATGATGAAGTAGTCTATGTGGCCATGAAGGATGAATCGGATAAAGATGAAGATGAAGCAACAACATTGGTTACCTATGTGAAAAATAATGACAAGTGGATCATAGATAGTGGATGCTCACATCACATGACAGGAGATAAAGTAAGTTCATTACCTTTACTCAATATGATCAAAATAGTGTTAGATTTGGTAATGATGCTCCATGTCAAATCAAAGGAAAAGGCTCTATTAAACTCATAGAGAAAATTTCATGTGATAATGCATACTATGTTGAAATATTGAACTACAACTTGTTGAGTGTATCACTATTAGGCAATGTAGGTTGCAAAGTTGAATTTGGAAACAAAACTGCTAAGATCTATGACACTGATAGAAATCTAATAGGAAAAGGTGAATAAACTAGGAGTAATCTATTTTACCTAGATATGGAAGATGTAACATGTCTTGTTGTTAGACTTGATGTTATGTGGCTATGACATAAAATGTTGTGTCATGTTAACTTTGATAATCTAATCAACATGAGCAAGAAGAAGGTTAGAGGGTTGCCAAAACTAAAGAAACCTGAAAACACAATGTGCAAACAATGTCAACTAGGGAAGATGACTAAGTCTAGTTTCAAAAGAAAAACATACACTTCCAAAGAAGTACTAGAGTTAGTCCATACAAACTTATGTGGTCCAATAGAAGTGCAAAGCTATCTAGGAGAAAAATACATAATGATATTTGTAGATGATTATTCCAGAATGATGACTGCTATGTTTTTAAAGGAAAAATTTGATGCATTCCAAATGTTTAAGTGATATTTGGTTAGAGTTGAGAAGGAAACAAGAAAGAACCTGAAATGTCTAAGGTCAGATAGAGAAGGTGAGTTCACATCAAAAGAGTTTGAAATATTCTACAATGACAAATGTATCAAAAGAAAAACATCAACACCAAGAAATCCACCATAGAATGGTATTGCTAAAAGAAGGAATATATTAGTGATTGACTATGCTAGAAACTTGATGATGGAGAAAAATGTTGCACTAAAATATTGGAGAGAAGCTGTAAGTACTACAATCTACACACTGAATAAAGTCCAAGTCAAGAAAGGTACAAATATAACACCTTTTGAATAATGGTATGGTCACTCACCTAATGTTAAATATTTCAAAATATTTGGTTGTAAATGCTATATTCTTAAAGATACTAGAAATGGCAAGTTTGATGCAAAAAGTGATGAAGGTATATTCCTTGGATACTCCACTAGAAGAAAAGCATATAAGTGTTTGAACATTAACACTAACAAGATTGTGGAGAGTGCAAATGTAAATTTTGATGAGCATGCAGAAGTTCAAATTGATGAGTCCAAGCAATCAGGGGATTATAGATCCTTTGTATACTTTTATGAAGGAATGAATTTTGAAGACAATGCTACAAATCAAGTTGGGAATCAATAACAAATTTCAGTATTTGCCAAGTCATAGCTAGAGAATGTTGAGCTGCATTTAGAAGCTGAGTTGTACAATGTAGAAAATGCACATTTGGATTCTGAAAACAGTCTACATGAGAGGAATGATGAAGTGCTAGATGAAGAAGAATAAATTGACTCTGAAGCTGAAGGATCAAACATGGAAAGAAGGACAAAACTGAGATTAGCCAAGTATGTGAGAAGACATCACCCTACAAAACAAATCATTGGTCACAAGGATGCTAGACCAATGACAAGGAATAGACTCAAGAATGAATCATGTCTACTAAGCAAGGTTGAACCTAAAATAGTGAAAGATGCCCTACAAGATGATGACTGGTATAAAGACATGGAAGAGGAGATAGATCATATTGAGAAGAACAAAGCATAGACCCTAGTTCCTAGACCAACCGATAAGAATGTGATTGGTAACAAATGGGTGTTTAGAAACAAAATTGATGAGAATGGTGAGATAACAAGAAACAAAGTTAGATTAGTTTGCAAAGGCTATGCCTAAGAAGAAGGACTGGATTATGGGGAGACATTTTCCGCTATTGCAAGAATGGAAGGAGTAAGAACATTACTTGCATATGTTGCATACAAAGGTTTCAAAGTGTACCAAATGGATGTGAAGTCTGCTTTTCTGAATGGTATAGTGGAAGAGGAAGCCTACATAGAACAACCAGAGGGATTTGTAGATGACAAGAACAAGGACATGGTCTACAAACTGCACAAAGCACTTTATGGATTGAAGCAAGCACCTAGAGCATGGTATGAGAGATTGCACAAATATATAATGAAGATAGGATTCGAGAGAATAGATGACAACAACAACTTGTACATCAAAGCAGAAAAAAGTAAAGATATTTTGATATCAGAAATCCTTGTTGATGATATAATATTTGGAGGAAAAGATGTTCTATGCAAAGATTTTGTTGATCAAATGAAACATGAATTTGAGATGTCAATGTTTGGAGAAATCAAATTCTTTGTTGTGTTACAAGTACATCAATTGAAACATGGCATATTTGTGACCCAATCCAAATACATCAAGGAGATACTTAAAAAATTTGGATTAGAAGAGTCAAAACCAGTTGGCACACCAATGGCAATAGGACATAAGTTATCCAAGAATGATGAGTTTGTTGAAGTAAATCAGACATTGTATAGATCAATGATTGGAAAGCTGCAATATGTTGTACATAGTAGACCAGACATTACATTGGCTCTTGGAATAGTGAAAATATTTTCTGCAAATCCAAGAGAAAATCACTTAATGTCAGTAAAGAGAATACTGAGATACCTAAAAGCAACTAATGACTTTGGTTTGTACTACAAAAGGAGTGAAAATTTTGAACTAAAAGCCTACACTGATGTAGATTGGGGAGGTAACATTGATGATAGAAAAAGCACCAGTGGAGGAGCACTTTTCTTGGGAAAGAGGTTGATTACATGGACCAGCAAAAAGCAAAGTTGTACCTCACAGTCCAGTGCTAAATCTGAATACATTGTAGCTGCTATAAATTGCATCAATATTGTATGGATCAAAAATTTGCTGCAAGGTATGAAGGAAGAAATAACTGAGCTTGTGATACTCTATTGTGATAATACAAGTGTTATCAATATATCAAAGAATCTTGTAATGCATTCTAAAACCAAACATATTGCAATCAAGTATCACTATGTAAGAGAGTTGGTGGAAGATAAACAAGTGAAGATCGAATATGTTAGCTCAAAAGAACAGATTGCTAACATCTTCACAAAAGCCCTACCCAAAGATGCTTTTGAGTATCTTACAGGTAAATTAGGGGTGATACCCCTAGCCAAGGCTACTTGAGGAAAAAGAAAGACTTCCTTGCATCAAATAAGTTGATTATTAAAAGATTTTACACATTGATGCAGGAGATGTTTACTTTAAGATTTATGCCTAAAGTAGTAGATGTGTTGAAGTCCCAAATTAGTCGCAAGCAAGGTGACAAAGGGAGAAATTGAATGAACCTACAAAAGCTACACTTGCATACTAAGATGCTAATTTATCTTTGGCATTGTTGTCACAGAGGGAGAAATTGTGAGAAACCGGTCAATGAGAGAAGTTGTGAGAAATTGATCACATGCTGATGATCCGGTAATTAGAAGTATGAGGGAGATACTGATCAAAAGAAGATAGAGGGAGAAGTTGACATAAATAATCAAAAGTTGATCAGAACAACAGAAGATGAGCAATATAGAGGGAGAAAGACAAACAGAGGGAGAAAGACAAAGAACAAGGATACAACAGCTAAGAGGGAGAAGCAGAAATGAAGCAATCAGAATAGTAAAGGGAGATGTGAATTTACAATTACTTTTTGGCATTTGACTTACTGTTCTAACTTAGTTAACTTGTGGTTAAATAGTTTAGTTTGATGGTTGATTAGTTTAGTTTTCCATCAATGCCAAAGAGGGAGATTGTTGGAAATCTGATTGAAAAGCTCATTGTTGAAGATCAAAGAGGGAGATTGTTGCAAAGAAAGAAGATTGTTTTTTTCAATCATTGTTTTGTCATTGATGTCAAACTTGCTATTTGTAGGAATGACATTTTCTTATAAGATCCAAGTACTATCACTTTGTTGATTGATGAAGAGGATTTGATGAACAAGATGTAATAAGAGAACCTAAGGGAAAAGGTTGAGTTACGATGTTGGAATGAAGTGCAAGGATTAGCTAAGATAATGGTTAAATGATGTATTGATAATATGCTCAAGGATATAGGGGTTGGCCACACTTAGAAACATTAGAGGAAGAAGTTGTAACAAGGTTGACTGCAAAGTTTAAACAAAGATCATTAGTGGGTGTTGAGAAAATTAGTTGAAGCTGAGAAAACTCTCAGTTGGTGTCGAGTGAAGTTCAGGTGCCAAGCAATAGAAAATCTTGGTGCCGAGCATCAGGAAAAATATAGTTGATGTCGGGTAACACAGTACATGCTGAGCACCAATATTTCAATAGTGTCATGCTGCTGCATTATTTCAAATGATGAAGACTTGCCAAATCTGAGCCAACAAAGTGGTTACCTTGAATTTTGTGAACGAGTTGAAAGATAAGGATGATGAGCTGGTGGCACAGAATTTTATGTAAACCATTTTTAGGCAAATTCAAGAGGATTATTCAATAAATTTTTAGAGGAAAAAAAATATGGGTTAGATGCAATGAATCCTACCTAATCCATACGAATTGAAATTAAATAATGGAAGAATTGAGCAGGAAAAGGAACTCCAAGACTTCTATTTAAGGATTCATAGACCAAGAAGCAAATGTTGCTGATGCTATTTCTGTTGAAGGGCCAAATTGTGAAGTGCTTAGAAGGGTGTCAAGGTGAAGACATCTAGGAGAAGGAAGAGCACAGAGGCTCTACTTCTATGAGTGGTCATGAAGAGATGATTGCACTGGTACATTGAGCATGGAGACTCAAGGAGACTGAGCTTGAAAGGAGGGCAAGCTGTCAAGAGTTGCAGAGATTGAAGGTTAGGCAATGGTAGAGATGAGAAGTGATCTGAGATCTAAAAGTTAAGGTGTATGTTGTAGTCAAGTCAAGATTTTCTAATACTCTCTAGTAACTGTATTAGATATGAAAATCCTATGGACTTAGGTTGGTTTAATAGGCATTTGTAAATCCTTTAATAGAGTGGCATTCCAAGTGAACATTTTAAAGTCCTCTAACTAGGCCCACTTCTAACAGGGTGGTTAAATCCTCTAACAAGGTCACATTTAATAGTGTTTTGTAATCCTTTAACAAGGCAGGCCTTTCACAAGGCATCACTTTAGAAGAGTGAGAATTGAGTAGCATGTTACTGGTGTTTTTTTTCAAATTGGGTTTGTACATAAATCATTGTGTTATGTGTTGATTTCTTGTGTGTTATGCTTGCATGTTGATTTACAGTAACTTGTTGATTAGAAAAGTTAAAGTTCGGATGAATGAATGGTTGAATGGGCTCACTATACTTAGTGAAAAGTTTGAATAGGACATTTGGACCTTGGATAACTGATTCACCCCCCGGCCCCCTCTCTCAATTATTCTAAATCATTTCTAACAAGTGTTGACAAGTGTTGCCAATTATCATAACCTCACCAAGTTTGTCTTTAGAACTTGAGTACCAGTAGTTGGGCCAACTTTGTGATTCTTATTGGAAATCTATGTTGTAGCCAACTTTGATGAACTGTGTTTTGGTTTGGTATATATGTAATGTATTGTATCATATCCAAATGATCATGTAAGAAATAATAATGTGAATATAGAGAGAAAAAGTGCAAAATGAAAAGGTTACAAGCAGTATGAGGAGCAAAAATGATTTAACTATAATAGCAAGGTGATTATTAAATTTCAAAGGAATCTCAAATGGAAAATCAGAGTTGTAGATTAGAGATCAACTACTGGTTTATCCTAATAGGTGTATTAGATTAATCCTTTAACAAGGTAGACTTAATAGTCTTTTACAAATCTCTTTACTGAGTGCATACTTCATTGTATGTTTTGTAAATCCTTTCACAAGGTGGACCTAGTAGTCCTTATTGCTCCTAACGGGGCATATCATCAGACGT
Organism: Cupressus sempervirens; assembly: GCA_028749045.1. Taxonomy (NCBI): domain Eukaryota; kingdom Viridiplantae; phylum Streptophyta; class Pinopsida; order Cupressales; family Cupressaceae; genus Cupressus; species Cupressus sempervirens. Next base: position 515,121,087 of record CM053790.1, read on the forward strand.
GATCAATTGTAAGCCTTAACGAGCCAAATTTATACTACAGTACTAAAGCTTGTGGGTATCATCCCCACCCTAGTTTTACTTTCTATTTGGAAGGTTTTTGGGTCACCATATCTTGTGTCAATATGTTATGAATATTTTATTGCTTTTAGTCTTTCATGCATGTAATTAGATCAGAATATATATGAAGGATTAATTGGTGAAATAAGATTAATTTTTATTAGTTTTTGATTCACCCCTCCCCTCTCAGTAACCTAGTCTATCATATATTTCCAACACTTGGTATCATAGCTATTATAGTTCTCAAGGAAGAAGTTTTATAGATTGAGCAAAGAACGGAGGCAATGAAGATATATAGGCTAGCTAAGGCAATGTGAAAAATTGGATTTGTAATTGGCTATTGGGAAACTAAATAAAGCAAAGGAGCAACTCTCTCAATTATTGAAAATAAGAAAATATCTTGTAGTACAAATAAATAACGTCTATCCATAAAGAAATTTAGATGAAGCTAATGAAGGAATCAAAGATCTATTAGAAAAGAATTTCAATCTTCAAGAAGAAGTTAGAAAGCTAAAAAGTGAACAAGAAATCTAGTCACTAAGATTATGTGAAGTCATGGAAGAAAAAGACAAAGCCAAAGAAGAGATAGAAGGAAAGAACAATAAAATTTAGCATCTATGCCTTCAACATGTGGACTTCATTGATTAGCTCACTAATGCAAATGAAGAAATCATGAATCTAAGATTAGAGAATGAAATATTAAAAAATGATCTAAACATTAAAAAGAAAACCAATGTGAGGATGATGAAATCTCAGGCGGACATGAATCATTTGAATGAGCAAAGTCAATACCAATAGAAAGACAAAGAAAGAATAGGATACATAGAAGAAGGTGAATCATCCAAGCAAAGAGCTCAAAAGAATCAAAGGCCTACTTGAAATCACTGTGGTAAATTAGGTCATACATCAAACAAATTTTGGAGTTATGGTAAAGCAAAATTCAATGGAAAGTAATACAATTGCAATAAGCATGGTCATAGAGCAAGTGAATACAATTGGTTTAGATGCCACTACTATGAAGAATTTGGGCACATTGGAGAAAATAGTGTTAAACATTACATGAGGACAAGAGACACCACTAGAAGATGTTTTATTTGTATAGTTGTTGGACATCTTGCCAAGAATAGTATGAAGATTGGAAGGATTGAAGATGAAAAGAAAGCTAATAAGGCAGTAATGGATTCCAAAATCTTCTGAGAATGCAAGTTTGAATCATGAAACAAATGTCACTCAAGAATTTGGGTGATTCAAGCATTTCAAATTGATCTCCCACATGAATGAATGGAAGTAAGACTCTGAAGTAGACATCTTACATTAGTTCCAACCAACAAAAAGAAAGATCCATATCAACATTCAAGATGCAAAGGGATCATCGAGTGATTGCGAAAAATTAAGACATTACCGAGCTACGTTGGGTTGAAAGACCTTATGGAGCAAGGTTGAGATACACTAAAAAATGTATGGACACTGAGCTATAAATGTATGTATCGAGAATTAAGGTTGAACTGAGTGGAAGATAGTTTGTCACTGAATGAGCGATCATACCAAGCATATGGTGATTGAAAAGTGAAAATTTGTTACAAGGAAGGAAATTAAATTCATTTTTCACTGTGAATTTTTGAAGAGATATTTGCAAGGACTTTGTGCTTCCAAGTGATCTATGTGTTTATTATTGAATTTTTTTGTGTTTTATGAGACCCTACTAAGAATGGCATCTTCCAGTAGCAAAACCAAGAAAGGATTCAAGATGTAGGTTCATGGAATTGAATGGAAGGCACCAAACTTCAAGTTGAGTCTGGCAATTGCAGAAGTGCTTGACCCAACTGGAGCTCAATCATAGATTCTACCCAAGGTATTACTTGTTAACAATATCCTTCCAAATTGTCTATGTTTGATCTAAGAACTTGGAACCCTAAAGATGGATGAATCTTTGAACATGTGCTAATGATGTGTTGAAACCTAAGCATCAAAATTTGGAGACCAAGGGTTTGACACACATTCTACATATGCCCCAAGATTTTCAAATTAAATGGATCAATTTTATTCTTAGCCAAGTGCACAATGGTAAATAATGGTTGGAGCAGCCTATTCAAATCACAAAGAAAATAATTCATAGAATCATAGGGCCCCCAATGTTGAAGAAATCCAAGACTACCAAAACCCTAAGTCAGGTAGAACTTGAGAACAAGACTGCTGTTGAGTGAGATGGAAGAGGAATGAAGATCAACAATGTAACTAATATGGAGCTGAAATTTGAAATTCATGTGATTACCCGTAAGATATATAGCTTTGATCATCTCAACAACATGTCATGTGAGGCAGTTGATCTAGCTCTCAAGGTAGTAAACAACAACCTTTCTTTTGACCTTGCCAAGCTAATGTTGAATCAGTTCAACAAGGACATGGAGAGCATCAAAACCTCAAAGAACATTCTGTGTAAGTTTGGTTCACTCTTGACTTGTTTATTCTTCTATGTGCAAAATTTTTTCTCTTCTAAAGGCTTAGTTGTATGGAGAAAAGATGTACCCGTGTTATATCAGATTAATGAATATATAAAAGAGATGGGTGAGAACTTTGGTAGTATCATGAATAATTATTTTGATTCATTCAAGGAAAAGATGAATAACATATATAGAATTCCAAAGAAACTTGTAGAAGAATACAAAGATGATGTTTGTTTAATGGTGAGTTGTGACAAAGTGTACATTCAAGCAGTCAAATATCAAGTGGTTTGGATTAAGCCTCTAAGCTATGAGGTTAACATTGATGACACCAAAGATATCATTGAGGCATTGTTGAATGAACCTGTGGATCCCAAGGCCACATATTTTGGTACTTGTGATGAAGCCAAAGCTAGAATAAAACTTGAAATCAAGCTTCCTCAAGTAATCAACAAAGGAAAGGAGAGGATAGAAAAGCTGAGCAAGCAAGTTCTACTCTCTTGTTGACTGAAGTAAAAGGAGATGATGTAGAAGAAGATGAAATAGAGGATTAAGTAGAAGAAATAAAGTTTGAAGAAGAAGAGCCAATTAGGAAGAAAGGTAAGATTATCATAACCAGACCTACCAAGTCATCTACTACAATATTCACTAGAAGAGCATCAAGATCTAGAAAGAAATTGAAATTGGGTGAGGAGGATGCCGAGGAAGTCATTTTCAAAAGACCTTCACCTAAATTTCAAGAAAAATTAAAGGAAACTGAAGAAGGAGCTGGAATGGAAAACTTCAAACCTCTCAAGTATGAAACCAGGAGTGCAAATGAGAAGAAGAAAATTGAGGACATGTTGATGTCAAAACTGGGTAAATGGATATACTCCCCTGATCAACTTGTACAAAAAATTTCCAATGAGCTTATTCAATTGATCAAGCCAAGATGGAAAAATGCTAAGAAGATTGAAAACAATATATTTGAACATACTCTAAGGTAACTCATGTCAAGTTTTAGTAACAAAGAGGTGAAAGATTCCATGAAGAAAAATGAGGAGAAGCTCACTTTGAAGTTAAATACATGTCTTGTGCCGGTGATAGACATAGAATCCATAGTGAATACAACTACTATCATATGGAAGAACATTTACAAACTTCATCAACTAGATGATTTTTTTGTTCATGTTAGTGATAAGGAAGATGAGGAAGACATCAAGGAATATGATGACAATGATGATGAAGATGATGTAAATCTAGATGATGAGGAGCAAGAATAGGAAGCTATAGAGGAGAATCTCCCTTAGATTCATAGTATTGAGGAAACTAACCAAGAGAAGATTGCAGCAATAGAAATGGCCTCATTTCCTCATTCTTGAAGAAAATCTTTAATGCCATCAAGCTTAGAGAAATATTTTTCTAAGTTGGTTGTGGCAACCACTACAACACCATGCACCCAAGCAATCTTTGCACCTATTCACCTGAGTACCATATTGACTAAAGTGATCAAAACTTCATCTACCAAGTAGTTAGTGCCTCCACCATCATCAGATTTGGCTACACAACAACTAGGTATTTATACTGTCAATCCAATATCTACTATTGTCTCTAGGCCTTCTATTTCCACTGTTGTTTCAATTCCAAGTGTACAAATAACAAGTACAAGGATAGTTGAGAACAAGTCTCAACTAGGTATTAAAGTTTAAATTAAGGATAAAGGTAAAGAAGAAGACATTGATCTATATGAGGATGTAGTTATCCCAAATTGGGATATCTCTACTCTAAATCCTAGTCAAATGAGCATAATGGGTGAACTATTGCAAAAGAGAGATAAGCAATAGAAGCTTAAAGAAGAGAAAAGCAGAGAAAACTAAGTGCTTGAAGATGTAAAGAGCATACTCATGGATGCACTAAGTATTGAGGTTGATAGTACACAACCTATTTTGGTTCAATTAGTAGAAGTTCTCCAAAAATTCAATGAAGATCTGAATGGACAAGAAAAGTTGCTATAGAGAGGAGATAAGAAATTTGAGAACAAAGTATTGGAGCAAGTTACCCAAAAAATTACAATAAATCAAGTAGAATTGTCGACTATTGATGCAGGAGCATCTTGGGTGTAAGAGAAATCTTGCATCACCCAAAAATATTTTCATTTTAGTCTTTTTTATTTTAGTAATGACTAGTAGATAGGGTGGTTACTATTTATGGGAACTTGCTATTTTTAGTAATGTCATACAAGCTTGGAATATTCTCATTTTATACATGAAGGTTCAGTTTAGACTTATGAGTCTACCATAAAAATCTCATTGCTCCAACTTAAGTATCAGAGAAGTTATTGTAGATTTTTGGTGGAAAAATTTGCAGAAAAATTTGCAGGCTCACCATTGGAGGTCTTAGAGTGCCTAGATGAGGTCCAAAAAATTGATAGACGAGCACTTGTGCTATTTTGATCCTGTAGATCACAAGTTGGCATTTTTGAAAAATGGTTACAATAGCCAATCAGAGCAACGATTCGAGAGTTATGGCCTTTCAAAGTTCGGCTACCCAAAATATCTAAAATAATTGACAAAGATGTATTTGGCCGACTCTATATGTATTGTTAGGGTCTATCAACCCTAGGTATTAAGTTTCAATGTATAGAACATTTCCAGGTGGCATAAAATTGCCTATTTAAGAAAGGTTCAAACATTGTCTAGAATAGCTCTGAGTGATAGTTTGCAGCTTGTCTTGTAGATTACAGTAATGAAGGCGCCCATGTGGGTTAGCATATTGTACTTGTGAATTTTGTAATTTCGCATTTGTAGCACAAATAAGAAGTCCATATTTCATTCTTGCATTTGTTATTGTTTCTTTGTTTCTGTTATGGTTTATGGTATTAAGGGGAGCACCCTTCATTAACTATTCTTAGCCATTGGAAACCTCTACTAATAATGTTACTTCATTATTCATTAAGTTATGTGATAGATCTATCTTCACTTAGGGAATCAAAGATAAATTATCTATGATAGATGAAGACTTAAAGGAAAGTGCACGCCAGTTGTCACTTGACCCGAGCTATAGTTCTGCTTACTACTCAAACATTAGATTTTTGACTAATTTGCAAGCAAAATTATTAAGGGAAGAAGCTAGAATAAGGGCCACACTTGTAGAAATCCAAGGCATGATTCTTCCAAACATGGATGCATTATAGAAATGCATTGCACATGTATTGAGGAGAAGTATAATATGTGATATATATGTATACACACACACACACATACATATATATACACACAGACACACACACATATATGGTAGAGCAACATAATATTATACAAATACATGTATAGAGAATCATAAAACATCTTTTACAAAATCAATTTTGAAAAATCACAAAAATAGAGTATGTTATCGAGTTGAAGACACATGATGGAGACAAAAGAAAGTTTTGTACTTGAAATTTTGAGAATTTAGTTTTGGATTGATAAGTGTTTTTGTCACTAATGCCAAAGGGGGAGATTGTTGACATTATGGTCAAGTTTGTTTATTAGTGACTCAAACTTAGTGAATTGGTTAAATAGCTACTAAGCTTATCTTGCAATTTTCTATGTTAACAAAGTAATCCAATTTCTACTAAGTTCTACAATTGCTACCAAGTTTCAAAATCAATATTTAATTCACACTGAATAGTATCTATAGAGTTGATTAGTGATAGTGCGAATTGAGCTTCATAGTTGTTATCAAGTTACATAGTGTCAACCACGGTCTCTAGTATCTATGGAGCTTACAGTGCTAGTGATGTAATTCTATTATTGATCGAGCTAATGAGGGTCAACCAAGTGATTCAATTTATACTGAGCTTGCAATGTTAGTGTTGACCAAGCCATTGAGTGTTAACCAAGTGATTCTATTTATATGTCAAGTTTCACAATGTTCACTAACTCACCAGTGTTGACCAAGTTCATACTACTTTGAATTGATTAGTATGAACCAATCTTCTACATCTACTGAGGGCATGATGATGCCGAGTGTTGAAAATGGTTATCAAGTATCACAACCTTACTAAGTTTTTCTTCAGAACTTGAGTACCAATAGTTGGGCTAACTTTGTGATTCTTATTGGAAATTTATGTTGTAGTTGATTTGATGAATTATGTTTTGGATTGGTATATATGTAATGTATTGTATCATATCCAAATAACCATGCAAGAAGTAATGATGTGAATATAGAGAGCAGAAGTGCAAAGTGAAAAGGCTACAAGTAGTATGAGGAGCAAAAAAGATTTATCTATCATAACAAGGTGATCATTACATTTCAAAGGAATCTCAACCGACAAATCAAAGTTGTAGATCAGAGATCAGCCACTAGTTCATCCTAATAGGTGTATCAGTTAAATCCTTTAACAAGGTAGACTTAATAATATTTTAAAAGTCTCTTTACTGAGTGCATACTTCATTATATGTTTTGTAATTCCTTTCACAAGGTGGATCTAGTAGTCCTTTTTTCTCCTAACTAGGTAGATCATCAAAAGTGATCAATTGTAAGCCTTAATCAGCCAACTTTGTACTACAGTACTAAAGGTTGTGGGTATCATCCCCACCCTAGTTTTACTTTCTATTTGGAAGGTTTCTGGGTCATCATATCTTGTGTCAATATGTTATAAATGTTTTATTGCTTTTAGTCTTTCATGGATGTAATTAGATTAGAATATATATGAAGGATTAATTGGTGAAATAAGATTAAGTTTCAGTGGTGAAATAAGACGCAACCTATCATATCAAGGGGATAGGATCTATTATGTCAATGGGAAAACTAACACAAATGATGTATATGTTTTTGATGGATTAAAGCATAACCTATTGAGTTTTAGACGATTGGCTAATAAGGGACATTAGCTACAATTTAGAGAGAAGAAATGCATTATCAAGGATAAAGATGGTAAGTTGATTAGCACTACTACAAGATCTAGAGGTAATGTTTTTTAGCTAAACACTAAAGAGATGATATGTTTGGTGGAAAAATTTGATAATAGTTGGTTGTGGCATAGAAGGTATTGTCATATAAACTTTGATAATATTGTGAAGGCTAGTAGTACATTTTAGTTTACAGATTTACCAAAAATGATGAAGCCTATAATGTTGTGTGCAAAGAACATGTTATGGCTAAGTAGAAGAAAAGCTCCTTTCCTAGCAAGAATTTTATGACAATAGAAAATTTGGAGATTGTTCATATAGATATAAGTGTTCCTACTAAAACAAGAGGATTCTATGGTGAAAGGTACTTCATGACTATTTTTGATGACTTTACTAGGATGATGTGGGTAGCATTCCTTAAAGAAAAGTTTGAAGAATTTGAGAAGTTTAAGTTGTTTAAGAATATATTTGAGAATGAGTGTGGAGTGAAGATTAAATTTTTAAGCTCAGATAGAGGTGGAGAGTTTAGCTCAAATGAGTTTAACACCTTTTGTGAAGTGAATGACATTAAGAGATAGCTCTCAACACCTAAGACTCTTGAGCAGAATGTAGTTGCTAAGAGAAGAAATAGGTATGTAATAGAAGTAGCTAGGGTTGTGATGTTTGAGAATGATGTATCAAAGACATTTTGGAGAAAACAAATAAATACAATAATATATACAATGAATAGAGTACATATCAAAAAAGGTACAAACAAGACACCCTATGAATTTTGGTTTGGACATGCACCATCAGTGAAGTATTTTAGAATTTTTGGAAGTAAATGTTATATCAAGAGGGATGATGAAATTGGTGAGTTTGATGAAATATGAGATGAAGGTATGTTTCTTATTTATTCATTGAAAACAAAATATTATAGATGTTTTAATTATAGAACTAAGACTATTGTTGAGTGCGCAAATGTGAAAGTGGATGAAAAGTTTGAAGTTAAGAGACAATGTTGGATTATAATTCTAATGATGAAGAAGCTAATCCTATGCCTACCATAGCAAATGTTGAAACTTTCTTTGAGACTAATAATGATTTTTAGAATGATATTCAAGTTGTGGAACAAAGAGAAAAATCAAGATATGAACCTAGAGAAGAAGTAAGAATTGAGTCAATGACACCTACACCTAATAGGAACTTGAAAAAGAATGACCCTACTAATTAGATTATTGGAATCAAATAAAAAGGAGTTATAACATGAAATAGAGTACATGAAGAATTGTGTTTGATTTCTCAAGTTGAAACACATAGTGTAGATGAGGCATGCAAGGATGATCATTGGATTCAAGCAATGAAGGAAGAACAAGATCATATTGTGAAGAATGAGACATAGGAATTGGTTCCTGGACCTAAAGGTATGAATTCTATAGGAACAAAATGAGTTTTCAGAAACAAGATGAATGAACAAGGTGAGATTGTAAGAAATAAAGAAATATTGGTATGTAAAGGATATTTACAGCAAGAAGGTATATACTATAAAAAGACATTTTCCCCTGTTGCCAAAATTGAGGCAACAAGGATGTCCTTGGATTATGTAGCAAGGAAGAAGTTCAAAGTGTATTAGATGGATGTGAAGTCAACATTTCTAAATGGTGAACTTGAATAAGAAGTCTACATTGAGTAGCTCGAAGGATTGTGTTTGATAACAAAAAGAGACATGGTATAAAAGTTAAAGAAAGTGTTATATGACTAAAGCAAGCACCTAGAACCTGGTATGCAAGGTTAGACAAGTATTTGGAAAAGTTGGGATTTGCTAAAGCTATTGTAGATGGTAATTTATATTTGAAAGAAAGTGAAGATGAATTGTTGATTATTGTGATATTTTTGAATGACATAATATTTGGAGGCAATGATGAAGCAAGTGATAGTTTTTCTAATGAAATGAAGAATGAATTTGAGATGAGTATGATTGGTAAGATGGAATATTTCTTAGGTTTATAGATTGTGTAAAACAATGATGGTATTTTCCTATCACAGACTAAGTTGTAAGCTTATTATTGGTACTCCTATGATAACTAGTCACAAGTTATCTAGCAAAGATGAGACACCTACAGTTGAGAAGAAGAAGAAGTAAAGATCCATGATTGAAGGTTTGCAATATCAGACTCACACCAGACTAGATATAGAAAATGCAGTTAGTATAGTAGAAATATTTCAAGTAGACCTTAAGGAATCACACTATGCAGTAGTAAAAAGAATATTTAGATATTTGAAGGGTACACTTGATTTTGTCCCTTGGTATGATAGATCAAATGAATTTACTCTATGTACATATACTAATGCAAATTGGGCAAGCAATATGTGAGACAAAAAGAGTAAAAGTGGTGGAGACTTTTTCCTTGGAGGAAGATTGGTTTCTTGGTGAGCAAGAGAAAAGAATGTATTTAATAGAAAACAACAGAAGCAGAGTATGTAGTAGCAACAAACAATTGCAATCATATCATGTGGATGAAATAAATGTTGAAGGATATTGGGACGGAGTTTTTTGAACTTGTTATCATACACTGTGATAACACAAGTATAGTGAGTATGTCTATGAATCTTGTGGTACATTCTAAGGCTAAGCATATATCGATTAAGTATCATGTTTTGAGAGAGAAATTTGCAGAGAAAGAGATCGTATTAGGTTATGTGAATATGAAATAGTAGATTGTAGATATTTTTATGAAGCCTTTTCCTAAGGATACATTTGAGTATTTGCAAAGTATGCTTGAGGTTATGCCCCTACCTACTTCTTAGTAGATGATGTAGAGAATGCATCATCCTAGTGGTACAAAGCTATATTCTTTATCTAGACTAAATGTTGATGCTTCTTGTATGAGGGAGTATCTATGATTGAGAAGAGTCACTAAGGACTCTTGGTAGCTAGTATGAAATGATGTCTTTGGACACTTGAACTGGTTGAAGACTTTAAGAAAATGATTGATAATGGGGGGAGATTGCATGAAAAACATCTTCTGATAGTATATGGGAGATGTGTATGAGGAAGAGAATGTATGGTGGGGAATTGTTCAATAGGGAATAATATCAATAGGAGAGAAGTGTGAACAATTGATGTCATTTATGTAAGAATGAGGAATCATAGATGGAGAGTTATTCATGTAAGTTTCAAATTTGATTAATGAAAAGGATTTGAAAAGATGACAACAATAGCCACAACAAAGTTGGATTTGGTATTCTTGGAGCTTAGATGTTTTTCATCTATGTTTCCGTCAATGCCAAAGGGGGGTATTTTTAGCATGAATGTTGATGGTATTGCTTTGTGGGAGTATCCTAAGAATTTCTAGAACAATTAGAAAGATTTTTATCATGATTGATATGTTGCATTCATGATTGTGTTTGTCATTGATGTCAATGTAGTATTGTTTCTGTAAAGACTGGCAGAGTAGAAGATAGAGATTTAGGTCATACAGACTTTGTATTGATGATGAGGTCAAGAAAAGTTGAGTATATATGTTCTACATTGTGTCTTGATGATATAGATAGGTGTGCATGCAAAGAATCAAAGACATGTGAAAGTTATTTATGATTACAAAAGATAGTGTGTAGAAAGAGTACCTAAGAAGCAGTTTCTGATGTTTGGATTGTATCTCTTAACATGCATAGAATCGTGATGAGAAAAGTTAGACAATGATAGTAAAAAACCTGATGATGACATCAGTAAGTGTGCAAGGTTAGAGTTATATGTGTGAGAAGTTATATTTATTGTGATCTGACAATATCTTGTAATTGCAAAAAGATGCAATGAATTCAAATATCTTAATTATTAGGTCTAATTATAATTAATTGGGAAATCCTAAAGGAAAACTCTAAGAATTATTTTGAGGACATGGTACAAAGGAAGATTATTTTCCTTGTGGTGAAGTGTGTATCAATGTAAGTAAGAGAAATTGTATTACATATGTAAAGTTGGTAACTACATATAAGTGATCAAAGGGATCAGTTTGATGTGAATTTGAAGATTTTGTTTTGAGATCTGAGAAGGTATTTGGTGCGGTATTGGCATAGTAAGAGGATGAAAAAAGAGTTCAAGTTGCAGAGTTCAATTTTATTTCTATTAGTCTGAAAGGAATAATTAAGGGACTAGTTGGACAGTGAGTTTGGTTGTCTTGCCCCTAAAGTTGTTTGGACAATGGGTCCATCTACCTTCTACAACTACTAATAGGGTTGGAATCTCATAATAGGGATTCAAAGTCTCCTAACAGGGAATAATATGTACTGAATGTATTTCATTGGATCCTAACAGAGTCCATCCTCTTATAAAGAAATTTTATAGTACTACATCATTTTGTTTGTACCATCCCTATCAGGGTTTTCCATTTGATCAAGGGTTTCCCTAGTTAACATATTTGATGTTATTGTGGACATGTATATTCTTATGCTTGCTAATTATATTGTTCACATGCTTAAGGTTTAATAACGTTGATAAAAGTTATATTGATCTGATAATTGATTCATTCCCACCCCCCTCCTCTTAGCTATCTTGGTGGAATTTACTTTCTCACACCTTGAAAATTAAAGGTAATTGGCTTGGCTACAATCTCTATTGCCTTGCATGATGATGAGGATGCCATTTTAACCTGTACAAAATAAAAATGTCAGTATATTATTTTTGAGAGATAAAAGATTCTTAACAACTAGGTTGGACATACAAGAAACTAAAAAACAAAGAAAAATTAGAAAAATACTATAGTTGGCACACTAGAGCACTTGCACAAGTGCACATTATACAAATGCCTAAATAAGTGAGTTAGCTTTAGTGATTGAAGGTGTAAATTTGGCACATGTATGTGTGGAGCACATTATGCAGACTACCTAGTGAGTCTATATTGGTAGGAAATATATGTGATGTAAATGGAATACATACAAAAGTGTGCCTTGTACACAAATCAATACCTTAGAGTGGAGAGAAATAGACTTGGTGTAGGTTCAAGGGTGTGATTGTGTGGCAAACTAGAGATCAAGAATGTGAATGAACATGCTTATGGGGGTTATGTATTTATGAGTGCGCATGAACGAAGTGTGCACTTGGCACACACTATTAAGGTGTGCAGGTGTGTCTAGTGTTAGAATATTTGGAATAATTGAGAGTGGGGTTAAATCCATTATTCCTAGATCTAGATGTACAAATCAAACACTTGAAACTTCAACAAACTTAACCCAATAACTCACTAACTAAAACTATTCACTATAATCCAACTTATTCATTCCATTTAGTTTTGTGTTTTGTATGTGCTGAATTGCAAAAACTTATCATAGTTAATAATAAAAATAAACTTAAAAATTGAAAGTAGCATAAACACATGAACACAATGTTTGACACCAAGATTTAATGTGGAAACCCAATTTGGAAAAAAATACTAGAAATATGCTACCACTTTTAACTCTCTAAAGTGAGCTTTTTTAGGAGCCAACCTTGTTAAAGGCTACAAAACACATTGTTGTTAGGTGTGACCTTGTTAAATTATTTAATCACCCTATTAGGAGTGGCCTTGTTAGAGGACTTAATAACATTCCATTAGAATGTCACCTTGATTTAAGGATTTAGAAATGATTGTTAGGTCAACCTTATCAGAAGGGTTTTTACTACTGCCACAATGGTTAGAAAGTAACAATAAATGTTTGATGTGATAACATACAACTCACTTTGCAAGTTTAGATCTATGTTTTACTCAACTTTAGTTCATTTAGTAAACTCCATCATTCTCATCATCTTAGATCTACTTTGCAACTCTTCAAGAAATCCTTCACCTTACAAACTTTGCACTTCTCCTTTCAGGCTTTTTCACCACTTCTCTTAAAAAAATTTCATACCAACAACCCTCTAAAACATATCATACACCTCCTTAAATAGGTAGGTATCTTTGATCTTTTTCCACTTAATCAAAATCATAGATCATAGGGTTTACGATCATATCCAAAAAATTCAATAAATTTGTTCATCTTCTTGTTTGTCTTATCTTCTCTACACTTCTAGAAACATCTTCTCAAATCTTTTCCTTTGATTTCTCAACTAATCATTTCCTTTCATTAAATAATGCATCTCACCATTCTTTTTTGTCAATACGTTTTGCTTATGTTCTATTGTAAAATAGAAGCACTATAATAGAATGTAGGCCTCCACTTTACAAGACACTGATCCATTCAAATATGTGTGTGTGTGTTGTGGGGGGGACGAGAGGGATTTCCATGTATGATTCCACTTATTATTCATAGTAGATTAACTAAGACCTAGAGAAGGGTACTCATACTAAATCTAGGTTGTAAAGAGGAATGCAATAACAAGAAATACACAATCTTAGACTCTTTATAGGATAATGTGAATGTGAAATTGAACTAATTGCCGAGGAAATGTAAATTTAGATACTTTGTAAATACAATAAGCCCAAATAAGATTCAAATCTAGCTTAAAGATATGAAATCAAATCAAATGCAAAAGACTCAGCTTGAAATGCATAGAGGAAGATGTGTTTATGCTCAATAAATTTTGGATCTAAATCTTTTTTGAACTTTCATTCATTGATCCTGGAATGAAACAACAAAAGAAAGAAAACCCAAAAATCTCTCCGAAATATGAGACTAAAGGAATAGGTCGATATGGAAGGACATCTTATAACTAGGTTGACATAGTCCTTGGCTATGAAACTAAAACATCCATAAGTATTGCAAGCTATAGGTTCCATATCTACAAATTTGTTTACTCCCAACCTACACATCAAAACAGAAAAGAAAAGTTTGGGGTCGGGGTTTGATGAGGGCTTTCCTTGGTCAAGCCCTATGTTAAAGAATTAATCGTAAATGAAAAATGTAAATGTAAAGGACTATAAAGAATAAGATAAATTATGGGATTCACTTTGCTCGTTTGTATGTAATGTAGCTCTTAAATTAGGAATGTAGGATATCTCCACACTTTGCAATGGATCTATCATAACTTTGTTATGGTGGCATGGATATGGATATACATCAATAAAGAGGATGAATGATTCAATGCAGATCTCCTCTCTTGTTGGCCAAATCTATGCAAGATCTTGAAGAGGAAATTCTCACAAAGGATTTTTAAATGCTAGATAGAATTCTCCTTTCTTGATTTTTTGAAAAAGGCTTGAATGCTTGAACTCCTTGAATGCAAACGACTAAATATCCACTAGAGAGAAAGAGACTAAATTACTTGAGATGAGATATTAATTGAGATGTTTGAAACTACTTGATAATCAAATGAATCCATGCATTTTGGAGTGGGAAAACAATATAGGCCCAGCGGGTAATGGTCATAAACTAATCAAACCCCTGAGGACTTTTGAGCCTCGAGATCTAGAACTACCAGAAACTAGGTCGACTTGGATGATCCTAGTCCAGGACTATGTCAACCTAGGAGGACCATGTCAACCTAGTCCACGACTATGTCCATTTTAAGATGGTACATTGAGCCCCCACTTTACTCAGATTATAATTTTCCTCAAACTCACAGTAAAGTAGATCAAGAGAAAAAGAGAAAATCTTATTATGACTAAAGAGGAAATAAATCATCGGGTAAAAGAAAAAATTGGTATTATTATTTAGAATTTGAAAATGAAGTAAACTAATGAAATGTGTATAAATGGATGAGTTTAGGATTATAACTTTTAATAATTATTTGGAATAAGAATTGATATATTTTTCTAATTTTAATAGATAATTTTTTAGTTCCCACCACAAAACTATATGAAAATAAAATTATTTCCCTTGGATTTAAGACTATGTTATAGATAACATATATATCTAGAACAATCACAAATAAAAATTGGCTTTAAACCTATATTTTCTCTTTTATAATGATTCAAATTTTAACTCACCTAAAATTGATAGTTTTCATCTCCCACTATGTCTTTCAAAACAAATTATCATAGCTAGAAGAGAAATATTCTAGAAGAGGACTCTCTCCTCTAGAATGTCATATGATTATTATTTTTTTATATGATTTTATATTTTTTCCTTTCTCAAAATTGACATATTTTTTTAGTGTTAAAATATATACTTGTAGAATTTTTTAATTACAATATACTATATCTAATTAAAACACTATAAAATCTATATGAGAATATTCTTGACTTTGAGCTTTATAAAATGATGTTTATATGTTATTAAAAAATATCATAAAAAGTAATAAGAGTTGTTGGAACATTAATTTTCTAAAATAATTTTATTTCTTGAGTAATTGGATACAAACTAGTATAAAATATGCATTTAATAGAAATTACCAATTGGAAAAATGTGAGACCATATATAACTTAACTAGAATGAATTAATCTAGATCATATGTTTGAACAAAATTGATCTTTAGATAGAAATACTCAAATTTAGTCATTTTGATAAGTCATCCTGAAAGGTGACACAACTTTGTACTTTTACCCCATCAAGCCTCGAGCAAACCTGAGTCTTATCACATCTAGAGTCAAAATAAGAGTGATAAGCACTACAATAAAAAGGGGTGTAGTTGCTTTCCCAATAAGGTTTGTGTGTCTTATTGTGAACCACACAAGGAAAAATAACAAGAAAAGAACCACGGGGATAGGTTTCTAAAGAAAGGGATGGCATCGAATAGTCTAGAAAGTGTGTGTGGCATGCTATTCAACCCACTGGAGATGAACCAAATGGTCTGGAAAGTGTGTGTGTCATTCTAGTTAGTCCATTGAGGGATTCAACTTCAAGGGAGATCCATGTCCCAAAAAGAAGAATCAAAATATGGTTCAAGCATAAGGATGTGTGTCCTTATGGGAGCAAGTTCGAGCTTCCCAGACTATTAGCAATCAAAAGAAAGGTTGAAAACAAGGATCTATCCTACCAAACTATCACAATTTAGAGAGAGATCCAAAAAGAGACCAAGCCCCTAGGAACTATTAAGAGTTCTTGGAAACTAAAAAGAAGAAAAAGAGAGGATAAAAAGGCATGAAATAACAATGCATAGATTTGGATATACCTTAGAGATCATATCAAGCACTAAGGCTGAAGTACTCCAAGCTATACATAGAATTCATATTTATATTCCATGGAAAAAGGATGAGAAAAGTGTATTTATGCACATTAAAGTGATTTCAAATGCCTTAACAAGAGAAATAGCTTTAATGGAAGTGTACATGCATTCACAAAATATCATTTCCACTATGAGATGCCCCCAAGAGAAGAAACATATCAAGGGAAGTGAGAACAAGAAAAGATAAGGCACAAAAGGGATCTACTAACTAAGGGGTCAACAAGATCATATAGTAACATGTAATATTATGTCAAGTATGAAAATATCATCATTCCCAAAGGAAGTAGAACTACGATACAATGTAGGAAATACATAAAAATGATATGAAAAAGAGCCTTTTTGGGCCAATAACATGGAGACCAAAAATAATTAGTGCTACCATATCATAAGAAACCAAGAATACTAAACAAGACCATTGGTATGAACAATAGAACATGCACAACATGACATAGAATGACATATAGAAGAAGATAGATAGAAGAATGTAGATGAAAGAATGATTACTTTATCCCCTTACAGTTAACAAAGAAAAAAGGATCATCTAAAGAAATCAAAAAGAAAATAGAAAACAAAAGCATAACATGGGAGAAACATAACACAAGAACACTAAAAACTACCAATATGGATGGAGTTCACACCAACCATTTTGCATGCCCCTTGATCTTGGTCCAAAATGTTAGGGGGAGGATGGAGACTCACGAGAGGAATCATATGCATAATAGTAGGAATTACAAGAAGTTCTAAGCAAGGAATTTGAGAGACACTATTCTCATTACTAGGAGTGATTGAAAGTTGCGTAGAAAACATGGTAGGTAAATCATTATCTACAACAATTAAATCACCATTACTACTATCATCTAAATTATCTTCCATATCTAGATTAACAGAATCTAAAATATGAACATAATCATCATGTTGATCCAAATTCATAGCATGTTAACTTGTTGAACCTCTTGCAAAGATGCACCTAGGGTGTGAATAAAGGAAATTAAAGGTTGAGATGAATATGTAGGCTTAGAAGAAAGAGAATTAACTTGAGCCTTACATCTAGCTTGACGGTTCTTGCAACATTGACAAGCATGTTGGTTACAAACAATTTAATGAGGGATACTAGAAGGAAGGGTTGGGAAAGAAATAGGTGGGGGCATTAAGGTAGGTTTAAAAAATAGGTATAGGAATGGGCAAGCCCCAACTATCCTCTTTGCAAATGATCAACTACCATAGGTTCCATAGAAGGAACGTAAATGGGTTTAGATGCAGTAGCTAAAGAGATGGATGTAGAATGTAAAACAGGTGCAGAAGTAGAAGGTGAAGATGAAGTAGGCAAGATAGGTGAAGGTAAGAAACCCTTAGGAATACTAAGATCCATAATATTAGCTACTTTATGTCATTGATGGTCTCTATAGAGATGATTAGGATGAGTAATTTATTTTTCAGGATGAGATGGCCAATAAAAATTAATCTTAGCACAATCTCTAAGATGTGATGGTTTATAAAAGGAATGATTAATAGTAACAATGACTCCATCATGAGAAAATTTAAGTCATTTATGAATAGGAGAAGCAATATCTTGGATGGAAGAAAGCCATGGAATACCAAGATTAACTTCAAATTGATCAGAAGTAGGAATAACCACAAAGGTAGTAAAAATAGTTTTCTCTAAAATAGTAATAGATAAAGTGATAGAACCTTGAGGTTGGTAAAGAAAACCATTACAAGTTTGAATTCATACAAGAGTTAAATCATAAGTGTCTCTATGTAACCCTTTATTAAATAGGTCCTCTTTGGTGATAACACTCATAGAAAAGGACACCACTATTTAATTACTATTATATGTTCCTTATGTTTTTGATATAATTCATTACAAGGGGTGTGTGGTTGTCTGGTTGTGACACCACCGTTGTAAAGGGCCAGCCCCCTAATTTTGGTTTCTTTTATATCAAAAACACTCATAGTAGAGAAAGGATCAACCAAAGTACCACAAGAAGGAATATGAGCCACTCTAGCATTGATGTAAAGATGATAATTAGGTGCCTTAAACATATCAAATTCACTATAGCTAATAATAAGTGGTGCTTGTTGAGAATCAAGTGGAGAAGAAATCTTAGTTTGAGACTCTAACTCAACATTATTAACCACATGACACACTTCTTCTATGTTCTCATCATAAGAAATATAAAAATCAAAAGAAGAAGGTTGATTAATGACATTCTTTGAGTATGAAGGTAAAGGATCAATGTAAATTTGCAAGTTTTGATTAGGTGGACCAAAAACTTATTTGTATGATTAACTTGAGCATCAACATAAATAGCCTTAGAATCAATAAGGTCTTCAAACTAGTTCTTCAAGCCATAGCACTTTTGAGTATCATGACCCATTTGACATTGATATTGATAGAAAGAATTAGAATCAAAAGACTTAGGAAAATGTTTACTAGGATCAATAGGAAAAACATGAGGAAGATTAATAACATGAGAACGAATCAACTTAATCATCACCTAAGAAAAAGGTTTAGATAAGTCAATATATTGAAAATTAGGATGAAATACAAAGGAAAAAATAGTCATACCTCGAGATGTAGTAGCCACTTAATCACAATTTGTATGCGGAGATTTGATTTTGATAAAGTTGTTAGATTTAGAGAACTTGTTTGAATGTCCAATGACATTGCTCCTATCACTAGAAATAGGATCCATCAGAGTAGATATCTCGACTTGACTCACTTGTAACTTGTAATGGTGAAGCACTGCACATAGGTGTGAAAAGGAGGTATACTCAACAAAGAGAATCTTATCCCTAATTCTAATGTATTATTGTAAATTAGAAATAAAAATGCATTGAATATCATGATAAGGCACATGATAAGAAATCTTAGCATAAAAATTTTAATCTACCAATAAATTTAGTAATTTTCTCTTTAACATTCTACTTACAATGCATTAAAGAAGTTAAAGAAACTTTCACACCGAAATTATTATGAAACTATTTAATGAAAGCATTAGCAATAATTTGAAAATAATCAATAGAATAAGGAGGTATAAAGAAATACCATTGCAAGGCTCTATCTCAAAAGGTGTGTGGAAATAATTTAACCTTAAGCCTATGGTTGTAAGAAAAATCACTACATATAGTTTTGAAAGTTTTAACACGAATCATAGGATCTCCCTTACCATTATAAGTCTCAAGATGAGGTACCTCAACATGTTGTGGAATAATAACATGAAGGATATCTAAGGAAAGGGTATTTTCCACATCACATGCAAGAATATTGTATTTAGATTGGAATAAATGAGAAAATTGTTATTGTAAAGCAAAGACAATTTGAACCATGTTATTAATAGTAGGCTCAGAAGATACGCTAGTAGCCATAGGTATACTAGATGGATTAGGAAAGGTATTAGAAGAAGAAAAAATATGTAAGGATGTTGGTGGAGAATTAGAAGGAATGGGTAAAGGGATTGAATAAGTAAAAGGAACCACATTATACGAAGGCAATGAAGAAGGAATGGAAGTAGGAGGAACACTCATAGGCAATGAAAGGCTAGGAAGACTAATACTTAAAGGAGTGGAAACATGTGTAGAAGTAGTCATAAGAGGTATAACATATGTAGGTATGCTAGAAGGAGTGGTATAAATTGGGATAGAAGGTTCAGTGGTGGCAGAAAAAAGAGGAGGGTATCCTAATTCTTGAGAACATGTTGTCAAAGACTTAGCACAAGTATTAATAAGGTGAGATATACCATACACAATAGAAAGGTTGTTATCATCATTATTAATAAGCTTCTTAAGATCTTCAATAGTAGAAACACTATAAGGATTCTGATTTTCTTAACCAATCCAAGTTTCCAATTTATCAAATTCATTAGAAATCTTATCAAATTGCAAAGGAGGAACTCTTAAAGAATCATCTTCGTAATGTGATGAGTGAGAAGAGTTATGCTCTGTGATTGGATTAAGATCATGAGAAAAAATTTGAGATTCATAAAATGAATGCATGATTCTACAGATTTTCCTAATGAGAATGTTATAGGTAGGACTTTATATAATTAAGATCATAAAAGGAAAACCTATTTAAATGTACCAAAGGACAGAAAATCCAAAGATATGCAAAATAATCCAACACCAAAAAGAAAGGGGGTTCACATCAAGTTTACTAAAATGCTGAATGGTAGAATAGAAGCACTTTAATAGGATGTAGGTCTCCACTTTACAAGGCACCAATCCATTCAAATATTTGTGTATGAGGGAAAGTGAGGGATTTCCAAGTATGATTCCACTTATACTTTGAATTAGGTTAGTTAGGACCCAAAGGGAGAATGGTACTAATACTGAATCCAAGTTGTAAAGAGGAATGCAATACTAAGAAATAAACTCTCTTACCACCCTGATAGGATAATGTGAATGTGGCATTGAACTAATTTCTTGGGAAATGTAAATCTAGATATTATGTATTAACCCAATTAAGATGCCAATATAGGGTAAAGATACGAAATGAAATGAGATATAAAATGCTCACCTTGAAATGAGTAGAGGAGTATGTGTTTATGCTTAATAACTTTTGGATATGAATATTTTCTCTAGATCTTGGAATGAAATGATGAAAGGAAAAAAAACTTAGAAATCTCCGTCCAATCTAAGACTGGAGAATTAGGTCAACATGGAAAGACATCCTACAACCAAGTTGAATTGTAGGTTCTAGATCTACAATTCTTTTTGCTTCCAACCTATAAATCAACACATACAAGAAATTTTTGGGGGTTGGGGTTTGGTGAAGGCATGCCTTGGTAAGGCCCTAGGTTTAGGAATAAATTGTAAATGAGAAATGTAAGTGTAAAGGATTGTATAGAACAAGATAAATGTTCGGATTCACCTTTCCCATGTGTATGTACTATGTATGTAATGTAGATCTTGAATTAGGAATGTAGGATATCTCCACACTTTGCAATGGATATATCATAACTTTGTCATGGTGTCATGGATATGGATATGCATCAATGAAGAGGATGAATGCTTCAATGTGGATCTCCTCCCTTGATGGAAAATAATATGCTATATCTTAAAGAGGAAATGGTCACAAAGGATTCTCCAATGCTAGATAGAATTATTCTTGCTTGAATGCTTGAAAAATTCTTAAATTCTTGAACTCCTTGAATGCAAAATATTGAAATCTTCATTAGAGAGAATGAGCTTCAATTAATTGAAATAAGATATGAAATGAGATGCTTGATATTTATTGATGATTAAATGAAGCCTCTACGTCTCCTTATATATGTGTTTTTAGGTGGGAAAGTAATACAGGTGAACTAGATAATAGTCATAAACTAATTAAATCCTCGAGGTCTTTTGGCCCTAGATATCTAGAACTACTAGGGACTAGGTTGGTCTGGATCAACCTAGTCTAGGACTATGTCAACCTAGGAGGACAAGATTGACCTAGGTCAACCTAGTCCATAATAGGTCAACTTGAGTCTAGGAGGATAGGTCATGGGTGCCACAAAGAGATAGGGAAGGTACTAGAGAGATAAGGTGGAAAGATGGAAGAGAGAAGATGAAAATGAGGAAAATAAGAGTGAGAATGAGCATATACATGGTTTGAAGAGGAAAGAGGTCAATGGTCTTTAAAGGAAAGTGCATCCATTTTAAGATGGTACAACTTATTCCAAGATTTCAACTATGTCAGCCACAAATCTTGATCCTTTCATTAAGTATTATTTTTTTATCACTCAATCATCCCTATGTTCTTTTTCTCAATCTTCACTAGATCACTTAGTCATCACTAAATTGTCTTTCTCAATCATCACTATTTAACTTGGTCATTGGTGTCACTCGAAAAACTCTATTACTCAACCAATACAGGTTCTCAATCATTATTGTTCTACTCGATAATTCTTAAGTTCCTTAATATTCTTCTTCAACTCTTTTAGTGACCATGCAATACTAATACTCAACCAAGCTTATCATTATGACTTGTTTCAAATCTAATTTTTATTTGACTATATTCTTCACTTCATGTGTTAATTGAAAAATACATTATCTTGTCAAGTACTAACTTATCAAATGCCCATTGTATTTCCATCTCACTTACACATCTCAATTCATCCTTTTACTAGGTGATCTCATGATTTCTTCTTTTCAAATCCTCTCCATCAATCAAATGATATGGAACTCTAAATTGTTAGTAAATATCTCTCTAGTATATTTGGCATTTGTCTTACCAATAGGTTTGACATTAGTGACAATATAATAATTATTCCAATCAAGCTCAAAAAAATTGTAGCTCCAACAATCTCCCTCTTTAGCATTGATGAAAACACCTTTCCAATTAACTTACATTGTTTTACATCTCTTTCTCTCTCATCTTGATGATGGATCTTGTAGTGTGATTTGAAACATTGATGGCAAAAATCTTAACACAATCTAATCCATAAACTAAGCACCATAACTATCATGAATTGTGGAAATCTGATCTCCTTAATACCTTTCCACCTTTCAAAAGATATCAAATATCTTCAAGTTACCATGCAATCCAAAAAGTAACACAACACCTTAAGGGGTTAAGTAAATTGTTCATCTAGTGTATTTGTGTAATAACAATAGCCTTCAACTTTCATTATGTCTTATGATCTTCCATCTTCATCTTGCTCTATATTTGTGATGGTAGTCATCTATAGTAATAAAAATAGTCTTCAACTTTATTTATGTCTCATAATCTTCCATCTTCATCTCCCTCTATGTCTATGATGGTAACTTTGTACAGTCTTTATTACTCCCTCTTTGACAATAGTGTCAAAAACATCTCAGTCACCATAGTAACATCAAGTACATTGTCATGCATCTTCTCCATGTAGATATGATTAGTATATCTTGTATATTTTCTCCTTTTATCATCATATTCATTTTCAAGATCATCATTTCACACCTTTAGGCAGATCCTAAAGTGTAATCTTTTGCATCAATGTGTATGATATTTTGATAATAGCATTTGACTCAATGTCACATTTTCTCCTTAGTTATCTTCATAAGGGGGACTGACCCCTAACTTGTCTCTTAAGTACTCATGTGCTTCCTTAGGTAATGCCTTAGTAAATATGTCATCTATTTGTTCCTTTGTGCTTACATATTCAAGCCTCGCTTATATGTCTTACACCAAATCTTTCACATAATAATACTTGATCTCGATATGTTTTGTCTTAGTATGCATCACAAGATGATTTGAAATGTTTATAGTGCTTGTATTATCACAATATATTACTATAAAATTAGTAATATCTTCCTTTATACCTTTCAAAAATTGCTTGATAATGGTGAACTGCCTAAAGCCACTCCTCCACAAATTCATAGGGAAAACTCAAAACAGTTTGTCTTGGGCTGCCAAATCTTAGATGTTGCTATCACTACTCATGACGTGCTACACTTGATAGATAACAGTGGTAATCTAGGTATGTCTTTAAAGTTGTATATTTCCAAAGCTTATGATAGGATTAGTTGGGCTTTCCTCTATGAAGTCATGGAGAAAATCGGTTTTAGTCAAGGAGTTATTAAAATAATTAGAATGATAGTTGAGATTGCCAACTACTTGGTGCTGGTGACTGGTTCATACTGGGGGAAATTCAATGGGGAAAGGGGCCTAAGACTGGGGGACCCTACTTTTCCTTACCTGTTCATCATGAATGTTGAAGTGTTGGAAAGATCTTTTTTGAGAAATGTGGAAGAGGGAGAGATCAAAGGAATTGAACTAGTTACCTCCCTCTTAACTATGGTAATACAACAGTTCATGGATGATACCTTTCTTGGGGCAAACTTTTTGGTTTCAAAAGCTAGAATCTGGAAATATGTCCTGGAGATCTACATAATTAATGTAGGCCAGAAAATTAACTCGGATAAAAGCAAGGTGTTATTCTTCAACACTGAGTCAGATATTCAGAGAAGGGTGCTAAATATTTTGGGTTGCAATACTACCTCCCTCCTTGACACGTATTTGAGGCTCCCATTGACTATTAAAGAGGTAAGAATCACTTTTAAAATATTATTCTGGAAAAGATGCAAAAGAAGATGATTGGGTGGAAAGGTAAAACTTTGAGTAGTGCGGGTAGGTTCCAACTCTTGACATCTTCTGTCCAAGGCATCCCAATTTACTTACTCTCTTTGTTCAAAATCTCTAAAGCTATGGCTGACAAACTAGAGAAAATCCAAAAAAAAATCCTTTGGTCAGGGGGAGAAGAACCAATTGAGTCTGGTGAATTGGGATACTATGTGTAAACCAAAAAGAAAGGGGGGTTTAGGAATCAGAAAGATTACTGATTTGAACAATGCTCTTCTCACTAAGATTGGTTGGAAATGGGAGAAGGATGAGGCTAGTTGGTGTAAGATCCTTAAAGCTAAGAACCTGGGGAATTTGAAATATATTTACTACATCTAGAGGAATGGCCTTCCTGTGGGGTCCAAGATATGGGGTAACATCATACAAAATATAAGTCTTCTTAGGGAAGGAGTGAGGTGGTTGGTGGGTGAGCATAGTCAAGTAAGATTTTGGGAGGATACTTGGTTAATTGGAAGACCAATGGTTTGAATGAAGTTTGGTATTCTCAAAGAGCATCTCCAGTTGCAAGTGGGAAGTAAGGTGATGCATTTTACTGGGATGGGTAGGAGGTGGAAGAAGATCCTTGAAGAGATATTTAGATGGGGGAAGTCTGGTGGACCTTGAAGAGATCCTTAAAGGTTATAGAATTCTAAGGGTGGCTTAGGATGAAACCTTCATTTGGAAGGAAACCTCGTCAGGAAATTTCTTAGTTGGTTTACCTTATAGGATAATTTTTTAGAAAGATATCGAGCCTAGTTGCTGGCAAAAAAAAATAGTTTAGCCAAATGATTCCAAAGGTCAATATTTTCTGGTGGGTCACTATGAATGGGAAGATCCTAACCATTGATAACCTAAGAAAAAAGGGATTCCAATTATCCAATAGATGTTATCTTTGTAGAGAGGATGAATAAATTATCCCCATCAATTCTTGGAATGTAGCTTTGCTATTAACATCTAGGGAAGGTTTCTTCAAAAGTTGGAGATGGTCTAGGTGTTCCATAAGGGGATAGATCAATTTGTTATGAATTGGCAATGCATGTTTCTCCACCTTCTCCTTATCCAAATGTAGAAAGTGATCCCCTCCCATGTCTGTTGGGCTATCAAGAAGGACATAAATAATAGGGTCTTTAGAAATGAAGAAAGAAGTGATGGGATTTTATAGGTTTAATCTTCAAGCTGATTGTGGAGAATATGCAAAATTGCAAGTGGTGAAAACCATTGGTTCCTCTCACTATGATTGAACAAAGGATTGTCAAGTGTTAGAATCTTGAGGAAGGATTCATGGAGGTTGAAAAATCCAAATATTTTGTAAGAATAAAGATGAGATGGAGCCCCCCTAAGGAGAGTTGGTTTAAAATTAACTTTGATGGCATGACAAGAAGGGAGGGTTTAACAAGAGGGAGTATGGTTAGAGATAGAAATGATAGAATATTTTTGGCCTATGCTAGTAATCTAGGGAAAGCCTCAAATAATGTTGTAGAGGCTATGGCTTTCCTTTAGGGCTTGAAAATGGTAATTGGTGTGGGATGGGAGAATGTGGTGATTGAAGGAGACTCGAAGATAGTCATAGAAATAATGAAAGGCAACATGAAAGATGGTTGGGTGATCAAATGGGTGATTGAATAAATGTGGAATTTATTAATTATCCTTAAAAATATATGACCTGCAACATATTTACTAGGATAGTAACACAGTGGTAGACGTAATGGCAGCGTTGGGTCTGAGAGTGCATGGCTTACATTTCTGGAAAGAAATAGGGGCATTACCAAATTTGGTAAGACTTTTAGTGAATACAGACAATTACCCATGATTGGGTCTTCTTGGATAGATTATATGATTCTTAGTGACAACTTAGTGTTGAGTCGATTGATGGGACCAGTTCACTATGGATAGATGGCAAGAAATGATGGTAATGGTACTTCCACTAATAAATTTGTGTATTCAAAAGGGAAAGAAAATTGAAGCATGATTCAAGAGTATTTTTTATGATTTACTTTATCATTATTTCATACTCAATGCCAAGTAATAATTCAAAATTCAAATGGCTTCAACTTCTTGGAGATAATGAAATAGAGTGGTATAGGGGAAATTGCAGTTGGCACGTGATAAAAAATATGAGAACTGACATTGATATTCATGATAGCAAAGGATTTTATGAGTACTTTTTGCACCTTATTTTTTCACATAAGTGTGACTATGATGTTAAAGTTTGGCTCTAGTGTAGAGCTTTGAAAGGAGTGAGAATTGTGGTGAAGGATTTTCCAATAGGGGGAGATCTATTGTGTAGTGAGCCTTTGATGATTAAGGATAGTGCAAAAAAACCCCTAACCTAATACATGCTAAAGGAGGGGGGGATTGGTCCCATTCATGGAGGCACTCAATGGTTTTGATGAGAGTTGTTCTCAACAATTTATGAATTCCTAGGATAATAGAAAGATGATGGTTAATAGGATTACATTTCATGTGTCTCAGGAAATTATTTCTTTGGTGATGAGCCTTGCTATGAAGGGGATAAAATGATAGAAGGTGACTAGGGTTGTGGACGAAGCCAACCTGAATCACTTCTTTTAGGAGGGTGAAGAACCCATTCGCCATCGTGGTGGGTTTCTGTGTGAAAAGCTTCCAGAGCCATGGAATGGAGTTTGTTTGGTGTTGATGAAATATCTCACCCTAGAAGGGAGGTACAGAGTGTGCTACTATTACCAGTTCCCTTGCTAAATCATTTTCAATTCCATCTAGCCTTATTACTCCCTAGAATTGTGAAGCTTGATATCTCGACTCTTCATAACCCCCACCCCCACCATATCCCTTTGAGAATTACCAGCCCTAGAGCCCCTACCTCTCAACCATCACCAAGTGGGTCCCCTAAGGAGAGAAAGATTACCCCTCCTAGTAAAAATGTGAAAATGGAAAAAAGGAAGGAGAAGGATCTAGAGGATTCAGAAAAAAGGGTTAGAGGTGGAAGACAAAGGTCTATAAGAATAGTGAAAATGAATGCCAAAAGGAAAATGAGGACCACAACTTTTCAAGAGGAGGATTCAGATTCTAAAGAGATGACCCACCCCCAAAAAAGAGTGAAACAAAAGACATTGAACTATGGCATGGGAATAAGGAGGATAAGGAGGTGGAAATTTCAGACTCCTCTATGTTGGGCTCAGGTGGTGAGGATAAGGGTAGCAAAGAGGTGACCCAAATCTGCACTTGTCTTACCATGGGTAGGGTGGACCTTACACAGGATTAGTTCCCAAAAACAATAGAAAGAGCCCCCTACCCTACGATGATGTCCTCCCTAGCTAGGCCGATACTTAAAGAAAAATTATTTCTAACTCCAAGTTTTGCAGGATAATGACAAGGACATGGTGGAGCAAAATTCAGATGGTAAGCTGAAGGATACTGTGGAGACCCACAATTTGGAGGTTAAAGAGATGAGAGAGATGATGTAGGCCCTAAAGGAGAGGGCCAGACTTTTGTCAAAGTTCACAATCAAGGTGACACATGCAGCGACCACTACCCTACACTTGTTGAAGGACAACTAAGAGGAGGACTTGACTCATGAGGACTCCAAGATGCTTTTTTATTTCTTGGTAGAAGATTGGGTGAACATCCTCCTCAAATGGAATGCTAAGAAGAAACCCAATTCAGGTCTACTCCCCTCTATTTTATGTGTATGTTGGTTTTCTAGTTTAAGGAATTAGTTAGTTTAAAGGTTGGTTTTCCTTTTTTTTTTAACTCCTTTCTTTTAAGTAGTATTGTTCTAGTTTATCTTAGTAGGATGCCTAGTAGATTTTATTATTATGATCCTTCGAATGATGTTTTTGTTTTGATAAGTAGTAGTAGGGGGTAAAATTTTGTTTGGATGGTAATCTGCTAGTTGTAGGCTAGTTTTTCTTATGTAAGAGCTAGCCCCCTTGTTTTGGCTACTTTATTATTCAAAACAAATTGCTTGATCCAAACAATGTTAGAAAACTTCATTGTTGTAACAACATATTCAACTTTTGTTACAGATTGAGAGATGCAGTTTTACTTCTTGCTTGTCTAGGTAATCAATCTTGTTCTAAGAAAGAAAGTGCCTCCACTAGTGTTTTTTTGTCATCATCATTTCCAACGCAATCCACATCAGTGTAAAATTTCAGCTCAAATTTATAATTCTTCTTATACCATAGGCCATAGTCCTCTATTCCTTATAGATGTCTTGGTATCCTTTTCATAGCCATCAAGTGATTCTCTTTAGGATCAAGACAAAATCTTGCAACTATTCCAACTGCTAATGCAATGTCAAGTCTTCTATAAATTACATATTAAAATTTTTAAATCATTGACTTGTATAATGTTTGTTTTCCCTCTTTATAGTCATCATTCTTTTAAAGTGTATTTTAAGTATCCATAGGAGTTCCAACCGGTCTTGAGTCTTCCATACCAAAAGTTCTTGATATCTCCTTGATATGTTTTTATTGTGTAATGTAGATAACTTTCTTCATCTGATATACTTGTAGGCCAAAAAAAATTTGATCTCTCCAAACATAGACATTTCAAACTCTATCTTTACTTCATCAATAAATGATTTACACAATTCATCTTTTCCTCCAAATATGATATCATCCACACAAAAATTTGCTAACAATAACTTGCTCTCGTATTCACTTTTCAAGTATAGATTATTATGGTCATTTGTTCTTGTAAATCCAATTTGTACCAAGTATGCATGCAATCTCTCAAGCCATGCTTTAGGAGCTTGTTTCAAACCATACAAATATTTATGCTATTTGCATACCATATTTTTCTTTCTAGGCATAACAAAACCTTTAGATTTCTCAATATAGACTTCCTCTTCAACTCTACGATTCAAAAATGTAGACTTCACATCCATTTGATAAACTTTGAATCCTATGTAAATATCATATTCAAGAAAAGTCCTTATTCCTTCCAACTTGCAATTGGAGAAAAAGTTTCTCCATTATAAATTCCTTCTTGTGCATATCCTTTACAAACTAGTCTTTCCTTGTTCCTTATGATTTCACCTTTCTCATTCAACTTGTGCTTAAATACCCACTTTGTTCCAATAACATTCTTATCCTTTGGTCTGGGTACTATTGTCCATGTCTTGTTCTTTTCAATTTTCTCAATCTCTTCATTCATGGCTGGAATCCAATTTTCATTCTCAAGTGCATCCTTGACTAATCTAGGCTCATACTCATACAATAAGCATGTATCACTCCTTAGTTTGTTTCTTGTCATAACTCTTGAAACTTTTTATATAGTGATTTGATCTGGTGTATTATTTCTTCTCACATACTTTGCTAGGACAAGTTCTTTTCTTCTTTGTTCTTACTAATGTTTACTAGATTCACTTAGTTCAACATATTTAATCACTTTAGGTTATTCTTGCTGTATTTATATCTATATCACAGGTTCATCTATCTAATAGTCAACATTCTCTACCTTCTCTTCTTCTACAGTATGATGTTTAGTAGGTTCTTATTACTTAGTAGGGCCTTTCTACCATGGCTCAACAGTGTTCACATTTTGTGTTTCTCCAACTAGTTTCTCAAGTTCAGGAATGGTGTTAGGTTCTCCTTGATGGACATCTACAAAATTTCAATAGTCTTCAGGATCTTTCTTGCATTCCACCTCATTCTTCTATGCAAATTCATCAACTCTAACATTTGCACTTTCCACTACCTTGTTAGTGTTAGAATTCAAACATTTTTATGTATTACTCTTTGTGGGATAACCTAGGATTAATACCTTCATTAGATCTCGCATCAAGCATTCCATTCCTTGAATCTTTCAGAATATAAAATTTTCTTCCAAAAACTTTAAAGTAATTTACACTAGGTGCATGTCCATTCTATAGCTCAAAAGGTGATTTATTTATACCTTTCTTGACTTGTACTCAGTTTAGTGTGTAGAGTGCAGTGCTGACAGCTTCTTTCCAATACTTTAATGAAATAATCTTCTCCATCATCAATGTTCTTGCACAATCCGTTATGGATATGTTCCTTCTCTCAGCTATACAATTTTGTGGTGGAGTTCTAGTTGTAGACATTTACACTTTGATTCCTCTATCATTGTAGAATAGGTTAAACTCTCTAGATATGAACTCTCCACCTCTATTTGATCTCAAGAACTTCGAGATTTTGCCTATTTCTTCCTGAACTCTATCCAAAAACCACTTAAACATTTGAAAAGAATCATATTTTTCTTTAAGAAACATTACAATCGTCATTCTAGATAAGTCAACAACAAACAAGATAAAGTATTTATCTCCACAACAACTTTGCACTCTAATAGAACCATACAAATCAGTATGAAATAATTCCAAAATATCATCAAAAGTAAAAAAAATCTCTTGAATCTAAACTTAGTCATTTTTTTCCAATTGGCATTGTTTTCACATCACCTTATTTGGTTTACTTAATCTTGGCAATCCTCTTACTCTTGTTTTCTTGTTGATCTCAGCCAAATTGTCAAAATTTACATGATACAACCTTTTATGCCATAGTCAAACATATTCATATTGTGAAAATAAGAATGTATCTTTAGATAGATCCAGATATAAAAAATTACCTCTTTTTTTCTCTCCACTACCAACTAGTTTACTAGTAGCATCATAGATCATTTCCTATTCATTTAGAAATTCAATACTATATCTAGAATTGATCAATTGTGCCACACTCAACAAGCGATATTTTAGAGCATCAACCCAATATGCATTATCACATTTGATTTTATCATTCATAAGAAATGATCCTTTACCTTTCACATAACATGGTGTATCATTTCCAAACTTAACACTATTACCATTGTATTGAATGAACCTTTCAAACTTACTTGTATCACCAGTCATATGATGTGAACATCCACTATAAGTTATCCATCTATAATTTTTTATTATATGTGAAATTAGAGAAACCTTTTCACATCTTTCATTTTCACCAAAATCATCTTTCATAGAAATATACACAACTTCTCCATCATTTTCATCAATACAACTACCAAAACTTTCTTGAGCAATGTAACAAGATTTCTTACCCGTGTCTTTGTAGTCTATGTTATCTTTTCCATCTCTTTTTTCTCTCCTATCTTGGTACGTGTTGTCCTTCCTCTCGTCCTTATCCTCTATTTAGGACATCTTGCAACAATAGGACCAACTTTATTACATGTGAATCAAATAATAGGAATTTACCTTTGTATATACCTTTTACTCTAGGTAGCCTCCTAGCTAGTAATGCCTCAAGTTCATCAAGTTCTTCATCTGATTCACTAGAAATACTCACATGTTTTCTTTTCTTCTCCTTTCTAGAACCATCAAGAGTATGTTTTACTTTGAAAGCACTTTTGAAATTAGTAAGGGAATAATTATCAAAATTAGCCAACTCAAAATTTATGAGTCTACCAACTAGACTATCTAATGTGAGATCATTACCATGTGTGCATCTCAATTCTTGTATTGCAAACACACTAATAGTATAAATAGGAAGTAAAGTTCTTAGTACCTTTCTAATCACTATTTCCTCAAATATTTTACCTCCAACACTTCCTTAATTCAGCCAACATAATGTGTTATATTCTCACCTTCATTCATTCTCATGTCATCAAACTTTCATAAAGTCAATAAAGTCAATTGGGTATGCCCATGAGTCTAGGGTTACAACCACATCTTATTATATATTTACTTAATAATACCTTGGAAGATGACTAAATAATATTACTTAAATCATGTGAGAAGATTAGGTATCTACATTTTGCCCCTCTTCGACATAGTGTTGGGACAACACTATTGCGAAGAAGCTTGAAGATAGATGATGTGAAGAAGATTTTAAAAGAAAAAAGAGTTGCTCTAGTCTCTATAAGAGAGGAGAGAGGCTAGAGTGGGTGATACACTCTTGAGAAGGAAGTGATGACAGGAAATGAGATAGAATTAAGATCTTGAAAAGTAAGAAAATATAGGCGAGAAGGAAGATGAAGATGTCCAAAAGGTGGGTAAAATTGTGATCAAGATGCAAAATCAATAAGGGGAAGGTGAAAAAGGATCACCCATGAATGGGAACAAAGAAAATAGGTGTTGAAGGGGTCCTATGTGTTGGATCCTAATTTAAAGGTGATTTTAACTACTAGGAAGCTAAAACAAAATGCATCTAAGGACTACTAACTCCTATGATGGAAACACTTATTTTAGAACCCAAGCCAACTATAAGGCTAAACTCATTCTTCACTTCAAACTCTACAAGACCTAGGCAAGTAGGCCTTAGATTCCATTATGTTACCAATGCAAAAAAACACAAATATGAATCTATATTAAGAAATTAAAATTGAAAATCATTCTATGTTTATGCAATGAAAAAGGCATGAAATAACTACTAACAAGCTAAGTGTGGGTATCCTTTTCAATTCTACAACATGAAAGGGAAAAATATTTTGATCATTAATTGATTATCATCATAACCCACATATGAAATAATAAGATACATGCAGATCCTATGACTGATCAGTGCCATATCCATTGGATATTCCAAAAATCATAACACACATCAATGTATTTTGATCTATACATTCACGTTGTGAATCAGGCATCAATGTTCATACTGAATTACATGCCCATCAAATCCTTCTATGAAATCTACAACCCTATCAAGATACATCAAGAATTTACTTGATTCTTTGAATTAATGGAAAAATACATCAAGACATGCAACTCTAAACCAGCTACAACTAAGGTCTATGATCTTTATTCACACAGCACAAAAGATTGCAAACTATAGAGATATGAGACAAGAATCATAATGAAACTAAGTAATTTTTCACTTTGTATTCATTTCTTTGAAACATATACATTCAAGATGCATGAAAAATAACTCCTAAAAACACCAAATATATCATAACTTAACACTATGATTTTATTTTTGTTGTTCATACAAGAGATAATGTCAAGAAAATGGTGGAATCATAGATATGGAAACTTGTCCAAAAGACTAGAACCAACCCTCTATAAAGAATGCAAAAGACAAGATATAGAAGAAAGAAAATCTTGGATTTGATCAATAATTGCCACTTGTCCACTTGAATCTTCATCCATGGCTGAAGTGAAGCTTCTCTCCTCTCTATAACTGAAAACCAAATCAAATTTCATCATTTGGCACAACAAACTTGAAAATATCTCTTAAGAATGATGAGAAAACCCTTTTTGAAAAAAAACTATCAGATTTTCTACCTGAATGTTGCCAAAAGCCCCATTATACTTATTTGGGGGAAAAATATCATCACTAATAAGACACTCTCCAAGTTTGGCAAATACCCACTTCACCATTTTGTCACAATTTTAAACTGAATTGCTAAACCAAAAAATAGTTGGAATTGGAGTACCTGAAACAAATCTAGGATAAAATTTTAATTGCTACTACTTGCACATGATCTAATGAAAAAAATGGAAACTAGACTCTGAGAGCTTTCAAATGATATATGCTAGTCATAGGTTTTCTTAAAAATCAAGCCCAAGCTGTCCAGCTAAAATTGCAGGTCTAAAATGATGATCTAACCCTTAAAATTTGCAAAAATTTCATTTACTATAAAGTCAAACTTTATAATAAGTTCCCTTTTTATTTAAAACTTGCATGCACGTTCAATGAAGGAAATGATAAAAAACTATTATTTAGAAAATTTTTAATTTCTGGCCTTTACAAATTTGGGTCAAACCTTGGTTGATTGACTGATGACACATGGTGCCCTATGATTGATCCACTTGATCTCATCATTTCCACATAAACTACCCCATTAGCATCCAGTGAGGCCCTCTGCCACTTAGCCAGCATGTTGGGCTTCTCGATTGGTTTAACATTCTATCACATCTACCTAGGCCTACTAACACATGTCATCACGTTGCTATGTCACATTTGTAAACCTTCAAGCATCTTTCCTTTCCAACATTGCGACGACCATCAATTTTGTAACATGTGGCAACATCTCCTAGCTCTAATTCTAAAATTTCTCTGCTTTACCATGTCATCACCTCTGACACGTGTCAACATGTCACTTTTTCAAATGTTACATCATCATTTGCCACATCATTAGGAACATTGCAATGTTTTACCACGTGTTGACCTCATCCAACTTAGCCTACATCACTATTTGTGTCATGTCACCACCCCTATCTTAATGTCATCTACAAGAATGTGATCATTCACCACATGTCAACCTCATCCAACTCAACCTCCTCGATTTTCATTCTAGGTGTCATGCTCTAATTGTTCATCTCATTGCCATGTTTGTTTGTCTTTCCACGTGTGCTCCAGGGATCAAAATATCCTCCTCCACACCTAGCTATCCACTGGGCCCCATGCACACAAGTTGTACCTTGTGTCATAAATATTTTTCTTTGATACTTACAATGTGAAGGTCTTTTTTTAAAAAGATTTTGAAATCTCAATGCCCACTTAATATGTGACTAAAAACCCTAAGGCAAAGTCTATATAACACATGCTCTCATGTGCCAGTGATGGCCAAAATGGATCTTCTCCTCATTTTCTTTATATATCCTTCGCAGAATATAATCAACAATCACCATAGGTATGACTTCAACAGTCCCTTCATAACACATTCAAGCCATGACTAAGGGAGTCCAACAAAAACTAGTGATATTGTTCCACTGCAATCACTCTAATTGACATTTCCACTATAATTATGCTCTTTGCCTTACAAAAATGGAAGCACTATTGTCATAGATATGCCATCCCTCAATGTGTGATTGTTCCCTTAATGTTTTTGTTTTGTGTAGATTAAAATTTTAACACTTATAAAACTATAACCCAATCTTTAAGAAATGACTCCTTTGACTCATCTTTAATACCCAAGTAGAGGGAAATCCACTCCAAATTGGCTTCCATGATTTATTATTATTTCGCCTTGATTTATACACTTTACATATATCATATTTTGCAAAAAGGTTGTTTGGGCATAGTGCATGATGTTCGGAGAATTTCCATGCCTTGCTTGCAATTTTTGGCATCTATGCGCTAGACTAGGTAAACTCATTTCAATCTAGAAAATATACTTATCAGTATTCATTTTTCTCCTTGGCTTTCCACACATCTTGCTTCTCTGGAGTTTCCACCAATTAGCCAACATTCAAACTCATCGATCCCCAATCAATGTGTTTCCTAACTAATTCATTGTCTTCCTGATCAAATCCCTCTAAGTTAGTCAACAAAGGTCCCTACTCATCCATTTATCAAAGCTACCCCTTCATTTGATATCAAAATTTTATCTCTGGACATTAGTGATGTTCCTTGGTTTGGAAAGGTGTGAAATTTAGGTGCAAAAGGTCAAATGAGCATTCGATTATATTGAGGCTGGTCCTCGTACTCATGCACATCCATTAAGCCAAATTTTCAATGACAAGGTGACGAGATCTTTAAACCACTGCTTACATCAATATATGATTGTATTTTTTGTTAGCCATGTTCCAAATGGCTTAAATTTTTTATTCAAGATTGGCAATGACATCAGCCCATTCAGCTTGGTTTTATTGCTTGTCTGCATTCCTTATACATTTTTCCCCCTTCATTAGCTAAATGTACTACATAAACTCACAGCATCTATTATTCTCAACATCTTATGATTATGGCATGCATTACAAATTGGGTGGAGAATTCAATAATGGGCTTTTGATATTAATTTTAATCATCAAACGTAGGTGTGTACTTACCTTCTTCAGTTATGCCCTATCTACAGCAGAAACCCCATTTTTTGCACATCTAAATCAAGTTTTTGAAAAATCAATTGATATTTGGTTAGTTGAAAAGGGGCTATCATAATATAAGAAATGGAAGGTAATTAATTTAAATTCACCTTTTTTTCCTATGTATCCTATGAGAGCATATTGGGAATGAAATTCAATAGCAAAAATTCTTGAGTTGTGTTACAATGATAAGGGTAAGGAATGACCACTTGGATTGACAATGAACCCATATACATATCCACTATACCACATATTAAGAAAGGGCCAATTCTATAAATTTTATCTCAATTTCCTCTGCACCCCTTCGAAGAATCCCCTTTGAAATGATAAACTAGATTAGGACACTTGTTAATCATAGCAATAAAGTCTTTATGGATCAAACTTTCAATAGTTAGAGTTTCCTCATTAGGTCCATTTACAACTCTAATTACCACCCTTACCATTTTCATTCCTATATATTGAATGCAACTTCTCATTCATCTCACTATATATTGATCTCTCAAGTCCATTTAATCTATGTCAAAAACATGAGAATATTGAATAGTTTTATTGAAAGCATCTTTTATTCCTCACACATTATCTTGGCAATCTAATGAGATCAGTTGGGCCCCAAAGTAGGTCTAGCTAAAAAAAAATTGCATTTTAAACAACTAACTCTTTGAAATAACACTTTGTCAGGTCTCCTCATGCTAATTGAAAATGGAATTTTTCATTGGATGATCATTTCAAAACTCATTCACCTCTTTTGTAGACTATCAACTTTTGTTCAAAGAGGCCTCTAAACCAGCTTTAAAAACTGACAAAAATACCTAACCTAGCCTTGGCACCTGAGACACTTACTCTCTAGTCAATAAACTCCCATTCTACAAATTTTTAGCTCATGAATAATTCTAAATCAAAAGTTATTAACTCTCAAAATCACCTCCTCCAAACTACATCACATTCAAACATGTCAAAAACAATAAATTGCATTCAATTTTGGCTTAGAAATCCAGTAAAACAACCACTTGGGAATATGAAACCTGGGGCACTAGTATACTCTTATATGGAGAGTATGAATGTAAAATT
This sequence comes from Cupressus sempervirens, assembly GCA_028749045.1. NCBI lineage: Eukaryota > Viridiplantae > Streptophyta > Pinopsida > Cupressales > Cupressaceae > Cupressus > Cupressus sempervirens. Next base: position 515,158,399 of record CM053790.1, read on the forward strand.
TGGGCTCATGAAAAATAACTAAGAAAATTTGGTAAGTGTTTGAAGTTGGCTTTTGGGAATTTCAAAACTGGACAACGTATCAAAATAGAGATTTTTGAAAATGGAAAGGACACGAAAAGTGTGCAAATGAATTCATGAAAAAATTGCAAATTGGCATGCTGGAACTATTTTCAATGTAGAATACAGTGGTGAAATCCATTCAGGCTTATCTATCATGGTTTTGAAATTATAGCATCACGAACATGCCTCCTAATCATTTTTGCACTTTTCATTATCAGTAAAACTTAAGAAATTGCATTCGAAATCGTGTTTGAAAACTAGGCAAACATATTCATCAAAAGCTCAAAATTGGAACATAGCATATCCCTAGAATATAATACAAAAAGAATTTTCTTAATAGGGTCAACTAGGTCAAAATATGACTAGTCAACCAGGGCTACTTAAAAAGAGTCAAAAAGGGCAATTAGACAATTTTAAGTTGTTTTCAAATGAAATCAGTTTAGGAAACTCATCAAACTAATTCATTAGACCTTGAGAATGAAAATATAGGATTTATTTTATGAATAAAATGCAATGGTATGACCATTTCTTGAAAAAAATTCAATGGGTCATAAAATATTCACTATCAAACAGGGATTCTTGAAATTTTGAATAATGTACACCAACATAATATCAATGAACAACCAACTTTGAGGAATTCAAAACCTTGTCAAAACATATAAAAAATAACTTGAAACATGGGACATAGGTTCTCTGATATGCATACTAAGTACTCCCAGAGTGGCAAGTTATGACACTTTACCAGTACAAGATATTCAATTGTAAACTTGGCTTCCCATCACTATTTGACACTTAGGCAAAAATGTAGATTTGACAAATGCTCAAAATGAAACTTCACAAAATGACTTGGAGTAACAAGTTATCATGATGTGGTAAACACTTGAAACACATTATAGGACTCAAAATGACAGTCAGGTATGTATGCATGAAAAGCTCTCATAAGGTCTTATTGAGACTTAATTTTTAGAATGGTACTCAAAATCAATGTTGCAATCATGAGTCCCAACACTACGTAAAACCTATGATGGTTACAAAGGGGTTAATTACATTCATTTTATTATTGGCATCTTCGTTGTTCAAGCTCTAGATTGTAGTTGAGAGATGGTTGTATAGAGACAACTAGAGAATTAGGTAGATGTAGTGCAATGAGTATGGGTGTGCAGAATAGTGGACTAAGCAATAGGCACTAAAACCTAGTCTTTTAGAAATTTATTTATACATTTTTTCATTCTTATGTTTTCAAAAGTTTATTCTCATGGGCTCAGATCTGGTAGGAATGAGTGCATTGTTGAAAACTACAATTGGAACAATTGTTATGTTGTCATTGATGTCAAACCTTATTGGTAAGATAATTTTCTATCTAATTTGAGTGTCATATCTAGATGATTAATAAAGAGGATTTTGGAGAAGACATAACAAAAGCACCTAGAGGAAATGTTGAGTTATGAGGAAACTACAAGAAGCACTTGATTAGTTAGACTTTTACAAGATAAAGTGATTGTTTAATCATGCTACAAGTGAACAAGATAGTTGTACTAAATCCTTGAGGAAGTGATCAAAGAATGACTAAATGCATAGGCTTGACCGAGAAAAAGAGTTGAAGAATAAGGAACTTGAAGTATATGTCAAACATTGCTAGTGTTGACCAAGTGCCAGTATGTGCCAAGTAGAAGTAGTGTCGATCAAGCATTAGTATTAACCGAGCATTAGTATATGTGTCAAATAGAAATGTTAGTAGCGATCGAGAAACCCAATGATGACTAAGTGTCAAACATAGTGTTGGCTAAGGGAGAACATTTAACAATTTATGAGGAAATCATGATTTCCAATCAACATAGTTGATTTCTTGGAAAATGTAAAACATGTTGAAGATAAGGATGGATGACTTGGAGCATTTAAATTAACGGAAACCATTTTTTCACATTTCTATACAAGGATTCAAGGAGAAGTTTAGAGAAATTTATGGAGGAGAAAAGAGGATATTAAATGATGGAAGGATTTGATGAATCTGACCTAACCTTAATGTCTACAGTGATGTTTAAGGAGAAAAAGATTAGAATTACCCATTTAAGGAGGTATTACGGCTAACCTAATGTGGTTGGAACAGTTGTTGATGTTATTGATTGGTGAAATTAAGGAAGAGGCTGAGAAGTGTTATGAAGAGGTGAAGAGTGATTACTTCAAGGGTTGCCAAGTGAAGTAGAGACAAAGATGACAATGAAGGCCAGTTGGTGGATTAGCATGTGAGATGAATTGTGATCTATATTTTTTAAGAGAGTTGTATTATTAAAATCCAAATCTATTGATACTTTCTAACCATTATATCAATATTGAAATCCTTCAATCAAGGTTGACCTAGTAGTTATATAAATCCTTTAATCAAGGTGGAATTCTAATGGAATGTTCTAAAAGTCATCTAACAAGGTGACTTTTAATAGGGTGATTAAATCCTTTAACAAGGTCACATTTAACAGTGTGTTTTGTAACCTTTGACAAGGTTGGCTGCTAATAGAGCTTGCTTCAGAAGAGTGAAAAATTGGTGACATGTTACTAGTGGTTTTTCTCAAATTAGCTTTCCATGTTAAATCCTAGTGTCAACTTGTGTGGATGTTGTTTGTGATGATTTATTGTTAATGTTTTACATTCTTCAAGTTTTTTATTATTAGGATAGTGGATTGCTAGTTGATGTTGTTGATAATTTGCTATAGAGGCTGAGCTAATGGATGCTTATATTTGAAGTAGTTGAAGTGTTTAATTGTTGATTTGGTACATTTGGACCTTGGATATCTGATTCACCCCCCACCCCCTCCCTTTTCATTTATTCTAAAAATTCTAACATGCATGACCGATGGGATCATGATCCTACAAAAATGCTAAGGGATGTGGATCAGAATGAGGATATGATAAATCATTACCAAAAGTGCAATCCCACATAAAATTTATATAAGTTTGCGATCAAGTGAGAAACATTTAGTTGGAATGTATTCCCACTGGTGGGAGAACAATCCTACAAGGTAGTGTAGGTTTGGAGGGTTGATCAATGTGGGAATGGATTTGGGTTGACTGAGGTGTATGATATCTAGTAACAAGGTCTTACAATTGCAGGAGAAATTTTGATATGAAGACTTGCAGGATTGTAGTCCCTAGTTAGAGGGATAAAATGTATACTATGAAAACCAGTATGTAAAGGATATAAAACCAAAGATAAACATACAAAAAACTAATTTAATAATAACATACATGAGAACACCTATAAAGTGAAGGAAAACAAAGTAAAGAATATGCAAACCTTGTCCATTGAAACACTTCTAATATGAAGATGATCTTGTTGGAATAACCACCAACATTCCCCTTCAAGATTCATGACATGGCTTAACCTCCTCTTGTGTTCTATAAGTTTAGTGGTTGTATTTGGCATTGATAGGTCAATCTTTTGGTGCAACAACAACTCTAGCTTGCAAAAAGTGGTATTAGAGCTTGTTTATAGGTTCAAATCTCCTTGGGTAATGCTGAGTGGGGGATTGTTGGACTAATCACCAATGTTCCCCTTTTGAATTTGTGACATGGCTTAACTACCTCCTATGTTCTATAAGTCTAGTGGTTGTATCAAGCATTGATAGGTCAATCTTTTGGTGCAACAACTCTAGCTTGTAACAAATCTATCCGAGATGGATGTGTGCCTAGTAGTGTTTCTTCAAGCTTCAACGATAGATTCAATAATGGATGATGAGTGAAAAACTAAGTATAGTAATGGTACTTTGGTAGCTTTTGGCTCTCAAAATAGAATAATAACTTTCCTTTGGCTTGTGGATGAATTATGAAGGATGCAAGGCCTAATTTATAGGCCAAGGGTAAGGGAAATGAATTGACAAGATGCAAAGCAAAGAGATCATGAGGGAGGGTTAGGATGCAAGGAAAAATAAGTACATGGATTGTGCTTTCTCAAATCCATAGCCTTGTGACAAGTGTTGCAAAGAGAGTGAGTGTGAGGAGATGGGAGTCCTAAAGAGATATTTGTGTAAGATAGGTGTGATATGGACTTTAGTGCATTTAGGTAGGAGTACAAGATGTGGAATGAGAGTGGAGTTAGGATTTAATCAAGAAGTCTTAATTCATGCCTATAATTGTGCAAGTGATTTAGGGAGGTGGTTTAGTCTTAGATAGTGCAGCTCAAATGGGAAGTTGATGTGGCTTAGATAATAGGGTGATGTAATTGGAAAGAGGATATGTTAGACAAATACAAGTGAATGGATTAATTAAATAAGTTCACTTGTTTAATTAAATAAGCTTATTATGGTTGTATGGGTTGAAATAGGCTAAGTCATTGGGTCAAGGATAGATTAAGGGTTTAGTTCAGGTTTGAGGATTTAATTAATAAATCATACTATTGGTTGTCATTTGATTATTAATGGGACTATAGCTAATTAATTAAATTAATTAACTAGGGGAGAGCATAGATTAATCACATATTAAATATTTATTTAATAGACCTTAGAAGATGATTCGATAAGATTACTTAATCGTGTGATCAGAACTAGGTATCTATATTTTACCTCTCTTTGACATAGTATTTAGACAAATCTATTACAAAGAAGTTTTAAGATAGAGGATGCAAATAATTTTTTAAAAGAAACAAAGTTTACCTAGTATTGAAAAGTTGAAAAGGGAGGAGAGATACTATACTAGGTGATGCTCACTCAAGGAGGTAGTGGAGGGAGAAAACAATGCCTGATAATATCTCAAATAGTAAGAAAATCTATGTGAGAAGGCCGATGCAGAGGGCTAAAGTGTAGTTTAAATTTCGATCATGATGAAAATTAACAAGGGGAAGTTAAAAAAGGGTCATCTCTAAAGGAGAATATATACAATGATTGCATAAGGGGTCCTATGTAAGGGCGAGGAGGATTAGAAAGGGGGTAATTGTATTCATTTTATTATTGACATCTTTATTGATTTAGATCTAGATTATGAGTAAGAGATGGCTAAACAAGGGCAACTAGACATTAGGTGGATGTGGTGTGATGTGTGCAAGTGTGCAATACAATGGATTGAGTTGTAGGTACTAAACACTAGTCTATTAGTTTTTAAATTTGTATTTTTTTCTTTCTTGTGTTTTCAAAAGTGAGTTCCCACAAACTCAAGTTTGGCAGGAAAGAGTGCAAAACCAACGGGGTCATGGTCCCAAAAAAATGTTGAGGCATAGGGACTAGAGGGGGACTTGATTAATTTTTAGTGAGAATGTGATCTCACACAAATTTAATGTTTGTCGTCAGGTGAGAGACTATTGGAATTCCTTAGAATAACTTGGGGGGGGTGTGAATTAATTGTCCAAGGTCCAGATGTACAAATAAAACTTTTCAATGCTTAGTAGACCCATATCCATAAAAATCTTATTATGCATGCATCCATTAGATCATACAATACTTAAACTTTGTATGTTACTGTTCTAGGTCAAAACAACTTTGTAGAAATGTAAACATGAAACATAACAGATTCAATAACACATTTGGCACAAGGATTTTATGTAGAAACCCAATTTGAGAAAAACCACCAGTAACATGCTACTAATTCTCACTCTTCTGAAGTGATGTCCTATGAAAGGTCAACCTTGTTAAAGGTTACAATACACACTGTTAAATGTAACCTAGTTAAGGTATTTCATTCACCCTATTAGGAGTGAGCCTTGTTAGAAGACTTTAGACCATTCCATTAGAATGTCACCCAATTAAAGGATTTACAAATGATTGTTAGTTCAACCTTAATCCAAAGGATTTACCCTTGACTAATACAATGATTAGAAAGTAACAATAAGGCTTGATCGGATAACATATTACAGATCTTTGTTTTAGTCTTCCATTCTGCTTTCCATTCACACACTTCATCTCTGATAGCTTGTTCACCCTTCAAGAATTCATACTCTTAAGCCTTCTTGCTTTTCAAGCCAATTGCAGTCTCTTCTGTTTGGCCACTGAATAAAACAATACCCTAGACTCCTTGTCTTCCTTAGGATCTTGCACATGACAACCTTTGCTTCTAACCAGCTATCTCTATAAATAGAGAATTAAAATATTTTTTGCTTAACCACAATCATCCATTTCAGGATTAGGTAGGATACAATGAATCTACCCACTTTTCCATTTGGTTCCTCTAGAAACTTCTTCTATAATCTTCCTTGAATTTGCCACAAAATGCTTTACCTTGAATTATATGCCACCAACTCATCATAGTTATCTTCCACACAATTCACACAATTAAAGAAAAAAAAATACTCGACTCAAATTAATCAAATCTTCAATTTAACACAAATTTTGGCACTCGACATCAATATGTTGTCACTTGGATTCTATACTGTTCTTCCACTCGGTCAACACTAGTTTACTAGGAAAACACTAAAGTTTACTGATGCTCGACATCAACTAAACTTTACTCAGCATATACTGACAATCACTCAGCTTCCACTAATTTCTGTTTGGCTTGCACTGACTTCTCGATAAGGCTTGGTAGACACTTTTCATACTTGATCTTCTTCTAGTCTTAAGTAATTGTTCATTTTAGACTTTAAGTAGATAAACAATACACTATAGTATCAATGTCTTACTTGGTCTTAGTGCTTCTTTTACATATCAAATAACTCAACATTTCTCTAGGTGCTATTTTTATTCCCTCTTTTCAAACCCTCTTCATCAATCAACTAAATGATAGCTTTCACACCAAAAAGTAATTGTCTCACCAGTAGGTAGTAGGTTTGACATCATTGACAAAATAATGATTGTTCCATTACAAGTTCTTCACTTCAAAACAATCTTATATAAATAATATACCTCTTTGGCATTGATGGAAAACCAATACCAATAAAAATACCAAAAATAAAATAAATCTTTGAAATTTCTCCCTCTAATAGTGTAGTATATGTCCTTCCTCTGTGTAGGGTAATGTGAGCTATGTCAAGTTCCTTTACTAAATCTTCTCCCTCTTACTAGGTAGATGTATTTCTTCAGTATTATATCTCCCTTAATAGGTCATTTCTCCCTCTTTGATAATAATGACAAATACTTTTCATCTTTGTAAGCAGATATAATCAATTTCAGATTCTCCCTTTATCACCTTTCATGTGACTGTAAATCTACTAATTCAGCTTGTTCATTACTTTAGGTAGCTCCTAAAGTAACATCCACTACATCAAGTTGTAAGATAAAACATTCATCTTGGCTAACACAGTGCACTGATTATGCTTCTTAAGTAGCTTTGGATAGGAGAATCACCCCTATTTTACCTCTTAGATACTCATGAGCATCCTTAGGTAAAGCTTTTGTGAAGATATCAACTATCTGCTCTTTTGTATTTGCATATTCCATCCTCACTTCTTTGTCTTGAACTAATTCTCTCAGGTAATGATAATTGACTGAAATGTGCTTAGTCTTTGTGTGTATCAAAAGGTTCTTTGATATATTTATAGCACTCATGTTATCACAACAAAGTACCGAGGTTCAACTCCTTCATACCTTTGAGAAGTTATTTGATCCATACAATGTTTGTATAATTTACTGCAATAGACACATATTTAACTTTAGTAGTAGATTGAGATATGCAATTTTGTTTCTTACTAATCCAAGTGACAAACTCTTTCCTAAGAAAAATGTTTCATCACTTGTTCTCTTTCTATCATTAATGTTTCCAGCCCAATCAGTATCAATGTAGGTTCTCAACTCAAAATTTTCATAGATTTCTTGTAGTATAGACCATTGTCTTTTATTCCTTTTAGATATCTCATAATTCTCTTAATATCCATCAAATGATTCTCCTTAGGATTAGTAGAGAATCTTGCAATAATCCCAACAAATAATTCAATGTTAGGTCTGCTATGTACTACATATTGCAATTTTCCAATTATAAACATGTACGATGTTTGATTCATATCAATTGAATCATCATTCTTTGACAACTTGTGTCTTATCATCATAGGTGTGCTAACTACTTTGGAATCTTCCAATCCAAAAAAATTCAATATTTCCTTCACATACTTAGACCGAGTGATGTAAATACCATATTTCATCTGATATACTTGCAAACCAAAAAAGAACTTGATCTCTCCAAACATAGACATCTCAAATTCTTTCTTCATTTCATTTGCAAATGCCTAACATAATTCATCTTGATCTCCAAATATAATATCATCAACAAAAATTTTAGGTAGTAAAATACCTTTACCTCCTTCTATCTTCAAGTACAGATTGTTATTATCATTAGTCTTCTCAAATCCAATCTTCACAAGATACTTATGAATCCTTTCATACCATGCTCTTGGGGATTTCTTTAAACCATATAAAGCTTTGTCTAGTCTACATACCATGTTCTTTTTGTTAGCATCAAAAAAACCTTCTAGTTGTACTATATAAACCTCTTCTTCTAATATGTTATTCAGAAATATTGACTTCACATCCATTTGATAAAATTTGAAACCTTTGTATGTAGAGTAAGAAAGCAACATTCTTACTCCTTATAATCTTGCAACAAGGGAAAATGTTTCTCCATAGTCTATTCCTTCTTCTTCTGTATACCCCTTGCAAACTAAACTTGTCTTATTCCTTGTGACTTCACCATTTTCATCTAACTTTTTTCTGTACACCCACTTGGTTCCAATCACATTCTTTTCCTCTAGTGTGGGAACTAGAGTCCATGTCTTGTTTTTCTCAATGTGCTCAATCTCTTCTTTGATGGCTTTATTCTAGTCCTCATTTTCCAAGGCATCTTTCACTATCTTAAGCTCATGCATACTCAAAAAACATGTATCACTTCTCAGCCTATTTCTTTTCATTGGTCTATCATCTTTATCTCCAAAATTTGTTCAACAGGGTGATGGCTTTTGAAATACTTTGACAATCTTGGTTCTGCTCTACTTTCCTTATTAGGTCTGTCAACTTCTAAATCACTATATACTTTTCTATCAAGTAATTCAACATTTCTTTCATGTACACTTATCTCAAAATTAGAATGTGCCTCATCTTCTTTTCACAACTTAGTTCTTGAATGTAACTTGGTTCTTGAATGCAACTTGACATTCATTGTATGTGACTCGGCAATCACTGAAACTTGTTGTTGAATTGCAACTTGATTTACAACATCTTCATCAATAGGCATACCTTCATAAAAGTATAAAAAATATTTGTAGTCCTCTAGTTCCTTTATAGATTCAGCTTCATGTACCTTTGTATATTCTTCAAACTTCACATTTGTGCTTTCCACAACTTTGTTAGTGTTAGTATTTAAACACTTATAAGCTTTACTTCTTGTGGAATAGCCAAGGTAACTACCTTCTTCACTTTTAGCATCCAATTTACCATTCCTAAAATCCTTAAGAATGTAGCACTCGCTTCCAAATACCTTAAAATATTTTACATTAGGTGAGTATCCATACCATAATTCAAAAGATGTTGAATGAGTACCTTTCTTGACTTCCACATGGTTTAAGGTATAGATAGGTGTACTTACAACCTCTCTCTAGCATTTCAAAGCAACATTCTTCTCCAATTGGGAGTGTCCTAGCACAATCCATTACAAAAATTTTCCTCCTTTTAGAAATCTCATTTTGTGGAGGGTTCCTAGGTGCAGATGTCTGTCTTTTGATTCCTTTGTCATTACATAACATCTCAAACTCATTTGATGTAAATTCTCCACCTCTGTTAGATCTCAGACATTTCAAGCTTTTGCATGTCTCCTTTTCAACTCTAGCTAAGTAGCACTTAAACATTTGGAAAGCATCATATTTATGTTTTAGAAACATAGTTGTCATCATCCTATAATAATCATAAACAAATAGGATAATATACTTGTCACCCTTGTTGCTCTTTACATTAATTGGTCCATACAAGTCAATATGAACAATCTTAGGAATTTCTTTAGAGGTGTGAGTCTTACTTTTAAAACTATATTTTATCATTTTTCCTAACTGACATTGCTAGCAAATTATATTGTCAGGTTTCTTCAATTTAGGCGAACTTCTGACTCTTTTCATGTTATTGATACTCGCTAAGTTATCAAAGTTAACATGACATAACCTCTTGTGCCATAACCACACATCATCAAATTCTAGAACAAGACAAGTAGTTGTTGTCACTTAGGTTTGCACCCTTGTCCAAAGCCTATGCATGAGGACAACCTAGTGAAACATGGAAACAACCTCCAAGCTATGGGACTTGAACTGTGAGGTTGAGTCTCCGGAGAAGGCCAGCTTCCTCTTACTATCAGGATGCACCTAACTACTCTTGGAGAGGAAAAGGGAGAAGGAGAGCATGAAAGAAAATCTACCTAATCTAATCTAAAGAGGTGATGCACCAAAATAGAGTGTTCAGACCAATCTCTGCCCATATATGCACTATTGAACCAGAATGAAACTTAGGATATACACATTCAAACTTGCTTTAATCTAATAACCACATGTAGATCAAAAAATCCAAGATGAATGACACAAGGAAAGAGAAGATTCACTTATATATCATTCACAGGCTAGAAGGGATACAGTCATGCAGATTACAGACTTCCACAAAACAATGGCAAAGGCAAAGAGTTCTTGCACTTTCATACCAATGGCTGAAGGAGATAAAGTAGAGAATCATACAGTTCAGAGGCATAGGGGAATTTACACTGGAATTGCAGAGCAATAGCAGAGAACAATAGAGAATGATCGACCTTAAAAAAATCTACAAAATTTGCCTTTATAGTGCAGGCATAACTGAGATTTTCCCTCCAAAACTATCCTATGACCACCGCCATCAAGTCTTGCAGGGAACAATCATGGGAATTTGAGGAAAATCTGATCTTTGTTGCAAAAAAGTGCCTTGAGAAGACAGAAACGACACCATAACATTGCCTTGATTAGGTAGATAGATTGGATCAGGGTGGTAGATTGTTCCTCCACATTCAGCATTCACTTCTGGGTGGTTGGGATTGATTACATAGATTAAATCTACAAGATAACTTGACTTTCTTCATTCCTGAGCACCTAAATCAGCGAAGTCAGCAAGTCAACTAAACCTTGGCACTAGAATGAGCTACATGGTCCAACAACCTTATTTCTTTATACCACCCTGCAAGGTCTTCTTGATTTTGACCATGTCTTTCTTTACTAACTGTGCTAGCTTGCAAACCCCTAACCATGATGGTTACATTAACTTCTAGCCGCTAACTGTTACTGCCTGCACTGGACCCACCGGGACATGTGTCACTTAGGTGCTATGTTGCTATGGATATCCTTCGAGCACCTACTCATAGCGAGATAGCACCCAGCGTTGATTTTCCTTAGATCTGACGATCATGGAGACTTGCCAAAATACTATGCTATGCCTTAACCTTTAGGGCCCATGAAACACTCGACATCTATCTTAGCAACCGTACCACACTGGACAACATTTGGCATCTAACTGGCAATTCACGAAGAAACTGGTCCCGTAGAGACACATGGCGGCTACCCACTTTCTTGCATTTTTTAATCTCCTCACATCTTGATAATGCGGGAAAGTGCCAGCCCTTGATTTGGGGAGATCTGACGGTGCCCGTAAGTTGTACTTTCTAGACCTACATGATCATCCACTGTGACATCACCTGGTACACATGTCAACAGCCCACTTTCTTGCATTGTTAGAAGGTTTGACAAAGCTCAAAATGCGAGGAAGCGGGCACCAATAGAATTGCCAGCTTAGCCAGCCACCCTGTCCATCCTGCAGCCCACAGAAGAAACATGAACCCACCTGCCACGTGTCGCAAAAAGGCTTTCCTGCATTATTTAAAAATTGTGCATCTTGATAATGCGAGAATGCAATGATCGTCGATCTGGGAAGATTTGAAGGTGAGGAAAGTTGCACGCCGGCGAGGTAAAACATTAAATACCTTGGGCATTAAAATATCAAAAATTTGGTGGGTAGCCATTGGGTAGGCCGAGTAAGCATTTAAAATTCAAATTTTGGTAGGGCGCAAAAATAAGCAACATTTCTGGTGACTCACAGGGGATGCGAGCCTGCTACACATATGACCAGTGGCCTAAAGCATCCATTGGGCTACAGAGTCAAGAAGATATGAATTAGTGCACTATGAAACCCTAACCCTACCTCTGCGATAACAACAAAACATTGAAAAACTCTATTTCTACAACTGGAACCAGAAATAAAACCTGCTATCTCACAGCGAGACAGCTGTGCTCGTGCACTTCTTGGAAAACTGGGAACAACTGGAATGAAAGCTAAGCTAACTATGTACATGGAACCTCAAACCCTGTCAGAAACATGACTTAAGATAAATCCCGTTGACTGGGATAGGCAGAATTTCACCATTAGGCCTGCTTAACTGGAAAGCATTGGCCTACTTGCAACTAATAATTAGATAGGGACCACTCCATAATGCATCAAACTTTGAGTGTCTTCTTGGTTTTTCCCTATTTGCATCCCATTTCAGAATCAAATCTCCCTCCTTGAAGATCCTGACCCTAGCCCTTTTGTCAAAGTTCCTTTTCACCTGCTACTGGTGTGTCTCTAGGGTTTGCATGACTTGATTTATTTTCTCTTCCAACTCCATCAGTTCTACCACTCTCACTGTCATGGCATCATCTACAATTAGTTCCAACTGATGAGCTAACTCTAGAGCTAGGAACTCCAATGAAATTGGAAGCCTTGCTTCTCTGCCATAAACTAATATGAATGGTGAATTCCCTATTGACCTTTTAGGTGTTATTCTGTCAGCCCATAGTGCTGTCTTTAATTTTTTATGCCAACATCTCTGGTTATCTTCTATTATCCTTTTCATGATCCTGATCAGGTTCTTGTTGGAGGACTCAACCAAACCATTACCCTGAGGATAGTAATTTGAGGATGTGCTCAAATAGATGTTATGATCAATTGCCCATGCACAATTTGGAGCTCCAACAAAAGACTTTGCATTATCTGAAATAATAGTTGAAGGGGCACCAAATCTGGTGACAATTCCATCAAGGAACTCAACAACTAAAGATTCAATGGCATCCTTTAATGCAACTACCTCTATCCATCTAGTGAAGTAATCTGTAGCAGCTAAAATCCACTTGTGACCAGAACTGGAAGAAGGATTGATCGGGCCTATGAAATCCAATCCTCACTGAGAAAAAGGCTAATCCACCTAGATAGGATGAAGGGGAAGGGCTGCAAGTATTTGTTTGACAGAGAAGAAGGCACATTTTCCACACTTCCTTACATACCTATGACAGTCATGAAATAGAGATGGCCAGTAATAGCCAACCCTCATGATTTTCATTACAGTTATCCTTGCTGAGAAATGACCACCATCAGGACCATCATGAAGCTCTTGGATCATTCTTTCAGCTTGGTCTGTATCAAGGCATCTTAATAGGGCTCCATTAAAATCTTTTCTAAAAAGGATACCATCAATTATGACATAAGGAATTGACTGTAATCTATACTGTCTCCTTTTAGTTATATCTAATCCTTGAGGGTATCCATTGCCTAATAAGAAATTCTTCATGTCATCCATCCAACTCCATGGGTCACCATTTCTCACCTCTTGTTCTTCTATTAATATCATAGCAGCCTCCTCATTAGGTTCCTGAGATGATAACATCTATTTACACAATCCTTTCGCTCTTGCCAGCTTGGTAATCTGAATGTCAACATCATATTCCATTACCTTAGTAATCCAGCCAGCTCTTTTCTCACTAACATCTTTGCTTAAAAGGAAATCTTTCACACTGGCATGAGGTACCAACAAATGGATCTTATTGTGCGATAGGAGGTGTATGAATTTCTTTAGAGCTCTGATGACTGCAAGGGCTTGCTTCTCAATGTAGTTGTACTTATCTTCATATTCCTTAAGCCCTTCACTAAAGAAAGCTATGGGCTACTCTTCACTCTTGTCATTTTCTTGAGTCAAGACAACAGAAATGCTTGACTCACCACCTAGGGTATAAAGGATGTAATCCTTCTCAAAATTTGGATTCATGAGAGTAGGGGCTGAGGCTATGGCTGCCTTGATCTCTTCAAAAATTTCCTCCCCTTCCTTGGTCCATGCAAAGACCATACCTTTCTTAAGCATAGCTGTAAGAGGTTTCACCATGGTAGCAAGATTAGGGATAAACCTTCTCACAAAATTTATCCTACCTAGGAAACTTTGCAGCCCTTTCTTGTGTTTAGGAAGGGGGAGGGCAAGTATTGCTCTTGTTCTCTCTAGATCAATGGTTAAGCCATCCTTAGATACAATGTGTCCTAATAATTTTGTAGCAAAGACACACTTGCTTGGGTTAAGAGACACTCCAAACTCTCTGCATCTTAGGAATACCTGCCTTAGATGATTAAAATGATCCTCTACATTCTTTGAATACACTGTAATATCATCAAGGTAAACCAAGACAAACTTGTCAATGAATCTTTTGAAAGCCATCTCCATTGCCTTCTGAAATGTAGCACTTGCATTGGTTAGCCCAAATGGCATCTTACAATAAGCATAAGTACCCCATTTAGTGGTAAATGCAATCTTGTACCTATCAGACTCCTTAACCAACACTTGATTGTAACCAAAGAATCCATCAAGAAATGAAAATCTCTTTGAACCACTGACCTTGGACAAAATCTGCTCCATAGAAGGGAGAGGACGGTGATCTTTAAGGGAAGCTTGGTTAAGGTCCCTAAAGTCTACACACAATCTAATTTTCCCATTCTTCTTCCTAATAGGGACAAGGTTTTCTACCCATGATGATTGCTTGATATGGAAAATTATATTGGCCTCAATCAACTTGGATAGCTCCTTTCTCATTAGGGGTTCAATCTTGGGATTCACTGGCCTCTGTTTTTGTCTTACTGGTTTTACATTATTAACTAGATCTATAGTATGCTGAAATAATCTTAGGTCAAAGCCCTTTAAGTCATCACATGTCCAAGAAAATACATCATTAAATTCTTGACATAGATGAATAAAATTTTCTTGTTCAATTTCAGAACATACCTTCCCCATGTTTAAGGACTTTCCATCAGCAATCATGACTGGAGTGTAGTCACTTTCATCAGCAGCTAGGTTCATGCCTCTGCCTCTTGCTTGATCATCAGGATTGAAAATACTTTCTAAGGTAATGAGACCCTTAGGAAACTTGTTAGAACTAAGATGAATGATATGATCACCATACTGATCCTACAGTCTCAACTGGTTCCTGTCTAAAAATTCTGCCTCATTCTGCAAGAAGCTCACAATTTGCTCATCAAACTCAAACACTTGCTAATGGATGTTGTTATCAGGAATGGTAGGCCTTACTACCAATCTGATTTGTTTCTTCTTCTCCTCCTCAAGATTCCCTGGCACATCATAAGATGCTCCAATTGCTGCAAGTCTATCAATAGTTTTCTTTTCTTTTCTAGAGATGCTTTGAATATTAAATGCATTAAAACCTTCAATAAAATCCCATACTTGATATTTATAAGACTTGAGAAAACCATTCTTGGTGATATTCTAAATTCTCACTTGATTAACCACCAACTCACTGTCTCCATACACCCTTAAGGCTTGAATTCCTCTTTTTTGAGCAAGTAGGAGACCTTGAATCAAAGATTCATACTCGGATACATTATTAGTGCAACTGAATTGGAGCCTAAAGGAGAAGTAATATCTTACTTGTGCAGGAGAAACCAACATCACACCAGCCCCTAATCCATTTTTATTTCTTGAGCCATCAAAGTACATACTCCATATCCCACTCATATCTTCTTTAGTATCCACAAGATTGGGAATCAGAGCATCTTTTTCCAATATACAATATGTACTAAGACCTATCTCAAGGATTTCTGACATAGGATCAAATTGATATGCATTAGCCCATTCATCCAAGAATAAATCAGGTATCTCTGCTAGGGAAGTGGTGGGCTCATTCACTATGTCATTCTCATCCATCTCTAGGATAGGGCAATTCACGTTGATGAAATTAGGGGTGTAGGTTTCAGTATGATGGAGGGCTTGAGGCTCTGCTCTAATTGAAGCATTGGCTCCATATCTCATCTTAAAAAACATATATGACCAGTCAAAGGATATGTAACCACCTATTTGAGTAGTGAAGTCCCTTGATAGATAGATGGCAAAATATGGCTTGACCTCAGCAATAGAGATATCTTGGGTTACAGTACAACTAGGGCATTCATGTAAGGTCATCTCCACATTCCTAAGGATCCCTACAGTCTTGACAGTACTATCATCCAACTGTAATACATCCCTAACAATGGGCTAATATTTCATTCCTAAAGCATCAGCAACACACCTAAGCATCACTGAACTGCTAGCCCCTGAATCAATCATGCAATTATGGACTAGTTTACCCCCTATAATTAGAGAAACATAGAATGGAGGAGGTCTAACCTTTTTTCTTGTTTCTACTTCCCTTGACAGTTGTACTAGGCTTGTGGCACTTTCCATGCTGAGTGTCTGATTCTTTGGTTCAATCCTTTCCAATTCTTGTTGCAGCAACCTCTTTTGCATGGGTATAGTAGCAACAACATCCCACATGGAGATATTCACATTTGTCTTCTTCATTTTCTCTACCACACTGAATGGCATAGCAGGTGTTTTGGTGGAAGTTTTGGGAGCTGCATTTGTATGAGGTTGAGATGGAACAACCTGAGGATCACTTGTTTCCTTTCTGCCATGATTTTGCCTTTGCTACTAAAAGGTACTTGATTGATTATTTGCTGCTTGCTCATGAGATACTGCATTTGAAGTTGAGGTCTGATTGGGAGGAGGAGGGATAGCATCTTCCATAGCTCTTCTTTTGCTTCTAGTGTTATGAGCAATGGAATCCTAGTTTACATTACAATGCTCTTCCATCTGATGATTCATAAAAGAGAAATCACCTTGTCTTTGCATATCTAAGGCATCTTTAAATTGGTCCTCCTTGTATGATTTTTTTGTTGTAGGTTCTTGGATTGTCAAAGCCATGAAAGATTCAACCTTCTGACACATAAAATAGGCATAGGAGTAGTTGTAGGATGGACAAAAATCCTGATCTTGGGCCATGTTGTTTTGAGGGACTATGGCCCTACTTTGGTTTACATTTGAGGTCGAAGCATGGCCACCCTGCCTACTCTGATCAAAAGAATTGTTCCAATGATTAGGATTTGGAGGCCTACCACTGCTTGGAGTTTGATATTGCAATTGATGAAGTTTACTACCTTGAGCTTGCTGTCTATCTAAAGTCACCACCTTGTTGCTCACTTTCTGCATCATAGAGGAGTTCTCCTCCAGCTTCTTCCCATGATCTTGCAATCTTTTCTCTAGGTTCTTCTCTCTTTTATCCATGTTCTACATTAGAGATTGCATCATCTCTTTGATTTCATCTATCCCATTTGAAGATGTAGAAGCTTGAGGGACTAGGACAAGGGATTGTGATGTAGAAGTTGTGGGAAGGGGAGCCATTACTGGTTGATGGTTTGGGACATCAAGGAAGAAGGGCATAGGAGGCCTTGGAGCTAGCTTACCTCCTTATATCAATATATTTTCTGCCCTTATTGCTATGTCATAAGCATTAGGCAAGGTATCCCCTCCCATAGTATGGATTGTAGTGTCAATATCACTGTTAAAAGCTCTAAGGTAATACAAGAAGGCATTACCAGGGGTAGGCTTCACTAAGGCAGGTATTCTATCCCATGTCTTTTGAAATATATAATTAAAATCAGCCATACACTCATGGGGGGATCTTTTTATAGTGGTCAACTATTCTAAAAGTGACAAATAGTCACTTTTATCCTCAAAATGTTTGCACAATCCTGCTCTTAATCCATCCCAATCTGTTATAGAACCGTGAGCTAAACCTCTATACCATTGTAGTGCTTTTCCTTTCAAGGATGAGGCTAGGAGCCTAACTACAACATCATCCTCTATAATACCATGAATATTACAAACATTTGAAACTTCTTGAATGTGTTCTAAGGGGGAGATAGAAGTTTCACCAGTAAACTCTGGTAGACTTTTGAGTGCAGCTATTGGTATGTCATGTCTTTGGGCTAATAAGAGAGGGCTTCCACCAGTAAAGGTGGCAAAAGTATGAGCTCTAGGCAACGCCATATAGACAAGTGATCTATTGATATGTATTGATGGCAGTCTAGGCTGAGATGTAACAGCAGGAGGAGTAGAGATAGATCTTGTAGGGGTATTTGTTACTACTGCACTCCTAACTGGTGATAGAGATATTCTAGTCTTCCTTCTTCTAGGGTTTGAAAATGAAAGCTCTTGATACTAGAACTTACCTCTAGAAGATGCCCTTGTTTCAGCTCTGGGCATGAATCACTGCAACTTTGGTCTGGAACCAGATATGTATTGAAGCTCAGAGTCACCAAGTACTTTGAAGGATGAGCCTCTTGAAGGCTTAAACACCAAAGCCAGTACTATCTCCTCAGTATTGGTCTTGAAATCTTCCCTTTTGACACCAGTAGCCTTGAAATTTTTTGAAAGATTTTTTTGTCCCACCGGGCGTGCCAAAAACTGTTGTCACTTAGGTTTGCACCCTTGTCCAAAGCCTATGCATGAGGACAACCTAGTGAAACATGGAAACAACCTCCAAGCTATGGGACTTGAACTGTGAGGTTGAGTCTCTGGAGAAGGCCAACTTCCTCTTACTATCAGGATGCACCTAACTACTCTTGGAGAGGAAAAGGGAGAAGGAGAGCATGAAAGAAAATCTACCTAATCTAATCTAAAGAGGTGATGCACCAAAATAGAGTGTTTAGACCAATCTTTGCCCATATATGCACTATTGAACTAGAATGAAACTAAGGATATACACATTCAAACTTGCTTTAATCTAATAACCACATGCAGATCAAAAAATCCAAGATAAATGACACAAGGAAAGAGAAGATTCACTTATATATCATTCATAGGCCAGAAGGGATATAGTCATGCAGATTACAGACTTCCACAAAACAATGGCAAAGGCAAAGAGTTCTTGCACTTTCATACCAATGGCTGAAGGAGATAAAGTAGAGAATCATACAGTTTAGAGGCACAGGGGAATTTATATTAGAATTGCATAGCAATAGCAGAGAACAACAGAGAATGATTGACCTTAACAAAATCTACAAAATCTGCCTTTATAGTGCAGGCATAACTGAGATTTTCCCTCCAAGACTATCCTGCAACCACCGCCATCAAGTCCTGCAGGGAACAATCATGGGAATCTAAAGAAAATTTGATCTTTGTTGCAAAAAACTACCTTGAGAAGATAGAAATGTTGCCATAATTGTGCCCTGACCAGGTAGATAGATTGGATCGGGGTGGTAGAGTGTTCCTTCGCGTTCAACATTCACTTCTGGGTGGTTGGGATTGATTATAGAGATTAAATCTACAAGATAACCCAACTTTCTTCATTCTTGAGCACCTAAATCAGTGAAGTCAGCAAGTCAACTAAACCCTAGCACTAGAATGAGCCACGTGGTCCAACAACCTTATTTCTTTATGCCACCTTGCAAGGTCTTCCCGAGTTTGACCACATCTTTTTTTACTAACTGCACCAACTTGCAAACCCCTGACCATGACGGTCACATTAACTACCAGCCGCTAACTGTTACTACCCACACTGGACCCACCAGGACATGTGTCACTTAGGCGCTATGTCGCTATGGATATCCTCCGAGCACCTCCTCAAAGGGAGATAGTGCCCAGCATTGATTTTCCTTAGATTTGATGATCATGGAGACTTGTCAAAATATTGCACTATGCCTTAACCTTTAGGGCCCACAAAACACTTGGCATCCATCTCAACAACCGTACCACACTGGACAACATCTGGCATCTAACTGGCGATTCATGGAGAAACTAGTCCTGCAGAGACACGTGACAGCTACTCGCTTTCCCGCATTTTTTAATCTCCTCGCATCTTGATAATGCGAGAAAGCGCCAGCCCTTGATCTAGGGAGATCTGACGGTGCCCGTAACTTGTACTTTCTGGACCTGCATGACCATCTACCATGACATCACCTGGGACACGCATCAACAGACCACTTTCCCGCATTGTCAGAAGGTTTGACAAAGCTCAGAATGTGGGGAAGTGGGCACCAATAGAATTGCCAGCTTAGCTAGCCATCCTATCCATCCTGCGGCCCACAGAAGAAACACGGACCCACCTGCCACGCGTCGCAAAAAGGCTTTCCTGCATTATTTAAAAATCGTGCATCTTGATAATGCGGGAATGCGATGATTGTCGATTTGGGAAGATCTAAAGGTGAGGAAAGTTGCACATCGGCGAGGAAAAACATTAAATACCTTGGGCATTAAAATATCATAAATTAGGCGGGTAGCCGTTGGGTAGGCCAAGTAAGCATTTAAAATTCAAATTTCGGCGAGGCGCAAAAATAAGCAACAGTAGCATCATTCATATCAAGTTAATATAGATTACCTTTAGTCTAATCACCTTTCCCAATTAGTTTCCCATCAGTGTCATAGATCTTAGCTATCTTATTCTCAAACTCAACTTTGCAACCTAAACTATTCAGTTGTGACACACTCAACAAATTATAGTTAAGTCCTTCAACATAATAAGCATTATAACAAATGATCTTTTTTGTGAGTTTGATAGATCCTTTTCCTTTTATCAGATAGGGTGCATCATTACCAAACGTTACACTATTTCCATCATAATAATTTAGGGTAATGAGCTTACTTTTATCTACATTCATGTGATGTGAAGGCCCACTAACAATGATCCATCTATCATTCTTGTTCACACAAGATTCCAGTGCAGTTGCCTCATCCTCATCATAATCATCCTTTATTGCAACATACACCACTTCATCATCATAGTCATTAGATCCATCTCTGATTTCCCCTTCTGCAATGTAGCAAGACTTTTTCCTTTTTCTTTGTAATCTTTGTTGTCCTCGTCTCTTTTACTTTTGTATTTGTCTCCATTTCTATTTATCTTCTTCTATGGACATCTAGCAACAATATGACCAAACTCATTGAAATTAAAACACATGATAGGTAACTTACCTTTAAATTTTCCTTTACCTTTGTGAAATCTCCTTTCTAGCAGTGCTTCAAACTATTCTACATCTTTCTCATCTATATCACTAGTACTAGAAACATATTTTACCTTTTTCTTCTTCTCTTTAGGTTCCTCTAATGATAGTTTAGCTTTAAAAGAAGATTCAACATTCTCAAATTTGAAATTATCAAAATTAGAGAGCTCAAAGACAATGACCCTACCTACCAAACCTTCAAGAGTCAAATTAGAACTTGGTATACATCTGAATTCTTGTATGGCATAAACTCTAATAGCATAGATGGACAACATTATTCTCAATACTTTTCTTAATATAGTCTCATCATCAATTTTACTAGTAGCTCTTCTTATAGCATTAACAAAATCTTTTATTCTAGACCAATATTGAGAAACATTATCACCTTCTTGTATCCTCATGTCATTAAACTTACCTCAAGAATTGTAGATTTGGTTCTCAAAACATTTGCATCTCCTCCATCAATGGTGTGAAGAGAATCCCACATATTTCTTGTAGAATCACAACCCTTTATGTCTTCAAACTCAAAATAACTTAGGGCAAAGGAAATCTCCAAAATTTTCTAATTATTTTCTTTCTTCTTTTTCGAGTCATCAGTGGTTAGGGCTCTAGCAGGGTCGACATGCTTAGTGATGATGGTAGATTGTGCATGGTCTCCAAGATCTCCTAGGTGTAGCTTCATCAGACATTTCAATGTAGGTAAGTTCTCCTTATTGAGCTTGGGTACCTCTCTTTTTAACATTTTGATCTTTTTCTTCTAATACCTTCAAACTAGTCCTCTTAAGAACTATGGCTCTGATACCAATTGTTGAAATTCTTTAGAATAATTGAGAGGAGGGGTGGATTAGTTGTCCAAGGTCTAGATGTACAAATAAAACTTTTCAATGCTTAGTAGACCCATAACCATAAAACCTTATTATGCATGCATCCATTAGATCATACATACTTAAACTTTGTAAGTCTATATACTATATCAAAACAACTATGTAGAAATGTAAACATGAAATATAACAAATTCAGTGACACATTTGACACAAGGATTTTACATGGAAACCCAATTTGGGAAAAACCACCAGTAACATGCTCATATTTCTCACTTTTCTAGAGTGATGCCATGTGAAAGGCTAACCCTATTAAAGGTTACAATACACATTGTTAAATCTGACCTGGTTAAGAGATTTCAATCACCTTGTTAGGAGTGAGCCTTGTTAGAGAACTTTAGACCATTCCATTAGAATGTCACCTGGTTAAAGGATTTACAAATGACTGTTAGTTCAACCTTAATCCAAAGGATGTACCTTAGATTGATACAATGATTAGAAAGTAATAGTAAGGCTTGATCTGATAACAAATTATAACTCACCTGTAGATTATAGATCTTTGTTTTAGTCCTCCATCTTGCTTTCCATTCACACACTTCAGCTCTGATAGCTTGTTCACCCTTCAAGCATTCATAATCTCAAGCCTTCTTTCTTTTCATGCCAATTGTAGTATCTTATATTTGGCCATTGAATGAAGCAATACCCTAGACTCTTTTTCTTCCTTAGGTTCTCACACGTGACAACCTTTTCTTCTAACCAGTTATCTCTATGAATAGAGAATCAAGATCTTTTTCAGCTGAACCACAATCGTCCATTTTAGGGTTAGGTAGGATTAGGTAGTATATATTGAATCTACCCACTTTTCCATTTGGTTCCCCTAGATTCTTCTACAATCTTCCTTGAATTTTCCACAAAATGGTTTACCTTGAATTTTGTGCCACCAGATCATCATAGTTATCTTCCATACGCTTCACACAATTCAAGAAAATAAAATAGTTGGTTTAGATTTGTCAAATCTTTGATTTAACAAAAATACTGGCACTCGACATCAATATATTGTCACTCATCTTTTATACTCTTCTTCCACTTGTTCAACACTAGTTTACTTGGTGAAGACTAAAGTTTATTGATTCTTAGCAACAACTAAACTTTACTTAGCATATACTAACGATCACTTGACTTGCACTAACTACTTGGCAAGGCTTGGTAGACACTTTTCATGCTTGATCTTCTTCCATTCTTAACTTGAGTAATCTTTCATTTCATACTTTAAGTAGATAAACAATACACTATAGTATAAATTTCTTACTTGGTCTTAGTGCTTCTTTTACATAACAAATAACTCAACCTTTCTCTAGGTGTTATTGTTATCTCCTCTTTTCAAATCCTCTTCATCAATCAACTAAATGGTAGCTTTCAGACCAAAAAGAAATTGTTTCACCAACATGTAGCAAGTTTGACATCATTAAAAAAATAATGATTATTCCATTATAGGTTCTTCACTTCAAAACAATCTTATATCAACAAAGGACATTTAGTGGGAATACATTCTAGTTGGTAGAAATGCAATCTCATGGGGTATTCTAGGTTTGGGGAGTTGGTCATTATGGGAATGAATTTGGGTTGACAAGGGTGTATGGGTATCCATGAATGTGGTCCCCTAACTATGGGAATTCTTTTGATATGGAGACTTGTGGTATAGCGGTCTCTGGTTAGTGGGATAAAATGTATGCTATGAAAAATAGTGTGGAAAGGATACTAAATCAAAGTTAAACAGCCAATAATCTAATTTAATAACAACATATATGAGAAGAGTTGTAGGTTGAAGGAAAATAAACTTAAGAATGCTAAAACCTTGTCCTCCAAATTGCTTGTAATGTGTAGATGATTTGTCCAAAATGGATGTCTACTCGATAGTCTTGCTTCAAGATTCAAGGATGGATTCAATAATGGATGATTAGTTGAAAATTGGGTATAGTAATGGTACTTTGGTATCTTTTGGCTCTCAAAATAAATTTACTATAGATTATGGACTAATTATGAAGGATGCAGGGTCTAATTTATAGGCCAAGGGTAAGGGAAATGGATGGCCAAGATGTAAAGAAGAGAGATTGCATAATAAATTTACTATAGATACACTAACTATGAAGGATGTAGGGTCCAAAATTGTACAAGTGATTTAGGAAGGTGACTAGTCATAGTTAAGAGGGTGATGATTCAACTTAGATGAGAGAGTGATATGGCTAACAAGTGGACATGCTAGAGAAATGCAAGTGGATAGATGGATTGAATAAGTTTAATTATTTAATTAATAAGCTTACTATGAGTGCATGGCTTGAATTAGGTCAAGGACAGGTTGAGAATTTAGTTAAAGTTTGAGGATTCAATTAGTTGAATTAATTAATCAAATGAGGTGATTTTGGTATTAAATTAAATAGTTTGTACAAATTTATTCAGTTTAAAAGAGTAAAGGAGATTGAGTTAATGAATCAGACTATTGGTCATCATTTGATTATTAATTGAACTATAGTTAATCAATTGAATTAATTAACTAGGGCATAACATAAATTAATCAAATATTTAATATTTAATTAATAGTACCTTAGAAGATGACTAAATATAATTACTTAATTGTGTGAAGAGATTTAGGTGTCTATGAGTAGAAGACACAATATTTATAACATTTGATTATCTCATCATGATCCTTTTAATCAAAATATCTATGTACCAATTCATTCTTATTGAAAATTTTATATCTGGCTATAGGGTAATATTCACATTTTAATCATCCATAAAATTATGAATAATATAAAAAGGTGATTGCTTTATCATATATACTATCACTTAAGTCTTACCTTATTCATATAATCAAAATGTGATAAAACACAACTATACAGACTTTGTTCTTGGTCCTTATAATGCCTTGTACAAACCTTGTCTTAAAAGAGTTATGTGAAAATATTCAAAAAACCTAATCTCTAAACCAACAAAATAAGAAATCATGGAGCATATTATGCCATAAAATGGCCTCATCACAAAGCATCAAACTTAAGAGGTATTAGCCACAAGGATAAAATAAGTGCTAAATAAGAAGAGTTTTTAGAACACATGAAATCATTTCATGATCAAGTGAAGCAACATTTGGAAGTCGTGGATTAGAAGTAAAAGGAGAGATCAAATCAGAAGACAATATAAATAATTTCAAATTGGATATGGGGTAATGGTATATTTAAGAAAGGGAAGATATCTTGTAGGAACATAGAGTAAGCTAAAGATGGGAAAATTTGGACATCTTAAGATCTTGAAGAATCTGATTTGGGTGATTCATATGAAGTTGAGTTGTTAGATGGAATAGATATATCACCTATATTGAAATTTTTAGACTTATATTTATACCATGAGAAAAGATTCAATGATTACAATGGGTTATATGTGGAGAAATGGTATCCTAAGAAAAAAATTAGTTAAAATTGAAGACATTTTAGATTGTAAAGTTGGAAGAAGTACATGTGGTAAATAATTCTTTGAATATATTGTAAAGTGGAAGAACATATTAGTTGATTATTCCTCTTGGATTTCTCATCATGGGGTATATCTTCGTAGTTTTCCTTTAGATTCAAAGAGAGAATCTCACTTTTTATTTTCCAGTGTCTCTAATGTAGGATCATCCTTGGTTCATGGAATTCTTGCATTAACCAAAAATATTTCCCTTTAATTTTGTTCTTTTTTGTCTTACTCAATTATTCCTTGTGTCTCATTTTGAATTGATTTTGATTGGCACAAAAAAATCATAACTCTTGCATCATATTCTTGACATCATGCTAGATCTATATCTTGGTTCACATCTCTATCCACTACTTCACAATGGAGGTCTCTTGGATTCTTAGTGAGATCTATTTTTTCTTTGTGTTTGATAGGTAGTTGGAGCTTTATGATCTTACAAATAAATTCTATGATTTGTGAACCTTTTTGGTGTATCTCACAATGTTCATAAGCCCTTGGTCAACGTCTCCTTGGGATCATGATTTATTTAAACATCTTGGTGGGGAGTTATTCATAATTTGGGTCATGATGTATATTTATTTTATGTTTTCCTTATATTTGAGAATATGATCTTTCTAAGATGACATACTTCTTAAAATTGTCTATATATTGATGTAATTGATCTTTAGGAAGGAATGAGAGTTTTGGAGAGAAGAATTACTCTTGGAATTGAAGAATATTTTTATTTTATTATGTACTTAGGCATGTATGCCTTCTATAAAGTATCCATGTTGTTGGCCAATTGTAATTGAATTTCATGACTCTATGATACATCAAAGGTTTTATTTTGCATTCTCTCAATTTTTTGTTGATATTTCCATTGTGTTGACTCTTGTTGCATGGCCTAGATAGTTTTCTTTTAGGACCCACCAACTGTGATTGCATCAAGAAGTAAGGATGACATTATTACTTTCTATAAATACATAGATATTGTGAGACATCATCACATAATGTGTGCTACATTTTTGTTGTGTTGTTTTCTTAATTTTCTTTTTCCTTTTTCATTCTTGACTCGTGTTGATTCCCATGTGTGCTAAGGTTAATATGTAAGAGGCATAGTTCATACCTTGAACTTCAAAAACTTCAACTTATGACAAATTATATGATTTTGGAAGATAAAGTAGCATAATCCTTAGCTAAACTAATTTTTTGCTCAAATTTATTCTCGATACTTAATCGACTTCCATTTTATACCCTGCATATCATCAATGCTTGACATCAAATATTTTTTAAAAAATTCTATAGGACTAAATTGCATGATGTGACCTTGTTTTCTCTTTTAGTATGTTAATTCATTTATCTCATGCATATTATTTAAAAATCCAAATTTAGTATGATTGAAATGTGATAAAATGTATTAAAATTGAATAACTAATACTTGTTTTTATATTCATCTCTAAGGTGATTATCACGTCATGGGTTCACACAACATATCAAATGCATTTCCTTTAGCAATCTTATAATATTAATAGTTATGCACACATAGTAACTTTTTCCACTTGTAAACATGTATTGGTGATTATACTTTTTTTAATTTTTAGGAGATTAATTAATTATTGAGACAAAATGAGGCATATAAAGTTTACTTGCATGCAATTCTTTGTTTGTATTCATTTGTAACCCCTCATATCAAAAGGAGTTATGTGAGCATATGTGAGTGAGTTCAATAAAAATAACCCAAGATTAAGGAGGATTGAATTATTGTCAAGAAGCAATCAACACATGATATAAAAAGAATATTTAACTAAGCTATGTGACATAAAAAATCACTTATGTCAATCAAATCTAAGTTAAATTTCATCATAAGCTTCAAATTGCACACCTTAAGTAGAGTTTTAATTATTAATTATTAATCACAATATTACAAACTATAATTAATGTTTACTTATTTCCAATTGATTTCTATAACAATTCCTTTTGTGGACTCTTGCAATTTTCATTGGAATTTTGTTGTAGTATAGTGGGGTTGTAAATTTGAAAAGATTCATATTTTCTTTTCAAATTTTGAGCTACATGGCAAGGCCAGACAAGGTGAACATTTCACTAAAAACATATCCCCTTAGTAATGTTTTCTATGTCAATGTGACCAACTAATAATTGCAATTGTAATGAGATTTTTTGTGATGAGCAAGACATTAATTTGAATATTGGGTACTAGGATTTTTTTGGATTACAAAATCTAATCGTAATCCATAAACCTCTTCTTTCCATAATGATGTTGGAATTTTCACAAGAGGGAGTGCCCAAGTTGGAAATAGAAATAGTGGAAATAATGGAATGCTATTAATGCATGGATTGCCTTCATTTATTTTAGAATCATGTATATTTTCTCTTTGTCACTCAAATTACATTTTTTTGCATTCTTGTGATCTCTATGTATCTCTCAACTCTAGTTTTCAACACCATGGGAGGGGATAGAGTTCAAGTTGAACTCAACAAGAAAGGCAATCTCAATAAAAACCCTATGGTCTAGCACATTAGTAAAGATGAGGTTGTGGCATAGTTCTTCAAGAGACTAATAGGATGCAATGAATGCCTCTAACCATAATTTATCTCCTCATGGATTGAGAAATGTTTTTTTATGATTGATATTTTATTTGAAATAAATGAAAAATTTATTACAAGAGTCATTGGCCTTTTGATGATGAGTCACAATAGAAGAAAATCAATGGGGTTTTGGACATGGAAAGTCTCAACTTACTTTTCAAAAATAGTGAGAACCCTATCAAACTACGTGGTGGATATGGTTGCAAATAACTTTGTCCTTTGTGTGATTTGGTATGTTTAATGGTAATATATTTTTCCCTCGAAGGAATATTGGGTGAGTATTATTGTTATCATATATGTTTCTTAAATCATTTTAGAAATTACTATATCACTATGGCCTTGTCTTTAGCTCTGGCCTTGTCTTTAGCTCTATTGTCTATGGTCTTGTCTTTAGCTCTATCATTTTCAATATTGTTGGAGAAATGCTCAAACAATGAACAAAGAAAGATCAACAAGGTTTTCCTAATGCACCATCTAACACAATGGTTGGAGATGAGCCAAATTTAATATACATGAAATAGATTGAGATTTTGAAGCCACTAAAGAAACCAACATGCTCTGCTAGTCTACTAGATTGGCTACTAAGCTTGTAAAAAAATTGTAAATGTTAAAGGTGGAGTTGATTCGAAAGAGGGTGGACAAGTGACTCAATTGGTAAAGTTCAAAAGGGGATAAAGTATTTGAAAGGGAGATCTACTTTGTTACTCTGAGTAGTTCCTCTAATGCCTTCAAGAGCCTAAAACAAAATCCCTAGACTTTACCACGAAAGTAGCCATTGAGGTGAAAGCTAAGCCACCCAACATTAGCAAGGCTATGACTATTCTTAGTGGAGAAAGTGGTAATATTGTTAACACTTGGGAAGAGATAGAATAAAAAACATAATTGTTTCTATGGAGAAGTGGCTTGAAAATGTCTCTCGCTTTATGTTAAAGATCATGCACAACTTAACCACCATATTGTGTTTTCTACAAAAGGATACGTTTAGAGTGGAGGATGAGAAGGAAGGAAACCACAAGGAACTTTATAAGTTTCATACAAAATGCTAGGTGATGCAAATGTTGACTAAACCATGCAAGTCAAAGGATAATTCAAGATTAGGTCCCTCCTTTTTTAGATTATTGTTAGCAGCCCATATGGCCTTGTCTTTAGCTTTGTCATTTTCATTATTATTGTTATTTTTGGCTTTACTAGTTTATTTTGGTAATGACCCTACATGGTCTCCTTCAAAGAGTTTTATGACCCTTTGATTTTATACAATAGATGATGATTGTGTTATTAGTGATTACTATAGACATGATTCTTGACGTGGTTTAAACTATGTGGATGTTGATTAAACTATTTTTATATTTGAATAGAATATTGTTATTATGTTACGATTGCTAATTTATCATTAGTTATCCACTCAACTATTATTTAAGAGAGACAACTCTCTTATTTTACTACTTTAAATATTAAAAATTAATCTATAACTAATTAAAGAAATTAAAAATCTCATTAAAACAACTAAACCTTTCTTATCCCTCTCCATTTAAATTGACATTTTCAACTTTATTTGAATTTAAAATATGATTGCTTGTGGTGTCATAACATTTGAATTGGATCTGAACTCTTGTAAAGAATCTTATCCTAAGGTTGAGTTCGATAATTTTACTCTTGGCATAACATATATCTCTCCTTCTCAATAACGAAAGCTCTTTTAGATATGGAATCTTAATTCCCACCCGGAAACAAAATTCAAAAGAATCTTATAATCGGAACTTATATATCATAAATACGAGCATATTATATTCTTCATATTTTTAATAGTTTAAAAATCGACTGCGGGTCCCACATTAATAATTTGCCCGTGTCTTGCAACATGTCACGTGATTATTTTTGGCAGCATTCAAAAAACAAGCGATATAAAACCATGCTTTGTTCCTCTCAAAATGTTTGCAGCTTTTGGTGATGATGACGTGGAATAATTATCAGGGGACCCACTTCAATGATCTTTTCAAGCTCGCATTTGCTAGGCATATTCTATATGACCTCTTTACCTTCCATACATGTTGATTGATGCAATCTTTAACTTATGCCTGTCTTTAAAAATACTTTATTCTCCATGATAATTGCATGACCATGTCTTTTATCCCACAAGAATGCAACCTTATTTGTTTTTTCATATAATTTGAAAGCACAATTTTTGGTTCTAGTTTGTGATGTTGAATTACTTCAATTCATTGTTTCAATGTGATTGGAGATAATATTGTTCACATATTATAAAGAAATAAATTTATTTAAAATAATGGGGAAATTGTTAGTCGAGATTAAGTTTCTGATCACAATAAGTGAAATGTTGAAATAGAAGTAGAAATCCTTTGTTATTTGTCATGGTGTTGATAATGATTGAAAGCACTGTCTTAAAGATCAAGAATAAAAACAAACTCATTTTTTTGTTTTTCTATAATTTGAAAATTCAAGTTTTGGTTTTAGCTTTCTTAGCATTAATTATTTGTATGTGGTGTTGAATAATTCTAATTCAATGTTTCAATGTGATCAGAGATTGGATTGTGGGGGACTCATTGTCATTTCATAGTGTATAAGGAAATAAAGTTGTAGTGGGGAAAATTCTAGTTGAAATTAAGTTTGAGATCAGAATAAGCGAAATGTTGAGATAGAAATACAGTTCATTATTACTTATCATAGTGTTGTTATTGATTAAAAACATTGCCATGGAGACAAGATCTCAAACTAAGAATAAAAGTATTGCTCAAGAATTTAAGATAGAGATATCAAATATCTCTAGAATCTAGGAGTATGTTAGATTTTTGTTTTTATTTTTTACTATTTTTCTTTTTTTCTATTATGCCCATTTTTAAAATTTCCCTGTTAGTACTTTTTTATGTGCCCCATAGTCAGTGGTGTTGGAAAATATCTTTTTTGCCCAACTACTAATACAAAAGAATCTATTGACTTCTTTTATGGTTAAAGATGTGATATTTCAAATGTATAAAATTGTAATGCCTCAAGTATATAATTGCATGTAGTCTTTTTTAACCTTTGTAATTTAGATCACATTTTGTATAGTGTCTTTCATCCTCATCATAATGTTCAATCGCATAGTGTTAACCTATTAAAGAAGTGCTCAAGAATTCAACATAGAGATTATCAAAGATTCCTATGGTCTAATATTAGGTTGTACTTATGATTTTTCCTTTCAATGCTTTTTATTCTACTATGTCCACTTCTAAAATTTGCATTGAGGTTCTCTACAATTTGTTTATTAGAATTTTTTCTATATTTTTTAAAGTTGATAATGTTGGAAAACACCTTTTGAGGCCACAACTAATAAAAGGGAATCTATTGCATTCTCTCATGGTTGAAGCAATGGTATTTCTATGATTTGTGACAAATGCATAAGATCATAATGCTTATAAATAACAATCGCATGTACTCTTTTTCACCTTGATAATTCAAGTTGCATTAAGTATAATTGTTTCCATCCTTATTGTAATGATTGATCACAAAGTGTCATGTAAATTGTCTTGAGACACATAATTTAAGCAAAAAAACTATATAGAGTTGTTACCAATAAAATGTAAAATCTTATGTTTTTCTTGGTGGCAATGGTTCAATGGGAATGTCATAAGATTGAAGACGCATGAAAAAATACACTAAATTGATGCAATTAAGATAGCTAAGATTGAGTTGAGATTAACAAAACTATGACTAACACTCTAAAAATGGATGGATATAATATGAGTCAATTGTAAATCAACTTAAGATGATGTCCTTAAATACAAATCATAGACATATAATTCAATAACTTAGATGCACAAGATCTTAGATAATAATTCTATTCCAAAATCGTCAACCTTGGAAGTTACAGATTCTAGAGCATGCATTTATGTTATTTTATGGAGAGAAAAAAGTTGCATCACGCGCATTTAATATTATTGCATAAAATAAGTGTGTTTGTGTAAGGATTTTTGTATGCATTTTCACATGCATATTTGAGAACATGTTTTCACATGCATGCCTAACATAAGTTCACTTAGTTGAGCCTAACTTAATTTAGTTCAGTCTACTTGGGGTTCAATTTTCCTTTTTGGCACTAGTTTCCATATCATGTTCTAAGTTTGCATATCTAGCTTTAGTTAGCTTTTATCTCTATTCTTAGAGACTTTCTTTCTATGAAAAAATAATTCATTGAAAGAAATGTAATCATCTTGCTATCTTTGCACTTGTGAAATATTACAAAACTTGTGCGGCTCTCCTTGTGGGAGATCTTTTTATTTTTTTGTTTGACCTTACAAGTTCTTGCATTGTAAAATTTAACATGGTATGAAAGCTTCATAGCTCCAAAAATATATGCATCATAGGGAATATAATATGGATATCACGGACATATGTGTGGAGTACATTTTGTGTTGGGAGATAGGAGACTCCCCTCAAACTAAAGATGATGATAAATTTTTAATAAAATCATTAGATTTCATGTTGAATGTATCCTAAGTTTCCATGACAAAGTAAACTTTGGAGCCACGTGACCTTGACTAGATTAGTAAATGGTCAAATCTTTTTTATTCTTTAATGAGAACTTATAAGTTTGATATATTTTGGATTTCATGTTTTTAAAATAATTATTCTTACATAAAATTCATATCTATATGTAAATCTTTATATGTGACAAGTGAATTGGACCCTAAAATCCTCATTAAAAATTTAGTCCCATGTCCAACTCAACATGTTAAGAATATATATTTTAATCATATTAAGATTCTTATATATTGAAATTAATTTTCTTACTAAGAGTATTTTTTAATGAATAATTCCAATTTAACTTTACATTAACATAAAAAAATATTGTAATGGCCTAAATTTGTGCCCTTGTGTAAATTGTCATTTTACGTCACCCTCTCCTTAGCCTAAGAATCAAATTCCTTTTCATCCACCTACATCCATTTTCCTATCTATGTCATGAGCCTCTTTGAAATGGTGATCACTTAGCTTGGATGACTTACGATACATGTGCTCCATAGAGACATTTGCACAGTGCGCTAGCATTTACAAATATGCACAAGTATAAGTTGTTGTTAAGGCATTTAAAAATGCTAGGCTGTAACCATAATGCTTGTTAAGGGGGAAATATGAATCAAGGAAAGTAAACCTAAGTTCATCACATAACCACATTTATGTTGAAGTTGATGAAAGATCAATCCCACAGCTCCCAAGAATCACCTGCATGCAAAAACCTTTCATAGAAAGAGAGAAGAAAAGGCTATGGAGGTTGGAATTTCTAGATCCACAGATGAGACATTTTTGATGAGCAAAAAGAGAGATTTCTATAATCAAAAGTGAATGAATTAAAATTACAAAGAGATCAATCCTTATAAAAGGAGATCAAAACCCTAACAGGTAAAACCTAGGGTGCATGATAATAATTAATAAAAGAATTAATTATTATATGCCCAAAGTTTAGCTTAAGTAAACTAGAGATAATAAATGATGTCATAATTAAATCAATATGATTTAATTAATAAGAAAACAGTTTATTTTATTTTATTTTTAAACAAAAGGCAACAACACCTATATAAAATCATATAATAAAAAGAGTTTTTACATAACATATAAATACTAAAGAAAACATAGCATTCAGCTTGAGGGTGATGAACAGAAAGAAATATTATACTAATCCTAAATAGAAGAGTAATGTGAACTGTGGAGGAGATGACAGAAAATCCCATAAACATGTCAGGGAGTTTTACAAAAAAAGACCCAAAACTATATTGCAAAGACTACGAGTCATAGGTAGAAGCCATTATGTCATTTGAAAACAAAAGTTGAACAAAGAAGTAGGCACTATTCATCCATTATGTCTTGTGGTTGAGGCATATTTCTAAATGTCTCAAAAAATGTGTCCACCAGTGCTAGAAATTACCTCTGGAAGTGTACCAATTTTGTACCAAATTTGTCTCGATTTGTGTGCCAAATATTTCGATCAGCATATCAAAAATCTTGATTTTTGCACCCTAAAAATCTTGGGATGCACGCCAAAAAATCTCATATGCGCACCAAAAATCTTGATTTTTCGTTAAAAAAATCTTGATTTGTGTGCCAAAATATGTCAATTTTTGAGCCAAAAAATCTCGATTTACATGTTGAAAATCATAACATTGCTACCTTAGGAAACTTGCCAAATCTGGGAGCAATATTTTTTTGCCTCAAATTCCAATTTTGTCCAAATTTGATAAATTTTATATGAAAATAGGGGTTTTTGGGCACTATGAGCTCAATGATAATGTCTGTTTGGGCTCAAAGTGACAAGAAAATCAATGACCCCCCAGATTCAATACAAAATAACTCTGAAAAATGAAACCCTTTGAAAGAAAAAGTGTATATCTAAAAGCGAAGCCTGACCTCTCATAAACAGAACAAGGGCATGAAGATCTGGAGCTCTAATACCATGTTGAAGTTGATGAAAGATCAACCCCATAGCTCCCAAGAATAACCTACATGCAAACACCTGTCACAAAAAGAGAGAAGCAAAAGTTATGGAGCCTAGAATTCCCAGATCCACAGATGAGACATTCTTGACAAGCAAAAAGAGAGATTGTTATAATCAAAAGTGAATGAATTAAAATTACAAAGAGATCAATCCTTATAAAAGGAGATCAAAACCCTAATAGGTAAAACTTAGGTTTCATGATAATAATTATTAAAGGTATCAATTATTATAAGCCCAAAGTTTATCTTAAGTAAACTAGAGATAATAAGTGACTTAATAATTAAATCAATATGATTTGATTAATAAGAAAATACTTTATTACTCTAACAACTTACACAACTCAAAGAGGGAATCAAAGAAAATCCTCCTTTCAGTCCCAATTATAAATGAAAAGATCTAGAAAGATTAATGTTAGCCAAGTGATAAAGGAGCACTAATGCAAGTTGTGATCTAGTAAGTAGAATAAGGGAAATGATGCAAAAGTCCTTAAAATTTGTAATGCCCCACTTAGAGATCATTGGAGAAAGGATAAAAAAGGCTTATATATATATATATATATATATATATATATATATATATATATATATATATATATATAAGAGATGCCACAACAAGATCAACTGCACCAAAATGCAATGGAAAGCTAACATAAACCAATTGCCAAAGATCCCCAAGCATCAATACTAACCAACATGTTCATTAACCAAGGACATGAGTTAAGCATACAAGGTTCATTCCCAAATTATAAGTCTATATTATAAGTATATAAGTAAATAATTTGGAATCTATAGAGAATCCAAGTGAAGCATCAAGCTCTAGACCTAACTGGAAGAAGGAAAATTTTGTATGTCGGTCCCTAGTAGTGGTATAGGTAGCTACACCTCCCAACCATGTGGAACCTATCATCCCACTCTCACCATACTGATGGAATAGTGATTCGACCCCAAACAAAAATAATAGTCATCTAAGGCTAACACTCATGCCAAGCAGAATAAGGGATTGAAACCAAGATCATGAGACTATGCAATACAATAGACCTAGTTAGACACTCTATGGGATAACTATGTAGGGACTCTAGTAGTGTGTAGGTTGCTTGGCATTGGAAATCCCAAGCTAGATATGGTGTGAAAAAAATCCCTCAGGAAACCATCACACTATGCCCTCGCAACAACTTCTGTAGAAGACTGTAAAAAATTAGATGCCACACCCTCACACTAATACTACAAAGAACATTTAGGTGTATTCTTATCTAAATTAAGTTTTATTATCCATTAGTTAATTTGGTTATCACTTATTAGAACCTCTTCACAATAACTTTTTGGCCCTAGTGTGGGGTACCAAGAGAAGCCACTCCACACATCTACCCTACATACCCTTACTCATCACACGATGAGTGCCTGTAGGAAATGCATTTTCCCAATCCAACCCAAAATTGATAATCTTTCAACCAGCCTAAATTTGAGAGTTTGGGTCTCACAAGATCTCATCATGCGCACACCACATAGAACCCATAGGCCCATCTCATTAGGATCATGGAGATAATGACCCAACCATAGTTATAACAGATGAAACATCCAAGGCTAACACTCACACCAATCAGTGCATGACACAAGAACTCAAGATGAAACATATGACACATGATGGAATGCAATAGATTAGGTCACTAGCTAGACATGTATTAAAATAAGTATGTATGGACTCTAGTGGAGTGTAAGTTATTGTCTTTTACAAGCCCAGTTCATATAAAATGGTATGGTAAATCAACTCCGTCTAGAAGCCACATTTTGTGGTATGGTAAATGAATTCCCTCGAAAGGCCTCATACCATGCCCTTATACCAACTTCCATAAAAATATTTGATACCTTCTAGACACACCATCCTCACACCAATTCCCTCAAGATGTTCAGCTACTGCAAGATGGGTAGATCTCATACTTTATATTAATTTTTATTATCGTGTGTTTATTATTTAGTTATCACTTGTTTAGAACCTCTTTGTGTTACCTTGTGAGATAAGTTTGGGTCAAGGAACACAAGAGAATCCAGTATGCACATCTCCCTATACATACCCATGTTTGTCACATGTTGAGTGCCTATAGGGAATACAAATTACCAACCCAACCCCTAAATGAACAAACACGTAACAAACCTCTATCTAAGAGTTTGGGTCTCACAAGATCCCTCCATATGCACATGCACATGCTTATGGGTAGGCATGACCAACTCTACATAATAATATGATAAAACTAATACAAGATTTAGATTCAAGAAATGCAACAAACAAATCAAGCATTAACACACTCAAGAAAACACATTTGAGAGGAAACCATAATAAATCACAAAAGAAAACTCTCAATTGGTGACTTTACCAAGAGCATGGATTCCCATTGAATCCTCTAATCATCTTGTCAAAATACAAGGATAGAATGCAATGCTCAAAATGCACTTATACACTAAAATCTGACAAAATTTGATAAGAACCCAAAATTCCACATTTTCAATTAAAAGAACATTTTTGGATCAAGATATAAAATACTTGGGTGAACCCACAATAGTGTGTTACACATTTTTGGAGGTAGAAATTCCTCCAAAAATGTGCAAGACAAATTTTTGGCCCCAAAACTTTCGATAGAAAGTACTCACATAGTTTTGATAGAAAGTACTCATATAGTTTTGATAGAAACTACTTTTAATGGTAGTTTTGATTGAAACTAACTAAATAATAAAAATACATCATAAATAGTTTTGATATAAACTATTTTTTAGTTTCGATAGAAACTAAATAATTTCTATCAAAACTAAATAAATATGAAAATGTTAGCCTAAATAGTTTCAATTGAAGCTAACTAAAAATAGTTTCTATCAAAACTAACTAAACATGAAAATGTTAGCTTCAATAGTTTTGATAGAAACTAACTAAAAATAGTTTCTATCAAAACTATTCAAAAGTTGATAGAAAGTTAGTTTCTATTGAAACTAGTAAAGTAGATGGCTTTTACAAAGTCTATAATCTTTTCAGTTGTTTTCATGGCTTCTAGGATCTATTACTAGTTTTAGATGGAACACTGGAGACAAGTCATTTTGCATGACACATGTGCTTGGAATGAGATTTCTAATGACTATGGATTTGATACATTTTGAATTTTTTAGGTATATATTTTTTTACGTTAATTGAATAGAGGTTCGTTATAACAAATAAACCTCTATATTGGACACTCATGGAAAATTGTTCAATAAGATAATTAAAAAAATTAAAAATAAATACAGTCTCCGTATTTGAGTCCTCTTTCAACCAAAAAAATAAATTTTGAAATAGGGTAAATAGATAATAATATACATGTGTCAAAAGTCATGTATGTCCAAATTAATGTTAGCTCAACTTTTAACTCCAATAAAATATTAAATACTCAGTATAAAGACATTAGACCACCTCCATGGTTTGAGTATGGATGTTAGCAAACTAAATTCCAAAGAGTCATATTGATGTCTACTGTAGAAAAAAAGTTATGTGTGTCAAAAATTGTGTCACTTTTTAGAAATCAAGTATTTCATTACATACCAATTTTCCTAGGAGAAAAAAATTATTCAATCAAATCAATTTTTTAAAAATAAAATAAAATATATATTTATATTATACACAGAAAATCCTAAAAAACTCTAATTTACTTCATCTTTAAATTCCTAAGTGTTAAATGACAATTTGCATCCAAATGTGAAAGTTTTCTTGAAAAATCATAGTTCAGTATCAGTTTAGGCAAAAAAGTGTAACCCATTATCATGGGTCCACCCCCCTCAAAATTTCCTCTAATCATTCTAGCTCCATGATCCTACTCTTTATAGAAGAGGCTACTATCACATTATCTAAGTCTAGTCAAAAAAGGCAATAGAAAAATAATCAGTGACATGCATAATGAGGTGACTCTGAAAACAACTGAAAACCAAACTTTGAGGAGTTTTATGAATTCAAAAATCCACTTCTTAAATCTTCCCAAACTCCAAAAAATCCAATAAAATTCAAGTTATGGGCACACACACAACTTTTGACAACATAACATACCAAAACTTTCATTTTCAAAAACATAAAATATGGAAATACTCATACCTGGCCTAGTGAGTGAAAATTTTGAATGAAAAGGGAGGAAAATATTAGTTCTCAACCACTAAGCATTTAGCAATCAAAATAACTAACTTAAAAAAGTAAGATGGGAGAAATGGGAGATCCCTACCTCATTCTAAAAGCTAAAAACCATAGAAAGAAAGAACAATTTGGAAAGAGCCCAAAAGCTAATGAAAGTCATGATGTAGAAGGAGATCTTAACTATGAATCCAATGATACCACTCTCGCAAAGATTTGAAAATCCAAAACTCTAACAACAACAATAATAAAAACTAAATCCTTGCAAGAGGGTTTTAGAGAAAAATCCTTAAAGATGAGATTGCAAAGTGAGAAGTGAGTAATAAAACTCATCTTTTCCTAATAAAAGTCATTTTATTAAAGTGGCTTATAAATTAGAATATTAAATCACTTAATAGACTAATTGGCCCTCTTCCCAACTACAACAAATTAGCCAATAAATAATATAAACTAAATCAAATAAATATCATCCCCCAAATTAATTAAATCAATATTTTGATTAACATTTGTTGCAACAACTATGGAACCCTAAATGCATAAAAAGAATCATAGGTCTAATCACATAGTGCATTATGAATATGGATTTACCAATTATCATAGGGTCAATAATAACAAATATATGGATACATCGTCCATACAAGGACAAAATTGGCTCAACATGAAAGGTCAAAGTCACTATCTCCCGATGCCCACTACTGGGGATATAGGCACACACAGGTCCTGAATTTAGGGTAAATCTACCTATACTTGATTACTAAACAAGAAAGCATCAAGTGCATATGCTCAACATATAATAGTTGTAACACTAATAGACATAGTCATGTGAAGGAGAATGGGACACCATGTCAATCTCACAAGAAAGTGGCTAGCTTTGTTTTTGCTTTGTACTGCCACTAAAGGGTGATCCAGGTATAGCAGTAGTAAAATATAGTATAAAAACATATAATTACATGATATTTCATTTAAATGATTATTTCAATTCCTTTGAACATGTATT
This sequence comes from Cupressus sempervirens, assembly GCA_028749045.1. NCBI lineage: Eukaryota > Viridiplantae > Streptophyta > Pinopsida > Cupressales > Cupressaceae > Cupressus > Cupressus sempervirens. The sequence continues at coordinate 515,198,011 of CM053790.1, forward strand.
TCAACTACAAGTAAAAGAAAGATATCCACAACATAGAGGCAAAATAATCTATAATCCAAACAAATATCTTGAATATGAAAATATAATCCATAACCCCAAACCTGAATATAGATAAATCATTTCATGATTATTGCAAGAATATATCAATGAACATAATAATCTTATTGCTCCACCAATTATATAGCCTAATACCTTAACAATCCCAGATAGTCATTTTGAAGCAACGTCAATATTTGTTAGCTATTTTTACCCTCCTGCGAAAATTGAAAGTTTTGAATTCAAACACATATAACATTTACATTTTTTAATATTCAAAATTAGTGCACACAAAGATACCTTTTAAAGGACCTTAGGCATATCTTATTTCCCAAGTGAATGCATGTTTAATATGTTCTCGAGCCTAGATCGTGTTCATCATCTGATGCAAAAGAACCCATGGTTGTCACTTTGTCACTCTCAAAATTTGTAGGACTTTTTGTCATAGCGACAAAGCGACAACTCACCACATAACACTATGGGCCCCTTTCCCTTCAGTTAGCATCAATGGGTTTTTTGTCCATTTTCAGATCTTCTAGGATCTATAGCCATCGCAATCTCGCTTTGCCAAAAAGCATGAACTTTAGTTTTTGCGAGAAAGTGACAACATGACACGTGGACAGGGTGGGCCTCCTTTTCTCCATGGCTGGTGATTTGTCAGATAGGGGTACAACTGGTGGGTTATAATTTGTTCTTGGTATTATGGGCCAGTTTCCTCAGTATATTTCATCCACTGTCAAATCTTGCAACATCAAGGGTTGTCGCTTTGTTGCTTTGTGAAAATGCATGAACTTTACTTCATGCGAAAAATCGACAAATGGACACATGGCTCAGTGGGCCTAGGTGGAGAGTGATGGTTAGTAGTGGTGGTTAAGTTCATTTTCACTCGGTTGCCATAGTTAGAAGAAAATACAAAGTTAAGTTGCAAAGCAGCGACTGACGATTAGTCTAACTAAGTTCATGGTTTCACAAGGTAAGCAGTTAAAAAAAGTAGAAAGGTGGTGAAGTTGTGATATCATAAAGTGGTCAAACTAACGAAGACCTTGCAAGATGGAAAAAAGAAATAACATCATTGGTCCACGTATCTCATCCTAGTTGTTGGATCCAGTTGACTTGCCGACTTATCCAATTTTGTTGAGCTAGAAACAAAGGAAGTTAGTTTCCTTTGCATGATCCGATCTCCATAATCAATCTCAACCACTCTGAATGAATGCAGGGGCTAGAAATGATATAAAGAACACTCCATCACCACTTGGTTATTCATCTACTCGTCAAAGCGATTAATGGCATCATTTCTGTCACCTTCAAGGTTTCTTCCAGTCGAGGTTTTGATGATTTCCATGCCTCTAAAGGTGTACTAGATCAAATCATCATCTAGAGCATATCCAATCGCCCCCAAACAATCTTAAAAGTATTAATGAGGTTGTGAAGCAATCGGGAGTTATGCTTGAACTATAAAAGAAAGTTTTGTTGTCTTCTCAAGAGCTCTCTCTTTTCTAATGGTTAGAGCTACTTTGTAATTTTTCCTCCGCTCAATAGAAATCTTCTTTGGTGTATCCATTTTGTGTTAGCTAAGAGTGTGTGCATTCTTGTGGCTTCACTTGCTGAATATATTTTAACAACTATAATATCATATGATTATGTTCATAACTGATAACTAATTTGACCAAGTGAATCCATTGTATTCCTTCTCTAATTGTGTTATCTTTCTTTGGCTTATATATGATATTGGAATTAAAAAGGTGTAGATGATGGTATATTTTGGGAAATCTGTTGAGTTCTAGTGCATTCAATGGAAAAAGAAGTAGACCTCTATAATATTTGGTGTATCACCTCTTCTAGATTAGATTAGGTAGCTTTTCTTTCATGCATTCTTTCTCCCTTTTCCTCTCAGGAGTAGTTAGGTGCATCCTGATAGTAAGGAAGTCAGCCTTCTCTAGAGACTCAACCTCATCGTTCAAGTCCCACAACTTGAAAGTTGTTTCCATGTTACCCTAGTTCTCCTGAGAAGTAGTTCCTCAGGCAAGGGTGCAAAATTTTGTGTCAACAATAACCTCAAATATAAAACACACCGAATAACATAATAAAGCACCATCATATAAATATGATCAAAATCAGGTGCAATAATCCAATCATCACATCAAGCAACCACTACCCACAACTCAAGTGTACTTATAGAACAATATCATGACACTAACACACACCTAAGTAACACACACACCAATCTAAGTAATCACTAACACACACCTAAGTGAAACCATCAAATACATCATAAGTCTCATAGGTTAGATACAAAGTATAATCACATTATTGATATCTTCTTAAAATGTACACATTTTCCTTTTAAGGCCTTTTAGCATCCTTTCCATAATTCCTTTCTAGGACCATGAATTGACCTATGCTTGATGTATGTTTTTGTTCTCTCCCTTTCTATTTTTTTTATTCTTCTTCATCACTCACCTTCTAACATGATCTTATGGTGTTGCTTTGTCATCTTTTTGGCCATATCTCCTAGTCAGTTTGTTATCTCTCATCTTCACTTGTACCTCATTTTGAACCTTTTTGAAGCCTTTGTGTCCCCTTCCCTAGGACTAGGTCAACTGGGTTGACCTAGTCTAGACTAGGTCAACCTCAAGTCAACCTAGTCCTTGGTGGTTGCGGGGTTCGGGACCCAAAAGCCCTCAATTTTACCAGTTAGTTTATATTACTCCCTTGTTGGCCTAAGTTGTTGTCCTCCCCAAAAATTAGTATACAATGAGGTTTGGGGGCTTCATTTTAAAATCTCATTCTCAAGACATCACACATTCATCAAGCACTCAAGGCATTCTAGAGCTCAAGGCATTCAAGCATTCAAGCAAGCAAGAAAGAAAGTTTTCTTCAATAATTCAAAGATTCTTTGTGGGCATTTCCTTTCAAGATCTAGCATGTGTTGGTCATGAACGGAGGAGATCTACATTGAGGCATTCATTATCTTCTTTATTGGTGTGAATTTACATCCATGGCTCCATGATGTGGTTATGATAGATCCATTACAATTGTGGATATATCTTACATCCTTCATATTGAGTTCAAGATTTACAACATACAATAAGACAAAATCCTTATTGATAAGAGTTTTTACAAGCAAGGTGAATACTTACATTTAACTTGTTTCCTTTACATACATTTACATTTATTATTTGCAATTAATTCCTTAACCTAGGGCTTGGCCAAGGAAAACCCTCCCCAACAAAATACCCAAAACCAAGTCGTTATGTGTGTAGGAATAGGACAACATAATTTTGTATGCAAATGTAGCAATAATGAGTTGCAAAAGATTTTTGGAGAAGTTTGTTATAGTGACACTTGACTATGCCAACAATTTTGTAAGACATCCTTCCTATAGGTCGACCTAGTCCTTTTTTCCTTATTGTCAAATGATTTATGGGTTTTTTTCCTTTTGTCATTTCATTTCGAGATTCATGATAAGATATTTAGCAAAAAGGTTTATATCTATGACTTTTGGAGATAAAATACATCTTCCACTACGTATTTAAAGTGAGTCTTTCATTTTTTATTTCCTTTCATATCTTTACCCTAGATCTATATCTTATTTGGGATAATTGTATATACAACATTTAGATTTAGATTATTTAAGCAATTGGTTCAATTTTATAAACACATTATTCTATAAGGGCCAAGAGTAAATTTCCTTCTATTGCATTCCTCTTTATAACTTGAATTTGGTATTAGCACCCTTCTTCCCTTGGGTCCTAGCTAATCTAATTTGGATTATAAGTGGACTTATTTGGAATTCCCCTCTTTCACTCAAAAATATTTGAATGGCATAGCCTAGATAAGTAAAGACCTACAAACTTATTAAAGTGTTTCCCTTTTCCCCCTAAATATTTTGGTGAACCAAACGAGTCCCCCCTTCTTTTTGGTAGTTATATGGTTTTCTTCTATGTGTTTACCTCATTTTGGTTAACTTGACTTCTTGCCCTCTTTTTTGGAGTTAGATATTTCTCTCTTGAATATCTCTCTTATTTGGCATTAACCTCATCTAAACATTTTGGTGAACATGTCTGCTTACCCCTTTCTTTTGAAGTTAGATCTTTCTTAAGATTTATCTTCTTTGGCATTACCTTCTTGAGGATTTTGGAGTTAGATCCTTTGATCTCCTTTATTCCCTTTGTTGCATTAGATTTATTTATCTCTTCTTTGTATAGTCTTGTTTGCATTAATAGAATTTAGCTAAATCATTTTTTCATTAATTTTGCAACATTGAGTGTGTATTTTTCATGCTTTAATGTTCAAATTTTTATGGGGTCTTCTATACATTTTAATGTCAAAATGATTAGTCGAATATACTCTATATGCACTTATCTTTTTCTTATATTGCACAAATATTTTAAAGAAATTTCCAAACATTATGCCCATATCTTTGACATTAAACATCACCCTCATATCAACTTAGATTTATCATATGGAGATGACTAGCAGATTGATATTGACCCTTTTCCTAATATAGATCTTGTCTATGGTGATGTATTGCTTGGGGGTAGTCCTATACCTTCTTTTAACCATTTCCCCTTAATGGACCTTGCTTCAATGCATTAGCATTCCTCTATGGTGTGCTTTATTGATAGTTATGTTCCTATAATTGATAATACCACTATTTGGGATGAACCTCTTGATGCTAATATTGACTATTCTCTTCATCGTGAAAGAGTTAACATGATTGATATCTTCTCCTTTAAACATAACAAGCTTCATGTTTCTTCTTCACCTAATAAATATATCCTTCTCTTAGTAATATTTTAGAGCAAGAGGAAGGCATCATAAATGCTTTTATCAATGTGACCTCACCTTCATTTGATTCTCCTAGTAAAGAGAGACCGTTAATGGAAGCCTACAATCCTTATTCCAAGGATTCCTTAGGAAAAGAGGATAATGGAAGTAATTTAATGTTATCCCCTCTAGTGATGATTCTATGGAGAAGAAATATTTTAGTCAAGCTAATCTATCTCAACCTATTCTCACTCTCAATGGTCACCCTTCATCAAATAAACCTCTAATCACCCTTAAGGGTTGTCCTTCCATAAATCTTAAAGTAAAATCCAATTAATCTAAGGATTATCATGTGGTGTCTCATACCTATTGTACAAGGAATATTCCTCAACCTATCACCTCTCTTTCACCTTCTCAACCCATTCTTCCCCTACCACCTCATCATTCTCAAAATCTTGGACTGGATTATGATTTGGTATTGCAGTTACGTAATACCCCTACCAAGATTTATCTTTGGGAACTTCTTCAAACATATCCTACATATCATGAAGCCTTGAAAAAATATTTATCCACTCTTCCAACTCCATCTCCTAATCAAACATCAATTCATTTACAATGTATCGATACTACATCAGTCCCACCTCAAATTGTGTTTACTCATGATGACTTACCTCCTAAAGAGATTCAAGATCGTTGTGATGCTCTTATGGTAGTTATCCTTGTCAATGGTAATCTTATTTGTTAAAATCTAGTTTATAATGGATATATTCTTAACATTTGTATTGTGGATATGATCAAATAAATTAAATTTGGTCATTCAAATATCAACCGTAATAGTAACTTCATTTGTGGCTTTGATAACATTTCTAAAAAAACTTTAGGTACCATCAGTTTACCTATCAAAGTAGGTCCATTTGTTCTGAATATGTATTCATGTTATGTCTAGACCTCTCAATTACAATCTTCTTTTGGGTAGACCTTGGTTACATGCTATGCATGTCATTTCTTCAACTCTTCATCAAATAGTCAAGTTTCTCTATAATTATGTGATATACACTCTTCATGCAAATCCTAAGAAAAATAGTTGTCTAAATGTTGAGGAACAACAAAATCAAGAATCTAATAATGATCCTTCTTCTACAAGTACCCTTCTAGGTGATGATTTTGGATCCTTAGATTTCACACCAACCTTTATTGGGGAATATAGAGTTAAGGACCTTCCATTCACGAGAAATTGCGCAACTCCTTTCTTCACCAAATTTGTTTCACCCTCCACTCACGATGAATCTATTAAATCTAGTTATAAAAATAATATGCACTTAGGCAGTGGGGGGTATGAATACTATTTTCATACCATTGTTGATCATAATTTAGGATGTGTGTAAAAAAGTGTTTAATCTCGTTCTTTGCCCACACCCTCTTATGTGACTTCTCCTATTGCTCACAAAATTAGTTGACCTCAACTTCTTCATACTAAAGTGATTACTAAACCTAAACATAGTTACAAACTCATGAATCTTCTATTTTGCATGTATCACCATTATCATGATCACTCTACTAATAATTGTCAAGCTTTATATTACAAGGTCCAACAACTCTTTAATAACTTAGATATTATTCACATATCTCCTTATAATGAGCTCTCTTTTACTTCTAATTTCTTTAAATAACATTTAAGTCCCTATTGTGTTTCTCCACACCATGTAACATTGTTTCCCTTCTTTCTAGGGGATCATTGTCATACATGGTTTGCTTTGTGAGTAACATAATAGGTTTTATATTGTTTTTTCACTCTTCTCTTGTTCCTATACTTGGGGGGGAAGGGAATCATGTCCTTTTTCACTTTCTCCCCAATCCACTATTTCCTATGGTTGTGTTATTTATTTAGTATGTCACATCCAATCTTGCATTATTTGCAATTTTATTTTCATGGTAGCTAGATCACTAACACGAGAGAATCATAATAATGTATCCTCTTTTTCAAGGATTTCCTTTTTCACTTCTTGCATGGTGTCTCTGCATTCTACCCTTCCATGACCCCATAGGAGTTGTGACCTTTTTGGTTTGGACTTGGTATTGCTTGTGGATACTATCTTGATACTAAAATGATTTTATCCTCCTTCATTGCTCCCTTAAGATTACAAAATAAGATTTTTTTTTCCATCTTGGTGAGGCAGGGGGGAAGGGGGCCATACATGATCCCCTTATCCTTTTCATCTATTTTTATTTTTCAAGAACATTATTTAGGGTACATTAACATAACACAACTTTCTAGGGCCAACTACTCTCTCTCTTTACATGTCTTGGATTGGTTGACTAGCATGCCACACACACTTGTTATACCATTTGACTTACCTGAATGCATACATAAACCATTCTCATAATAAAGGAGTACAACATCATGGGAATGTAAAGTCAACACAAGGTGCAAATATGTGGGATTGACTATTGGGAACACAGACCCGCTAGACCATTCAATCCTCCCCCTTTCTTCTCTTTATAGGATTGAATACCAGGAACTAAAACACATCAAGCCATTTGATCCTACCTCATTTTATTTTTCATGGGATTGACTATTGAGCACAAAAAACCACTAGACTATTCAGTCCTTTCCTATTTTGTGTGATTCACAATAAGGAACACAAACCTTATTGGACAAGTTGATCACACCACCTTCTCTTTCTTTCTTTCTCTCTTTTCAATGACATCTCCCTTATTATGATTTTGGGAAATGGTGAATATTCAATTTCCTTTGGGGAAAATAAGGATTTTGAGCATGCCTTAGATTACTTTAGCCTTTTTGGCTTGGTATGATTTCTAGGTTATCTTTAAATCTATGCATTGTTCCTATCCTGATGATTTATTTGTCACCTAAATTGTAACGAGATCATCTGTTTCTTTTGATCTTCTTTACCATGATTTTAGGGAAACTCATACTCCACTAAAGTGAGGGTGAAATGTACCATCTTAAAATGGGTACACTTTCCTTTTAAGACCTTTCAACACGCTTTCCATAATTCCTTTCTCAAACCATGGATGGAACTGATCTTGATGTCTCTTTTTCTCCTTCCCCTTTTCATTTGATGCTTCTTCATCATCTCTCACCTTCCGACATGGTCTTCTAGGTGTCATTTTTTCACCTTTTTGGTGATATCTCCTAGTATGTTTAATATCTCTCAGTTTCACATATACCTCCTTCTGGACCTTTTTGAGGCCTTCCTCTCCCCTTCCCTAGGACTCGATCAACTAGGTCAACCACTTCTCAATTAGTTCGACCTCAAGTTGACCTAGTCTGGGACTAGGTTGACTAGGTTTACCTAATCCCTGGTGGTTGTAGAGTTTGAGACCTGAAAATCATCAAGTTTAGCAATTCATTTTTTATACTCCCCCGTCAACCAAAGTTAATTTCTTTCCCAAAAACTAGTATATAAGGAGGCTTGGGGCTTCATTGTTAGATATCATTCTCAAGACATCAAGCATTCATCAAATCAACAAGCACTCAAGGAATTCTAGAGCTCAAGGTGTTCAAGCATACAAGCAAGAAAGCAAGTCTTCTTCAAGTATTCAAAGATTATTTGTGGGCATTTCCTCTTCAAGATCTAAATTTGTTGGCCATCAAGGGAGGAGATCTACATTGAGGCATTCATTATCTTTGTCATTAGTGCACATTTACATCCACGGCTCCATGATGTAGTTATGGTAGATCCATTGCTATTGTGGAGGTATCTTACACCCTTCATATCGAATTCAAGATTTACAATATACAACAAGACAAAATCCTTATTGATAAGGGTTTTTACAAGAAAGGTGAATACTTACATGTATCTTGTTTACTTTACATACATTTACATCTATAATTAATGATTAATTCCTTAACCTAGGGCTTAACCAAGGCAAGCCCTCCCCAAACAAAACCCCCAAAACCAAGTTTTTATGTGTGTAGGAACATGATAACATGATTTTGCATGTCGATTTGGAAATAACTTTGCGAAAGATTGCTAGAGAAGTTTGTTACAATGTCTTTAGACTATATCAATCATTTTGTAAGACATCCTTCCTATAGATTGACCTAGTCCTTTTTGCCTTTTTTTCGAACAATTTTTGGGTTTTGTTCCTTTCATTGTTTTGTTTGGAGATCCCTGGGGGGGTATTCATAAAATGATTCAAATCTACAACTTTTGGACTAAAGTACATCTTCTTCTACATATTTCAAGTTGAGTCTTTCATATTTTATTTCCTTTCATATATTTACCCTAGCTCTATATCTTAATTGGGCTAATTTTATACACATAGCATTCAAATTTACATTGTTTAAGCAATTGGTTCAATTTTACAAACATGTTATTCTATAAAAGGCCAAAGAGTACATTTTTGTCTATGCATTCCTCTTTATAATTTGAATTTTGTATTGGTTCTCTTCTTCCCTTGGGTTCTAGCTAATCTAATTTGGATTATAAGTGAAATCATATTTGGAAATTCCCCTCTTTCCCTCACAAATATATTTGAATGGCTTAGTGGCTGAGATAAGAGGAGACCTACAACCTTATTAATGTGTTTCAATTTTCCCCCTAAATAGATGCAACATAAATCAAATAAACCCAAGGGTGTAAACCACTTATCAGTTCCAAGATGATCACTTAGAAAGAAGGACATCAAGGTCACATCCATCACTATGGCATATAGAAATAATATAGGAGAGGCCCTACAAAATATGGTGCTCATTACATTACATTATCTTTCAGCATTGATGGTTAGCTTGGTTAGCTGGATAAAGATAAATGGTAAGCACTAGGTGTATGCACCAAGATAGTGTGCAAAAAGAAGGGTATAAGTGGACACTTTTTTTTTTTTTTCCTGAAATCAATTAAACCTGATCTTGGAAGACCCATTTGAGCATCATGCACTTAAAATGAGAAAATGTGTAAAACACAAATATTGTAGTACTCCGAATCTAGTTTCTAAACTACTAAGGTTTTTAAATAATGGATAAGATTAAGAGAGCCTAACCACATGCACACGAAAATTTGTTTCTTTTTTTTGCTATAAAATATAACATAGTTTTTTTTGTATGCTCAACAATAAATATAGTTTTATTTACTATTTTGAAAAACCCTTTGGTAGGATGATAGGTAAGAGTGAGATCTAGAAGTTGTGTATTTTTTATAATTTTTTAACGAGTACTCTTTTTTCTATGATTTTTTGAAGTGACTCCACATTAAATTTTGATACCTCTTCATGCGTTGTGCATAACTTACATAAAAAAATATAAAATCAACACTTTTTAAAAAAAATTATAGAATCGAGTCTAGAATAATAATATGTAATTTATTTTCTATTTGGTTAAGTAGATTAAAAGTTATTTAAAAAAATGGTAGACATATGTCTGAGAGGACTATCAAGCACTGAACTAGAAAAAATAACTTCACAATGCTAATGTTGTCCAAAAATTTAAAAAATATATATATGGTTAGAAAGGTAAGAAAATGTGTGAGATTATGGTGGTAATTTTAGAGATACCCACTTCATCATTTGTAAAATTGATGAAGTCAAAGATGAGAATGTATCTTAGAAGATGAAAAAATGTCTAAAGCAACAAAAAATGGATGGAAAACATCAACCCAAGCCTTTGGATAGTTAAACAGGCCTATTGCCAAGCCTAAACGCGACCATATTTTTTTGTTAACAAAACATGATCGTGTTATTCTTTGTATGACTAAATTGTCATACTAGACATAACATGATCATATTATGTCTAGTAGTACTATACTAGACATAATGTTATTGTGTTATGTCTATGTAAAAGTATTGTCAATTGTTCAGAGGCATAATAGGCCTAATTAGGCTCAGTCAATGAAGCAACTACCAAAAAATGGATTAATTTCATCATATAAATGATTGGATCAACTAGGGAACTATAAAAAAAAATTCTAAATCCTGAGTTTCACACTTTGAATGAGCCATGCATGGGACACATTAGAACTATCACATTTTTAAATCACTTCACTGTATGGTTCATAATATTGTGAGACTAATTAGAAAAAAACATTGTAAGGAAAATATGTGTATTACCAAAGACTGCCCAAATCCCACCATAGAAAGAGTGTGGTGGAGGGATGATGCACAATAGATTTCATAAAAATATTCTAATGCCAATTCTATCAAGGAAAGTTTAGCTTCTGGAACTCGGACTGTGGATCTTGGAATCATTCAGCTTGTTGTTCATCCAAATGGCAACCCTTACAAGGAAGGCCTAATTGCAATGCAACAATACAATGTAAGCTAAAGATATAGGAGAGAGATGCTTGTGGTTGAACTAGAAGATAAATCATCGTCTGAAGAAAAGGCAAAGACTTCCTGTAAAGGCTATGAGGTATGCTAATTCATTTTACTCAGCTTTCTCTTTGATTTTTATTATGTAGGAAAATTCAGTGATGGGTTTTTGTGTGTATGTCAAGAATAGGAGGAATAAGGGTCTAAAATTAAGCCAAAGGTGCATTACCATAACAAACAAGGAAATCTACATCACTATTCTTCTTGAATGGCCAGACAAATTATTGGAGCTCTTGTCAAGATGAAAGAAAATTTGTATAATTCTAGAGGTGCCTCAATTTGCCAGTCTCTCTCTCTCTCTCTCTCTCCCCCCCCCCCCCAAATTGAAGCAAGAGAGATAAAAATTTATATGGAATTTTAGTAGTTGGAGGTGTCATCTTCATCACAATTTTCCATGACAGTCTAGTAGTTGTAGGTGCCATCTTCATCACAAGATTTCCATGACAGTCTAGTAGTTGTAGGTGTCATCTTCATCACAAGGTTTCCATGACAGACTAGTAATTGTATGTACCATCTTCATCACAAGTTTTCTATGATGGTCTAGTAGTTGCAGGCACCATCTTCATTGCAAGTTTTCCATGACAATCCAGTAGTTGCAAGTGTCATCTTCATCACAAGTTTTCCATGACAGTCCAGTAGTTGCAGGTGTAATCACAAGTTTTCCATGACAAACTAGTAGTTGGAGGTTTCATCTTCATCACAAGTTTTCCATGACAATCTAGTAGTTGTAAGTGTCATCATCATCACAAGTTTTCCATGACAGTTTATTGTTCATCCAAATGGTGACCCTTATAGGGTGGGCTTAATTGCAATGCAACAATTAGGAGAGAGAAAGATTCTTGTGGTTGAACCAAGAGATATAGGAGAGATATTCTTGTGGTTGAACCATAAGGTAAATCATTTTTTGAAGAAATGAAAAACTTCATGTGAAGGCTCTAAGGTATGTTGATTCAAGATGCCGCCGCCACCAGATTTGGAGGGTATAAAAATGCAACCATCATTATCATATGTTGTAAACTTAATTTCATATTTTGTAATCATTTTGTCACTTGTATGCATGACAGTCTAGTAGTTGTAAAAGTCGCCTTTATCACAAGTTTCTATGATAGTCCAATAGTTGCAGGTGTCATCTCCATCACAAGTTTTCCATGAAAGACTACTAGTTGGAGGTGTCATCTTCATCACAAGTTTTCCATGATAGTCTACTAGATGGATGTTCCATCTTCATCACAAGTTTTCCATAATAGTCCAATAGTTGCAGGTGTCATCTTCATCACAAATTTTTCATTATAGTTTATTAGTTGGAGGTATCATATTTATTGTAAGTTTTCCATGACAATCTAGTAGTTGGAGGTGCACTAAAGACCTTTTTTCACTATGTGGGATACTAGTAGATGGTAAGTATGCATCATCATCATCTGACATAGGCTCACATGCATATCATGTGTTAAGTGCAACCAAGGTGAATGTTAACTAGGTCTTCTTAGTCTCAACAATCTTAGGAATCATCAGGGCCTATCAATATGCCACCACCACTAGGTTTGGATGGCATAGAAATGCAACCATCATTATCCTATGCGGTACACTTAATTTCATATGTTGCAATCAGTTTTTCACATGTATACATGAGCTTGTTTCCATTGTAAAAAATGTCTATATAAGTGTTTGGGTTTAAGTGTGTAGTTATGACTTTGCATGTTAATGGGGTAGTGGATTTCTCATGAAGCTTTTATACAACCATTTAATCATAATTCACAAAATTATTCAGAATGGCAAAAGCAACAAGAAGAACAAAATGACCTAGAGACATATCAAGTCAAGATACAAATAACTTGTTTGAATCAAGTTGGGTTTGATATGGTTTTTGATAATTAGGATGCTTAATATGTTGTCATCCCTCCTCTAAGGTTTGTAGAGCTTATCACTGAATATCATATTTATGTTTTCATGTAGGTACTATAAAAGGATAAGGAGGTATAGTTGGGAGAAATCTTTAGAACTGGTGACATCAATTGAGGTGAGATATCTAAAATTATTGCATATCCAATGAGTGTATCTCCTCCACTAACAAATATAAGTGCTCCTAGATACTTTTTAGTTGTAATGTATCGAAAGGGGTCATGAGGGGTCCTAGTGTGTTGAAAAGGACATTACGACCCCTTAAGATCCCTTAAGATCCCATAAGATCCCTTAAAATGTTGCTTCTGAGTACATGTGCACTAAAGACCTTCTATCACTACTTGAGCTATTATTAGATGGTGAGTATTCATCATCGTTATCTGACATGGGCTCGTATGCATATCTTACTTCTTTCCTTTCTTGATTTCCCCTTTCTAGCTCTTCAAGTCCTTATCTTTTTCTTTTTCTTTTTTTTTTCTGTCACACTTCCAAGAAGCTCTTCCCACTCTTTTCCATTGACCAAGTGGGCTTTGTCTATTAATCTAGAGTAATTTGTTAATAGTTTCAATCTTAACAAAATTTATAACCAGATTCTCCATAGTCATCTTTCTTCTTTATTGTTGTAATATTTTCTCCTCAACTAAACATTTTGTAATTAGTTAATATACAATCACAATTTTCTCTTGGTCAATCCTTTAGGCATTTGATTGAGTTTGTAGATCCACAAAAGGGTTGAAATCTAGATTTGGTAGAAGAATAGTATTGGATTCACTTAGGGCACACTTGATGGCTATAATGTGTCAAAAGGGGTCATAAGGGGTCCTAAAACTTCTCGAAAGGGACATTAGTTCACCCATTATGATCCCTTGGGACACATTACAACCATCAACTATTCGTTAAAGGGTCTTACATCCCCTTAGGGAACACTTGATAGATCTAATACTATTCTTCCACCAAATCTATATTTCAACCCTTTTTGTGCATCTATAGGCTCAATCACAAGGTCAATGTCTTGGCCAAGAGAAAATTGTGATTGTATATCAACTGAATAGAGAAAATGTTCATTTGAGAAGAAAATATTGTAGTGATCAAGAAGAAAACTAGTTATGGAGAATCCGATTATGAATTTTGTTAAGAATGAAACTATTAATGAATTACTCAAGATAAAGAGACAAAGAGGTGCACGACACCTCCCTAATTTTGATTTTTTGTGTGATTAGAGGTTAGTTAGGTGTGTGAGTGTGTTAAATAATCTCCAAAAGTCCTTGGAGTGCAACTAATCCAAATTTAAGAGCAAAGTTGCTCACTAGATCTTTGTTGCTCAAAGTTGCTCATTGAGCCAAAAGTTGCTCAATAGGTCAAATAAGATTAGGAATGGGAAACTAAGGCCTTCGATGGTCTAAATAGGTCCTAGTTATCTTATCTAGGGTCCTAGAAAGGTTCTAGGTGAACCCATTTGACCAAAAGGGCCAAAGAGAAAAAGTTGCTAAAAAGTTGCTTGAGTAACTTTTGCAATTTTTGCAAGAAATTGCAAGTAAGTAGTTTTGGAGGTTGTAACTACCCATGCTTAGGTATATGAGCATGCAAGATCATGTTTTGAAGGTTGGAATGTTTACCATCAATTTTATGCACGTGTAGAGTTTATGTACAAACAGTTTGTAGGGTTTTCCATTGTTTTAAGGTGTTGTACGACTATGTACAAATTGGTACAAGAGATCAAGTTCATGTTTTGTTTTGTTTAATCTCTCTTGGTTCTTTTCCACATTCAAGTTTGTGTTGGAGTTGTAAGGTTTTCAAGTTACAAGATTTTCTTGTTGACTGGCCTGAACTTTACCTTCATAGGGTTGACTACATAAAAAAGGCTCCAACCTAATCTCCCATGGTGGAAAATGCATGAAGCCAAGTGGGGAGATAGGTTAGATAGTGTAAATAGATTTTTACTTTTGTTTTGCATTTTTTGATGGGTTTCCTAGCCAAAAAGTAATGCCCTAGGCTGACTGCTAGGAGTAGGTGAGCCTGGACAGTTTTACAAAGGATGTTGCAGAGCACACCCATGATCATGCTAGGTCTAACTAATGTAGTTCCTAGAAGTCCTGGGATGTCACTTTGAATGTGCAAGTGGAGTGGAGGCTTGATATTAAGTTTGAAGAGCTTGAGAAATTTTTGCTTGCTGATTGGACAAGAGGCCTAAAATATAGGCTAGAAACTAGGGCTTAATATTAAATAAGGTTGTGGGTGTCTTAAAGCTTTGAAAGTTTGGGACCCTAGTATGCTAGGAGAGAGCTACCGGATTCCTAAGTTTATTTTTAATATGAATTATAGATTCCAAATTTGTATTTTTAAACGGTAATGATATAATCTAATCTTCTACAACAAGTGTTCATTTATTAAATAATTGTATGTGCTAGTTATGATTTAATTTAATTCATTTCTTATTTTCCCTTTACTTGTTTTACAATTTCTTTTGAAAATATTGGTCAATTTAGGCTAGAAAGTTACTATCCATTTTTTAATGTGATTATTGTAGGAAGTACCTTCTAACTTATTAAAAAAAGGTGTAAAGTCTTGACAATAGACAGAGAGCTCATTTTTTCAAGAATATAGTCATTCAACGTGGCTAAAAAAGGGCATTCTAAAACCTTAGAATGGTAATTTCCACTTTTTGAGAGAGGGAATTCTTTCACAAATTTCCTATTTTGTATTGCATTAGCACCACAATCAATGTGAATTGGGGATATTTTTAGTGGCAAATCTTCGTCAATTGGTTATTCTATCTCTTTGGGCAATCCTCATTTGGTGAATAAAACCTATATATGGAGTCAACCACATCACCAAGATATTACATAATTTGGGTCCAGTTGCCTATTATTTTACACGTAATTGGTCCCAAATCCTAGTCTAATCACCAATGTAATCTACATTTAGGACATAATTATTTTAAAATTTTTGCCAACCTTTACCTAATGTTTTCTCATTGGACAATGTTATTTCACCCTTAACATAACAAAATATTTTCCCTAAGACCAAGCATTTCCTACCATTTTACTAACACGTGTCTTCAACTACCCTTGTTTAGTCAACTGTTTTATGTTTTGGGCTTACATAGGATACATCATTTTGCCTACGTTTTACATAACCACTTGCAATTCCTGCCCTATTTTCTAGCATAGTTTACTATAAATAGATTCATATGAGACTTTTATTTTACCCAATTTTTTCTTTTCTAATCTATCACTTCTTATTGTCATCGAAGTTTTAGAGTGTTGAGTGCGTTGTTCGGTAGTGACTCACAATTTTCCTTAAAGGTAAGTGATTTTTAATTTACTTTTTATGTGATTCATTTTTACTATGTAGTAGATACTCTTTAGCTACATGACATGTGTCATCTCACTATATCAAGCAATGGATGAACACGTGTCATAGATCCAAATGAATCTATGCAAAAGCTATAACATTCCCCAAATTGACCCAAAATTCATCTCAGATGATCAATCTTTATTTTAATCAATGGTTGGATGTAAGAAAGAGTCCTAAGTCATGAGTGATGAGTGATACAATATGATTATAGTTATCATCAATTATCACATTGAGTGGATTTAGGACACGTGTACTCATTTCAAGAAGAATTAGACTTTATGTTATAACATTTAAAATTAGGCCTGAAATAGAGCCAAGGTTGTTGATCTATCTTACATCGATGGTCCAGATGAATTCCTTTCACCATAAGAATGATAACATGCAAAGTAACAACAACCCAGTTGGCAACAAAAAAGAATAGATTATTAATTAAATGTTAATAGATTGGCAAACTACAGGTACACTGTATAGTGTACACTTGGCATATGGGTCATGGCCCACCTCTAACTTTGTAAATTTGCCAATAAATTAAATAGTCTTTTTGTAGCAATCGACATATTAGCCAACTATATTAATATTTTGTACATATGAAACAATTAGTGTGTCTCTTACATTATAAAAATGTTTATGGCTAACCAAAGAAATTGCCTACATTTATTTACATGCGAGACAAAAAAAATTAATTTGTCACAATTATTATTATATTTTAATACGAAAAGGAAAATTTGGCCAATAGAAAATAATTTTTCCCCTACCTCGAACAAAAAAAGGGCCCTTGATTATAAATTTTTCTTGCACATTAAATGTTGAATTCACCAACATTTTACATATTTTTCTCAGGGGCAATTTCTTAAAATTATCCCTAGTTTTCATTATTAAATTTTAGGTTAGACCTTAGAATCTACTCTAAAATCCAACATACATTAATTGGATCATTTTTTATTGTTACTCTTCATCAAATATTCAATGACATTTAAAACTCGCTTCTCTTAACATTTTTTGTTTGAAAAAAATTTATTAAAAAATAAACTAATTATTTTCATCTATCATGTTACAATGCTTTATTTAAACTAAAATCTTTTTTGGTATAAAATCATGTCATTAGTAATAATGGACATATATGTTTATTAACTTATCATTATTTTTTGCTTATATATAAATGTCTATTATTAGTTAATGTGATTGTATATTCTAATCAATTGCATTACTAGATGACATTGAAACTTTGGAAAAAAATTATTCAAAATATTGATATGATTTGGTTGCATGAGTTTGAATCGTTCTATTAAGATGACTTATAAAATGATTAAATTATACATTTTCTTTATATATATATATATTCATTAAGACATATATTTTATTCATTTTACCTTGTGTTGTTCTTAATAATATATGTATATGTATTCTTTAAAATATTAATAGCACAATATAAAACTTCTTCTAACTCAATTTTATAATTACCTATTCGATATTTTCATCTTCTACATATTTCAATTCCACATTTTAATCTTCTTAATTTACTTCATCAATGATCTCCTCAATTTTGTCCTCTTCCATATTTTTACTATATTGAATGCTTCAATTATTTTTTCCAATCCTCTATCTCTCCCATCTCCTTTTAATTTTACATTTTCCTTTCAATGTGTTTCAGTTTCATGAGCATCTTCTTTCTTTGTTGTCATTTATTTGATTTCCTATTACCAAATTAACATGAATAATTTATTTTCATGGTTCTTCTAAACTATATTGCATTTTACTTTAAATTACTTTTCTGTCATTGAGAAGTTGTACATGATAAATTTGATAGTTACAAACTTTTGTTTCTTTTATTGTGTTATATTTTAGGTGAAACTTGACAATGATTATAATATGAATGGGTAGGACATCCTTTAGCCATTTGTAGTCTATAAGTGACAACATTGCCTATACCTACATCTAACCCAAAAACTAATTTTGATTATCATCACATACATTAAATATTTGCATGGAAAACCTAGATGAGCTGTGACAAAAATGTTATCTTATAGAACAAATTGATTTTAAAATGAATTATAGATTGCAAGCTTCAAACCCTTGCCCCTCCAACTCTAACATGTTTTTCTAATAAAAAAAACATATTAATCATGATGCATATTAACATAAATTATAATGGAAGGGTTTTAGAGATATCACATTATTAGTTTAGAAGGGTTCTGTCATTGTGGAAAATAAAAGACCAATTATTAATCATCACACATTTTAGAAGTATTCTACGGAACCAATATAACTTTGATGTGACCATTACTTATTCCATTAATTGCATTGAATTGGGACTAAGTAAACAACAATAGAATTAGGAAGCTTTAACACAATAAAATATTTTACTAATGTAAAAATATATATATTCATGACTATACTAAGATCAACATAATGAATTACATTTCTTTTCACTGAACTCTACAAAATCATTTGTAAAATATTTGAAACATCACTTAGTAGAAATTATCATCTTTTCTCTTAACTCAATAGTAATGTCTTTGATCACACCTAAGTCATTAAAAAACCTACTATAAGTATGCATGTGATAAGATCCGTTTTAAAATGTCAAATACTATTTTAAATATAAACTTAAGGTTTCAAAAGAAAGAAAAAGCCAAAAACAATAGGCTAAAGGCTCATACATCTAACCTATAAACCTTGAGAAAACAATAAAAAGTTCCACTTTTCACCTCTACCAAACAAAACAAAAGAAGAAAGGTACTGGCATACCCATTTTGAGTAAAGATAGAAGAGAAGGTGAATACCTAGCACACCTAATGATGCACTTCCCTACTATATTTGACAAAAAAAGAAAAGAAGAGATAAGACAAAAAAGATTGCCTTGCTTCCTTAGACAAGTTCATCGAATATCACAGTTGTTTTGAGTAGTTATCACATGCACCTCATTAGGTAGTGTGGGATTTTCAGGCCCGTGATTAAAAGCCCACAAGAAACCCATAAATATGCTGCTACTGAGCAAAAGATAAGATATACTTAAAAGCATGTAGAGAATATTGAGCAGAGTCAAAGACATAAGGGAGTACAAATAGATAAATAGAAAAGCGTTACAACTGACAGTGCAAGTGCTCTGAATGCAGATTTTATGTGCTCGTGAATGGGGGATAGTGTTATTGTCAGAAGATAATTAGTGTTGTTTGTTTGACATAGGCATCACGTTTCTTCATTGGGTTTTGTTTGACGTGGGATCCCATTAACTCCCACGCTAAAAGAGAGCACCTGATTGTCACAAGAAACATTCAAGAAAAAGGACACCCATGTAATCTTTCTATATGTTATTTGATCAGATAAGAAATGGAAGAATGTGGTACTTTCAAGACACTGGTTATCCAGTTACGAATTTAAAAAATTAAGTGTCCCTTTCTTATGATCAACGAACTTTGTGGTTGCATAGTTCTATTTTGAAAAAGGTGACCTCTCTAGAAGTCTGGTACTTCACTCTTGTGAGCATCACCTAGATCCAATGAGTGCTACGTATTTCATTTATTCTCATGAGAGATGGATTCATGTTGAATCACTACTCATAAAACATGGGTCAATGAGTTTGACTCAAAATCACATGGTTAAATCCTGATAACAATATCACAATTTTGTGGAAATTATCTCCCACTTATCGATATATTAGACTTTAATTGATAATTTTAAGTTAGATTACTTTTAGTTTTCAATTTATTTTGGGAAGAAAGAATATTCTAAAATTGATTGTGTATTAGTTTGTAATTTTTTCTAATTTATGCAATTATAGCAAATAGTTGTATTTGGTTATCTTAGATGGATATCTATTTTACTGGCATCTGTATAAAGTAAAATAATCAAGAGTGAAATAGATTTTATCGTTAAGTGTTATGAATTAAAATTTACTTTTAACAATTGAATTGAGTGATAGTCATTTGTTAAAAGATTTCAAATAATCTAATGGTATGGTATAGATTCATTCTTGAAAGGTTGGAGAGAGTTTGTAGCATATATATCTTACCATTTTGTCAAAAAGCTAGCTAGCTGGACCACTTTAGACAATTGTGCTTTTAGGTATATTATTTTAGTATTTCAATTTCGCCTATTTGCACCCAAATAGAGGTTTTTTATCCTTTGGCCTCTTCAAACCATTTTTTCTTAAGCCATATAATGTGGGTTGACCTATATTTGTAACATTACCCTTTCAAAGTTTTACGTAATGAACCTGGTCATATCAAATTCAACATTATCTTGAACTCTAGATTATACATTATCTACTAAGAGATTCTAATAGCAATTGAAACTCATTCCAATATTTTTGTTGATTGTGTCATATTTGTGCATCTCTTAGTCCATATAAGTGGGCCACTAATATCATGATTACTTTTCCATTATTCTTCTAGAATACCTATGGATCCCTATGGTTCCCACAATTAAGGGATCTCATCTTTTACTTTAAGATTGCACTCTTACTTTTTAAATATGGCATCATATATGTTGTAGATCATATATAGCATATTACTAATATGCATGTTATTATAGATTAGAATTTTTCCCTAAAACTAGTAGGAATATTCGTCCAAAAGAGTGCAATGAATTGGTTCCATAGAGAGCTCTTTGAAAATGTGTCTCACTACCATAAAGAGGAGCTACAACAAAACATATGTATGATTTTAAGTTTGAAATTAGCAAGATTTGAAAAAGACTATTGACTGGTGTGCATCCTCCACTAATCTTTACTTTCATACATTTCTTAATAGATTTTGATTCTAATCTAGCCCTATCAATTAAAATGTCTTATGAAGAAACCGTCTCTGATATTTTTGACCTAGTTGTATGGGATAAGACTAACTTGATCCTATTGTACAATATGTCTCATAATATATAAGCCACACTTGCTCCCTCCCATTTATAGCACCCAAATTTTTCCAAGCCTCTTTGGTCCATCCAAATTTTCAAACAAAGATCGTAACTCTCCTCTTTATAAAACCCAATATGTTCAAACTCATTTTATACCATTTAGATTTTCTCAATTAAGTGTCTAAATATTCCATCTTTATTCTCTCAAAGCACTTTAAGAAGGATGAAATGTCTGAAATAGAAGACCTTATCTTGAAATGTTTAAACCAAATTAATGGCATCAAATTAGCAACCTACAACTCAATGAAAACTCATTACATAAGTATCTATGGTATTCCTATGCTCATCCTAAAACACAACATTTATCTTTCTTCCCTCATTCCCTAACAATCCTAATTGCCAAAGATCAATATTTCATGGTACAAAATATGGTGCTCCTTGTAAGGACAATATACTAATGCATACTAAAGATGCTAGCCAAAATTTTAAGGAAAAGGCTATTCATGAATTATTAACCTTGATGGAAGTTAGGACACATAAACAAGAATTAGGAGTCATTGTCCCTTGCGGAAGAGCTCTTTAGGAAAGATACCCTTAAAACTCATAAAGTAGATAATATGGTGAATCCTCTTTCAGGACTCCCTCATTTTGTTTATAAAAAGAAAGCAGTATTAAGGGGAGCTAACCAAAGTTAGTTCCTAGACTGCTTATATTTGGTGGAAGTTAGTGGAGGAGCACCCAAGATACAAGATTGGAACATGATGACTTTTGAAGACCATGGAGGAAGTGAAGAAGGCACGAGGGTCAATTGGGACCTCTTGAAACCAAACATAGCATCTAACAATTAAATATATGATGTAAAAATCTAATGTCCTAAGGATCCTAATGAGGACCCTAAGACCAAATTCAATGTAATTAGAGCTAGTAGTGTTGCAAGGGATTAAAGTAGATTTAATTGGCCATGAATAATGTAAATGGATTGTGGAGGGACCAATTGTTGAAGTTCGATAAATTTTAAGTTAGTGTAACTCATTTAAAATAGAGTTACAAATTCAAATGTTTGAATTGTAACAATTAGTTACATGTAGGAGGGAAACTATAGTTTAGGTTTGTCTTAATGTTTAATAAATCCCAACCAATAGGATTCAATTGTGAACATCAAATTACACCTATTTTAGCCTCATCAAGGCATTGGAAAGGGTAGAGAGACATAATAGCACATGACTGTACAAACTAGCCAAGGTTTTTTTTGTAATAAAAGATATTTGTTTCTTGCAAATTGAATGTTTTTGAATACCTTTTTTATGGGTTTGGATTTGTAGATGTGGTAGGTATATTATCTCTATTCATATTTAAATTACTATCCAACTATTTGATCCGTTTGTAACATATTTCCCTAGTTGTGTTGATTGATCCATAAGGAATAGAGGTTTTCTTATATCCGTTTTGAAAGAACTAATGAGTTCTTAGACCATCCTATTAATGAAGGCCTAAAACTCATAAGATGGGATCTTCCTAACATGTATTATATGTTACTAACATTAAACATGCAAGAGAAGTGATGAATAAAGGGATATCCCCCATGGATTTGGTGAAGATTAATGCATTGATTTGGTGGCTACCTTACAACAAGAGATCTACCTTAATAAAGTAGTTTATTTTATGATTGGAATACTATTGCATGACCATACTAAAGGTTTAGGGTCATTCAATTGATCTCATAAAGTGATTGGGGGGGGATCTAATTAGAAAGGCCTAAGTTTTGGAGCATTTTAGTTAGGGTTTTGGAGCTTTTATATCAAATGGAGCCATATAACCAAATTTACTTCATAAATCTCCAATTGGGAACATATTACCATTATGTACAAATCCACGAGGTTTGGGGTTGAGTTTTGAGGGTACTTCCTTTCTAAAAGTGGGTATTTTACCTCTAAAAACAATGCAAGTGTGAGGACAATAGGGTTTGGTCAAAAATAAAAATATTTAAATTTTTGATATGTAATACTTTAGAAAGGGTACCTAAAAAGCCAAAAAAAATGACAAGTTGTTTGGAAGGTTTAGGAGAAACCAAGCAAAAACACCTACTAGAGGGTTAATAATGACTACTAGGCCTAAAACAACAAAATTGGGGTTTACAGGATGAACACACCTTTGTAACCTATTGGATCATGTCAAATAGGTCAGAATAACCAATCTAAGTTATTGGGAACCATTGATTGAGTCAAGTTTGTGGATGTCCCTATTTGAAGCATTAAAGTGTCATAGTTGTAATAAGGGAACTTGGGTACATTGTAGCATTTCCTCATTAGTCTGACCTTGGAGTCTTCAAGCCCCATCACTCCTCATCAAATTGGTATTAGAATGTGTGAGTAGGTCTTTAAGGGAGGAAGAGATGAGAGTCTGAAGGAGATAGAACTCAAAAACCAAATGGTTAGGAGGGTAGATAAGATAAGATAAATTTATTAATGTCCAACAAGAGACCACAATTTGGTCTATGGGACTAAAAAGCATACAAGATAAAAGACCGCCAACTGCACGAGCACCAAACGGTGCTAAGGAAAGAAAGCAAACAAAAAAAACAAGAAATACAAAAAGAAGCAAGGAGCACAAGATTGAGGCAATGACTAAGGGTCCATCCTTGGTAAAAGGAAGCCAAGAAGCGAAGGGTATGGACTAGGGCGAGCAAGTGCCCTAAACCGTTGCCAAGAAATGTTGGGGGGGTGTCGCTGACGAGTATAACAACTACGAGGTCTCACAAATCTAGAGTGATTGGCGATGGTGACACTGAATGGCTGCTTTGTCCCATGTGTAGGAGACGAGGGATAGAAGAAAGTGGTGAAAAGATGAACCAGGGTCACTCCCTAAGGAATAAGAGCTGTGAAGTGTGGTTGCAAAGTTGCATAGTCTCTCTAAGGTACATTGCAAGGCATCTCTGGTCCGTGTAGTTGAAGAACGCTGCGAGGGAGCTACACTCCCTAAATAAGCAATAGAATCTCCCATGAATCTCATACTAGGCGGGACAGTGAAAAATGAAATGGATCTTCGTCTCGATCATACCCAAGGTACACAAGTTGACAAGTCTAGTTGTCTTTGTCCATAGAAGAACTAGACGAAACCTTGGAAAGGGAAAGAAAGGGAAAAAGAGAGTTGGAGATAGCAAGGGAGATAGAAGATAAGCAAAGTAGAAGGAAGTGTTACAATTACTTGCAAAAATAAAGGCCTTGGAAAAGGAAAGGGAAGAACCAAGGAGAGAGGTGAATCAAAAAAAATGAAGAGGAACATGAAGATGGGCAAATGAATGAACAACCTAGACATAATCATAGAGAAACTAATGTGGAAGAGAGGAGATTTGTCAAGTTGGTCAAAGTAGTATAAGGGGTTGAAGGGAGAGGAAACATGGATCTACCTATCTACCAAGGTACACTAAACAACAAAGAAGTGCTTGGATGGATTGAGGCACTTGAGAACCACTTTGAGTTGGAAGATGTAGATGAAGAGAAGAAGTGAAGTTGGAAAAATCAAGGCTGAGGGATACTTCCTTTACTTGGCAGGCAAGTGTGCAAACTGAAAAGTTGGCTAGGGGTTTGAACAAGATCACAAATTAGGAAAGGATGAAGGCTATGGTAAAGGGACAATTTCTACCAATTGATTTTTCTATCCAAACAAAAAGGATGAGGCAAAACTTGAAAAAAAAAGACATGGATGTCATGAGTTATATAGAGCAATTTCACAAGTTGACTATAAGGGGTGGAGTAGAGGATGAAGATGAGAAAGTGGCTAGGTATCCTAATGGCCTTAGGTATAACTTATAAGATGAAATAGGTTTGAATGTCCCATAAACCTTGTGAGTGTTTTCAGCTTTCTATAAGGGCATAAGAGAGGCTAAAGAAGAAGCAAGAGAGGAGTAAAATAGAGGTGGTTCAAGTTGGAGTGTGGAATTTATGGGTCAAGACCAAGACAAAGCAACGGAAGAGGATGAAGGAGATAGTGAAGAGTGATGTCTTTTGGGGTTATGCAAAATACACAATCTTTATCATTACTCCAATTTTCCAAGTCATCGGATATGGAGATGGGTATGCACCTAGCCTTAGAGAGGTATATAACTACATTGATTTTCTGCTTGATCAAATGAGGGTTTTGGTGCAAGAGGACCTTACTTTTATCTTTCTACAACATACGGGCAATCATTCAATACGGATATGATAGGCTAAACACTCCCTTGCATATGGCTTCTTATGCATTGAATCTAAAATGGTACATGCCTAGGCCTAATAGAATTACACTGATTTAGGATGATAAGGTGAAAGCAGTGTTCTTCAAGTCCATTGTTCAAGTGTATGATGTTGAGACTACTAGTGAGTTTTGCACTGAGTGGACAAAATTTGTCTCTCTTAGGGGTTATTTGAATACCACGAAGATGGACATAGGCACTCTAGAACAAGAAGATCCCAATTCATGTTGGAGCTATCATAGATAAAAATCGAAGTCTGCTATGCTAGCCATTTGTATGCTATCTCAAGTTTCTAGTTCTTCAACTGTAGAGAGGCATACATCTACTTATAACTTCATCCACTTTAACTTCTCTAAAAGAGCACATAAACTAGTGGTAGTACATAAGGCCCAACATATCATTGACCACAAGACTTCTACAAAGAGAGATCAGCAACATATTGGGATGTAGAGCTAGAGGAGACAAAAGATTGAAGAGGATTAGGATGATGCGCCTTCAAATACAAGGTTGGTTGGTGTTCGTTTGACAAATTTGACCGTGAGGAGTTGTACTTCCATTGATAAGAAGTTTACCTTGAGGTATGATTAGAGGCTTCCCTTTGTTATATTTTCACATTTTATACTTATGTACTTAGTGTTATAATCTCTATAAAAAATTTGCCACAATGAAAATTACTTGTTGATTTGAAAATTTCATTTGTCAAATTGAAATTTAACTTAGTATTCTAATTTGATATTCAATGTTTATTGTTAAATGTTTGAGCATTAAGAATTTACAATTTTGATATTTTACTTCTTATACATCTTTTCATAACTATCATTTCAAATTCTATATATACAATATATAGCATACCTCTTCCCAAGTACGCAATATAATACTGATTATAAATAGCTACACACTATAGTGGTATGAATCACCTTCAAATCTCCCAAGAACTAAGCATCGAACTTTTAAAGCAATAATGACTTGGGTTGTTTGCCCAACTGAATTTCCCAAACTCTTCTTCGCCTATGTATGAATAATTGTACTCTCCATTGCGTATGCTGGAAATCCCATATTTGTGCCATTTTCTAAAATCTAACTAGGTCATGCCAAAATAAATCATGAAGCACAAGTATAATATTTTCATAACACATTTTAAACAGAAATGCGAGAATTATTAAATAGATAAGCAATGATAGAGAACACACGATTATAGGAATATATCTTGAATATATAATGTTGATTCACACCAGTGTTCAACCAGTAAATAACATCACGCAGTGTGATAAAAATGGAGAAAATAAAATCTATAACAAAGAAAGTAGGGGAGAGGACCCAATAGTGAAGTGGGGTCCAATAATGGATCACCTATGGTGAACATAGATTCCAATCTTCCAACACATTTTTACTATATATTGTAATTAATTGATCTATTTGTAAATATAAAAAAATCTAAATGTTGATAAAAAATAAACCAATTCTTGAACACATGAAAACTTATAAATGCTATAGAAAAAATAAATAAATGAATTCATTAATGAGTGAAATAAATAACTTTTTGTCTCAAACAAAATATCATAGCTATCTAATATATTAATGTCACTCAAAACATAATATGCTCACTTAAATAAACATTGATATCTTAGTGTACACATACTATTCTTATGTGTACCACTATTGGGGTAGCAATGTATATGCATAAAGTAAACCATATCAATAATGTGTATCATCACAAATATAAAAGGTGAATACCAATAAATGCCTTGTATTTTCTCATGAAATGTGTGAGATTGTCAAAAAAATTAGTGTCCAACTAATGGTCCCTATGTGTTGAATATTGTTGGATATAGGTTGTATTTTATATAATAATGTGTTATTTTTATACTAAATAATCTTTTTATGTTTAAGTATTTGTCCTTTTGTGTTATATATAAAAGTTATATATAACAAATATTTATGATTAATAATTATTATTTGGTCCATTTAAGTTGCATATATGTTACATTCCATATAGTTATACAATACTTTATTAACAACAAATGATAATTTTAAATTCAATCAGTAGAGATTTTTAGATTAACCTTTGGTCGAATGTTCAAAAAGTCATTTTTTAGACACATTTCATTAAGTGCACTATTTTAACAAGTTGCATGATGAGTCACACCTTCAAACCTTAGTTGTAGGTAGTTCAATGTCTATTTTATATTTCAAAAAAAAAAACGAAGGTCTTACGACATCCCGTGTAGCAGCTACATGTTGACAAAGTTAGCCCTCACCACTACTGGGTCCTCTCCCCTAGACTCTCAACTTTGTTGGCAAGTAGCAACTCGTTTGAAACATGTGTTGATAAATTGGAACACACTGTGACCGAAATGAATTAAGAATGTAGACTTGGAATGTTATGTCCAGCAACCTACCCCTACTTTCAAATTTTAACATTAATATTTGTTGTAGGGAAGTAGAATATATGTGAAAACAAACTTATTTGTTTGCTTCTTAAATACTTGAGTAATGCTTTTGCATTGTAGAATATATTTATACATTGCATATCATTCAAATTTTGATCAGTCTGCAATTAGCCCCTTAAAATTTATAATTATTCAAAAAATGATGAAATAACGGTAATATATGAAAATTATATAGACCCTAAGGCAAGCTGCTGACTGGCTATTGACATAATTGGCTATTTACAGAACCTTAGGGGTCTTGAACATTGTCATATCCTTTGCTTCCCTGAACAAAAAGAATCTATTAATAGACCAGGACAAACACAAGGTTGGTTGTTAAATCTTTAAAAGATTAGAAGAGAGTCCAGTCAGTATTACATACCCCAATGTCGTAAATGTATATTTCTCTGGAATCTCATCCTCAAAAAATACCAGAAATAAACTAAATAAAAATTACCTGTTCTTGCAGCTATGTCCTCACCCCACTTATTCTGCATCAAGGAGGTATTTGGAAATAAGGAGAAAAGATGTACTTACAATATGTATTAAGATCGATAGAAAGGGTAAACTAAAACTATGCAACCTGATAATCGTCAAACAGAGAAAAAATGTGCTACTTCTATGAACAAAATAAAATAGCCATCATTAATTTGTTATATTAAAATAATCACATGCCCCACTTCTACAGATTTTGGGATTTTCCTCCATTCCCAGCAAGTTAAATGGATTGTGTTTGAATACAATCAATTAATTAATGATAGCATTACATTTTAAATACAAGCCCCTTTCTTGCCATCTACGTATCCGAGTTTAATAAATTTGGTAGGAGTTATTCTTTCCTTTCTACTGCCTTGAAGAATAAAGATTTTTGAGCTGAAAATTACAACACAAAATACCACGATGAAGAATTGTCTTGTATCCCAATCTCCATTGGATAGCCAATTTCCACCTATTCAAAGAACGTCTGATTTCTGGTTTCTGAGACAAGTTAATGCATTCATTCCTATGCAAACAATGTATCCTAAAGAATGTATTTATTTCAACAGTAACTGTGTGCCATCCTTCTGAATGAAGCCTCGACCATTTTGGAAATTGATTCAGCAATACACGATGATCATTGTTTTGTCTCATTTCTGTGTCCTCTAAAAGAGCTGATATGAACTGTAATCCATCATCATCATCACATTTGTCAATTATCTCTAGTAGCAATTCATCTTCCTCAATTGTTGTGGGCAGCTTACCAAGAAGATTTTTACATTTCCCAAGAAGCCACTTGGTGACAGAAATATCATTATCAAGCGAGATTTGCAATCCTGAAAAGGCAAGATGCCCAATTCTCTTACGAAGATTTGGCGGTACAGCATAAAGCCGTAATGCAACTAACAAGGAAAATGAAGGGTTCCCATCCCATTGAAGATAAAGGTGATTCTTCTCCCATGATCTCGAGGTCAGCATATTTTCATCCAAGTCGATATAGATCTTATCATTTGGATTGTCCTTGAGAACAAATCCATAATGCTCAAGAAGCTCAAGATTTGTATATACACCATAGCAAAGAAAGACCTGCCAGGCATATATTGGCATCAGACAATATAAATGAGAATCAAATGGACATGCAGAGAAGAAAAAAACAAACACTTGATTGACATTGTTGATACAAACTATTTGAAATCTCCCTGGAAAAATGTGCAGGTAAAGTATGGATGGAATAAGCTTGTATTTTGAAATTCAAAAAATCTGTTCCTCAGTCTAATAAACAAGAACCCACCATGCAATAATGTAAGGAACAGTGAACAGGCTAAATTCAACCCAGATTGCAAGTCCTATTGCACATATCCCTGATTTTCTACACAACTTTTATTTAATAATGCCTTTGTCAGAAATCTTTACTCAACAACACTCCTACGCAGCTTCTATTTTACACCACAACCACACAATATTGAGGTTCTCCATTATTAGTGAAGTTTATCCCAACAAAACAAGAAGCCGCCTCAGCCATCAAGTTGGGAGAACATAATGTCAAAATAAGAGAGAGTGCCATCCATCTCAAGACTTCACCCAACAAACCTAGAAATGAAGCGGAAAGAGCTACAACAACTCTTTTTGTATTTATTCACAAGAATGGGATATTTCAAGTAGGTATCGAGAAGTCAGAAGAGGATCATGAAAAGCATTCAAACTCAGACTTCAGAAGCTGTTTTTTGACTCAAAACTCTGAATGGGTGGAGAATCCAAGCCAAAACTCAGCTTTTGAATTTGAATATATATATATATATTTTTTTTTTTTTTAAATTATATTTTTGTTTAATCATCTATTGTCTTCACAAATTCAACCAAGCCAGACATCCAATACTCACAAGCTCGCAATTATACTGAAGCTTGCAAGTCTCAGTTGCAGACTCGCCATGCCTGGTTCGGACTCGGATTCATGAGTCCTCACCAAGACTCACTGAATCTCACACAATGATAACCCATGTCATCCGAGAATAACCATCAATTAGCAGCACAAAACACCTCACCTTGTAAATCTTTACAAAGGCCTGTATGAATAAGTTGCAACGTATGGTTGAAAAACTTGGACTCGCCAATAACTCAGGAAGCCTAAAAAATTTAAAAACACAGTGAAAAACTCAGCGATCAATTAGCAAACTTATCGAACATTACAAAATACATTTTTAAAAAGTATTATTTAGAAACATTTATATACTGAAATTATGGAACATGTTATTGATACTTATAATCAAAAATTTGAGATTAATACATATCAAATATTTTGCAGTAATATTTCTGTGTTATAATAATCTTTATATTCTTTTCTTGTATTGGAAATTTATACACACATTCTTGTATCGGACGTTAAAACTCTGAAAATTTTCTTCTGAAGGTATATCTTAATTATCATATAACAATAAAATTTATTAGAACTCTGACAATTTATACTTGTTTGAGTAAGGGACAAAAAAGCTCTATCATGTGCCCTCAATCGTGGACGAAAAAATAGCCAAAGGCTAACACAAAACCCTAAAAAAATGTGTTTGAAATTAAACGCTATTTGGGCACCTTTTTGTCAGATAAAACCACAAGTTACTGCCTAATATTTTTATGCCTGACAATTTTTTTCCCCATGGCATAGGTTTAACTTACACGATTTCACAAGTTTTTTCCAGAAAAAATCACTGTTCCCTTTCACATAGACTTGGAGCCGAGTTTAATTGTGAGTGAAGTTTTGACCTCTGAGTAGTACTCATGAGTCAGGTGAGTTGTCCCTAATTTTTTCAACTATATCCAAGGGTCTTAATGTTGGATACTCCTTCGATTTGAAACTCACCCTTGTTCATTTCCATGTTGGCATTGCTTGCAGCTAGTATTTGAAGGTTTTGTAATCTTCGGCTTATTCCTTAAAACTTGCTTAGTACTGATATTTACAAGATTATCTCGGTTTATATGCCCCATACTTTTGTGCCCTTACTAACTCTCATCTTCTTACACTATGTAGCATTTTTCTCCTTTGATTTCACTATGAATGTAAAGATTGCTTGCAGTTCTACTTGTATCTACGACAAGTTTCCTAGCACTTGCCTTTATTTATTTCACAAACATCAGTATGAAATGTGAGAATGTGTCCTTGTTCACTTATTTGATTTACAGTTAGAAGATTGTGCTTCAATCCTTCAAGACATAATACATTTTCAGTCAGCGCTATGAGTGTCATTTCTTGTTATCATCATTGGAGCACTGTCCCCAAATTTTATTGTCCTTTCATTGACCTTTTTCAAGGTGAGGAATTTGTTCTTGTGACATATTACATGGCCAGAGCAAAAATTATCAATGTACCACTGATTCCTTTATTTTAAGCATGAGAGGTTGTCTGTACAAGTATGGACTTTTCCCTTTTGATTTTCTTGCTCTTGATTCATTTTCCATATCTATGTATTTTCCTCCTTTTGTCTAGCTGTAGTATCCTCCTTATTCTGTGTAGATGCTTCCACAAAAACCACTTCTACAAAGTGTGTTGTATGTACAAAATTGTTACACTTATAGCTATTGGAAATATTGCATCATTTATAGGATGCATGTAACATTGCTTAGGTTTGTTGAAGTTTATTTGACAACCTATTATATTAGTGGTACAAATATTGAGTTGTTAAAACTACTAAACCACTTTAGCGCAAGTGTGTTGTATGTACAAAATTGTTACACCTGTAGCTGTTGAAAATATTGCATCCTTTATAGGATGCATATAATATTGCTCAGGCTTGTTAAGTTTATTTAACCTATTATATGACTCACAAATGTTGAGTTGTTAAAAGTCAAAACAACTCAACATAATAAGGAAAGTAGTTCAGAAGATTTCTTATAAAATAGGATATGGAAATCCTATAAATATGTAACTTGTATTTGATTGAAAATTATGAAGCATGGCATTATCTTGTGTAACATTATTCTGCTTATGTTTGTCTCTGCCTATTTTTCTAATATGGTTTCAGAGCAACATATTTTCTGTGGCCTGTTATTTTGGGCTGCTCACAGATTTTGGGGTGAGGTTTTGTGTTGTTTAGGCTTGTTTAGGCTTGTACAGTGGAAGTTGTTGATCGATTTTTTGAGAAGTATGTGCTTCTAATTGATAGCGAATAAACCTCCTCAATTGCTCAAATAAGCCACTTCATTGCCAATTCAATGTCCCAAGCCTCAATTCAATGTACCGATGTACCAAATATCCTTGCCAATCGGAAGTTTTTTCCATCAATTTCATTGAGTTTATTGGATTGGTTTCTTGTGCTGATGTAATTGGCACTTCTGATTGTGATTTCTCAGTTCGCAGGTGTAAGAGTTCGCAGGTGTAAAGAGCCCTGCTGATTCACTCCTGACTATGCTGAAGAATAATTCTTTTTCTCTGAAAGTTTTATATTTTTTAGGTTTTCAAAATATAAAGAAATGCAAAACTTGAAATGCAAAAAAATGACTAACATTGGATCCCCAACTCAATTACTATTATTAAGATTTTGCAAAGGCCCATATACAAAACTGATTCAGTTAATAGAACCCAGTTTCTTGCTGAGTGACGTTGGCTATTTGGAAGCAAGAATAAGCTGTAGCAGCTAATAAATGCTCACCCCAAAGCTTTAAAACTGATCAAAGCCTCTATATGGAATCGCTGTCAGCATTCAGGATAAACCACGCTGCCTCTACAATGAATTGCAATTGATGAAAAACCCAGGCATCACTATAGAACTATTGATTACAGCCTTAATGTGCACACCAAACATCACCCAACGCTGGTATAGATTGCAGAAATGCAAGTGCTAGAGGAAGTCATCCTTCCTATCATCAACCACAGGAGTAGTAATTGACAAACCCTCAGCAAAATGTAATGGGCACCCCTGGATGTCCCAAAAAACTAAACCAAATTGCTGAAAGGAATTATGTCAAACAGTTTGCATTCAACTTCTTATTTCTCCGTTTAATGTTTTAAACCCCTTATAATTCCGGAAATCAAACATTTATTGTTTGTTGTGTTTCGTGCATGGAATTGGTATCATACAACATAAACAAGAAAGCAACTACAATGATATGCAAAGTGGAAATGAACTGCTGCTAATAAAATGTTATTTTCAGAATTCATAAAATCAAATACATAGCAGATTTATCAACTCACTAATTACTTCAGCAATATTGTCATAATACTCCAGCCCATGCTTACGAACTTGTTGCTACAATACTTTGTCCTCCAATCAGTTCACTACCTTCATAATACCATTCCCTCCAAGCGGCATAAGCGTCGGACAAGTAGTGAAGAAGATATGAGCAAAATATCAAATCTGCCTGTAGCCGGAAATGCAACTAAACTGCCTGATAATGAAGCCAATAAGAAAGAATTCCAAAGGCCAAACCCCAAGGGAATGACGTCTAGAATGTTACAAGAGAGGATAGACGTCCTCAAATGCCGAAAACAAAGCTGCAACTCACACACCAATTTCTTCTCATATTCAACCTGTCGAATGAAACCACAAACGCTTCCTTTTATTCTATTTCCAAGGGTCCGTTCAACTCACATGGGCAATGTGGGATAAAAGTTGTGCAATATAAAATATATATTATAATATCCCCTTATGTCTCCCTTGGGTACACATCCCCATAAAATAAATATTAAAGTAACACTTTAATATTTTACAATTAAATAAGATATTACTTTAATAAAACTTTAGGCATTAAAATCTATTAGCAATCGGACTCCGAATAATGCGAGTGATAGCTCATCGGAAAGCTCTCGCCGAGGAGTATGAAATCCCATCACCAAAACTGACCTCCACTGTGACCTGCTGACTTACTAAAAATAGTAAGTATGCCTGAGATTGAGTAAATCAACTTCGTTTTGGCCCAAACTGGAAATGACTAGGCCAAAACACTCCAGGATCCCCTTAAACCCTTCGTTAGCCCTCGGGACCATGTAGAACAAGGCTAACGCGCACGCACTTGGTCAACTGCTAAAGTGGGGACATTACAGTCCGCCCCCCTTGAAATTGCTTGTCCTCAAGCAATCTCAGTCCAGCCTGCTGAATAACCTGCTCACTCTCCCATGTAGAATCCTCCTCCGGCAAGTCTCTCCATCTGACCAAATACTCCTTCACTATCCTGTTTCTAAGCCTCCTCTCTCTAGTGTCCAGAATAGCCTCGGGTACTAACACAAGCTTCCCCTCCTCATCCAAAGGGGGTAATTCTGCAGAAGGCACTACACTCTGACCAATGGCTTTCTTAAGCCTAGACACATGAAACACATTGTGCACCCGACTGCCCTCTGGAAGCTCAAGCTCATAGGCGACTTTGCCCACTTTGCGAATCACCCTGTAGGGACCATAAAATCTAGGTTTCAACTTTTCAGCTCCGCTCTTCTTGAGCGATGACTGTCTGTATGGTTGTAGCCTCAAATAAACCATATCCCCTACCTCGAAGCTGCGCTCTATTCGGTGCTGATCAGCATACAATTTCTGTTGATTCTGGGCCTGTTGTATATTCTCCTTGAGCACTTTCAGAATATTCTGACTATCCTGCAATAAGTTTTTGGCTTTGGGCACTCTACTATCCCCCAAAACTAAGTCCATGAAGCTAGGTGCTTCATAAGCATAGAGGGCCATGAAAGGAGTCATCCTAATGGACATATGATAAGTGGTGTTATAACAATACTCTCCCATATGCAACCATCTGATCCAAGCCCTTTGTTGTGCAGTTACATAGTTCCTCAAATATCCCTCCACCCATTTATTCACAATCTCTGTTTGCCCATCTGTTTGCGGATGATAACTAGTGCTAGGTGTAAGATCTGTACCACACAACCTGAACAACTCTTGCCAAAAAACACTCATAAACTTACTGTCCCGGTCACTGACAATGAATCTGGGCAGCCCATGTAACCTGAATATCTCTCTAAAGAAAAGATCTGCCACCTTTGCTGCTGTGTAAGTGGATGGAATAGCAAAGAAGTGAGCGAACTTCGTCAAGCGGTCCACCACCACATAGATGCAATCCCTTCCCTGCACTCGTGGTAAACTAGTGATGAAGTCCATCGAAATACTTTCCCATTTCCTATCAGGAATGGGCAAGGGCTGTAATAAACCTGCAGGGAATGTGTGCTCTCCCTTATTCTGTTGACAAACCGCACACTCCCTGACATACCTCTGAACATCATCCTTGAGCCCTCTCCATGAGAACCGCTCTCAGATCTGCCTGTAGGTCTTGAAGACCCCCGGATGTCCAGCTGTGGGTGCATCATGAAATGCCTTCAGTATCGCCTCTCTCAAATGTGATGACGGAATCAAATAAACCCTGTCCTGAACTCTGATCAATCCATCTATCACCTCATAGCGATCATCCTGTATGGTACCTGAGATCAATCCAGAAGCCCAAGCATCTCCGACATACTCTGCTATAATCCGATCTCTCCAGTCTCCTGAAATCTCTGCTAGAGCACATAAGTGAGGTCTCCGAGATAAGGCATCAGCTACCAC
This sequence comes from Cupressus sempervirens, assembly GCA_028749045.1. Taxonomy (NCBI): domain Eukaryota; kingdom Viridiplantae; phylum Streptophyta; class Pinopsida; order Cupressales; family Cupressaceae; genus Cupressus; species Cupressus sempervirens. The sequence continues at coordinate 515,233,917 of CM053790.1, forward strand.
ATTTTTCTTACCTTTGACAAACTCTATGTCAAAGTCGTAAGCCTGCAATTTAGTAACCCATTTTTGTTGCCGATCATTAAGATCACGCTGGCTCATGAAGTATTTAATATTGTTGTGATCAGTCTTGATCACAAAACGCCCACCTACCACATATGATCGGAATTTGGCCAATGCATGCATTATGGCCAACATCTCCCGGTCATAGACAGAATAACTCCTCTCAACTCCTCGGAGCTTCCTACTCTAGAAAGCAATGGGATGCTTCTCCTGCATCAATACTGCTCCAATCCCATCACCCGATGCATCACAATGAAGCTCAAAAGGCTTCGTGAAATCCGGTAGAGCTAGAACTGGACATGAAGACATTACCTGCTTGAAATGCTCAAAACACCTCTGTGCTGCCCCCGTCCACACGAAGGCCTCTTTCCTGGTAAGATCTGTCAAGGGTGCCGCGATCTGTGAGAATCCCTTAACGAACCTCCTATAACAACCACATAAACCAAAGAACCCCTTAAGCTGTGTAAGGTTTGTGGGAGTAGGCCAATCTACAATAGCTCTAATCTTTTCGGGATCAACCCAAACACCATCTGCACTAATGATATGCCCAAGGTAAAGGAGCTCAGTCATGCCAAACTCACATTTAGATTCCTTGGCATACAATGACTCGCTCTCCAGAATAGATAACACCTCCTCTAGATGATGTAAGTGCTCCTCCCAGGTCTTACTGAAGACCAAGATGTCATCAAAGAAGATCAAGACAAATCTCCTCAACTGCTTCCTGAAAGCCTGGTTCATACAACTCTGAAATGTAGCGGGTGCATTGGTTAGTCCAAATGGCATAACCAAAAACTCAAAATGACCATAGTGACATCGGAAAGCCGTTTTCTCAATGTCCTTTGCTCTCATCCTGATCTGATGGTATCCGGATCGCAAATCAATTTTGGTGAAGAAGCATGCCCCATGTAACTCATCAATCAGCTCATCAATCCTAGGAATGGGATACCTGTTTTTAATTGTTTTCTTATTCAGTGCCCTGTAATTGATGCACATGCGCATTGTCCCATCCTTCTTCTTTACCAATACTACTGCTGAAGCAAAGGGGCTCTTACTAGGCCTGATATGCCCCATCTCCAGCAAATCCTTAATCGCCTTCTCTATCTCATCCTTGTGTTTCTTAGGATGACGATAGGGAGTAATCATAATTGGTTTGGCTCCCTCCTCGAGCTCAATAACATGTTCTATCCCTCTATCAGGAGGAACCCCATGAGGAATATTGCCAAATACTTTAGCGTGTCTATCAAGTATCTTCTAGATATCTGGCGGATGACTCTTTTCCTGTGGCTCTGGTGAAGTTGGCATAATGTAGCACTCTGCTGCCCACTCTATGTCATCATGACGAAAAAGTCTCTGCATTCTCTTCAAGGACACTACTCTGCAACCTCCATCCGAAAGTCCTCTAAGTACCACAGTTCTACCATCATGCTGGAATCTCATCTCCAATTTCGCTAGGTTGAGTGTGAACTCAACTAGCGAAGCCATCCATGTCATGCTGAGGATGACATCATAATCTCCCATGTCCACAACATAGAACTCATCCTCCAACTCATAGCCATCTCCAAACCTAATGCGAAGATCAGATATCTTCCGAGTGCACAACAATTTGTCACCGTTCGCCACCATGACTCTAAACCCATCATGCTCCTCTGTCTGTAACCATCTCCTGGCCACCAACTGTGCATCTATGAAGTTATGTGTAGCCCCAGTGTCAATGAGAGATATCACTTTCTGCCCCTGGATAGTACCCTAACCTTAAATGTGATTGCCTTTTGGGCCCCTGTCAAGCGTGCCAATGATCTATCATCCTTAGGAATGTTGCTCTCCTCTATAGTGTTACCCTCATCCGAATCAGAGTGCTGATCCTCCCCCTCTGACTCTAACTCTTCTGCTGAAAAATATTCCATTTGATTTGCCTTAGCCTTGAGAGGGCATTTATGAGATAAGTCCCAAGGCTCTCTACAGTGGAAGCACAGCTTCTTCTTCCGAAGTTCATTCAAGGTTTCATTGTCAAGTCCTTTTGATCCTTCTTTGGGTTTGTTATACTCTTTCTGAAATGGTTTTCTGTCTTTGTCCTTGCGGTAGGAAGAATCTGTTGAATGGTTTTTACCTTTGTATACTGAAGGGGCTAAATCTCGTGCCTTTTTAGTTGCTTCAGCTAAAGTGAGTGGATCATGTCCCTTCACCCAACCTCGTAATGGATCAGCTAGCCCATCACAAAATAACACCACCAATCTCCTAGGAGAGATATCAGTAACAAGTACAGACAAGCGCTGAAACTCAGCAATGTAAGCATCCACAGAACCTGACTGTTTTAACTGTGCTAGCTCCTTGAAATGTAACTCGGGGTCCCTAGTGTCAAATCTCTCAATCAATCTTTCGGTAAATTCCTCATAGGATGTAATCTGATTATGCCCTAGAGTCACCATGCCATGATGCCACCATTCATGTGCAACGCCATCCAAGTGCATAGCCGCATACTTGATAGCCTCCTCCTCAGGCATAGGATTAAGCTGCAAGTATGTATCTACCTTCTGCACCCAAGCTCGTGCAGTCATCTTCCCTGAAGCATCATAATAAGGTAAAGAAAGTTTTCCAACTTTCTTCCTCAGCTCAAAGTTTTGATTCCTCCCTCCTGCTTTAGGCATGTGTCTCATCCTCAAGTCCATATAATCTCTAAGAGAAATATCCGCCTGAAACTCTGGTCCACTAGCCTCCCAGTCCCTCCTGAACTGATCCTGTAACTCGGTAATCTGTGGTTCGTTTACTGGATGAACCGGATCTCTGGGTGGAAAAGTGGGTAGAAGGGGTCTCGAGCTCACAGTCCGTGCTGGGCGTGCAACGTGTCTAAAGTTATCAGCCTCATTCCCATTATTGCCGTGTCCATTATTACCATTAATGTTATTCTCAGGACCATTGTTGTTGCCTTGGCCTTCATGGTTATTGTTTCCCCCGTTGTTATTGTTTCCCTCGTTGTTATTGTTTCTGTTGTTGGCATCACCTGGATTAATATTGACACCCATCTGTCTAGCCATGAGCTGCAACATCATGTCCATTCGCCTATTCTGCTCCTGCTGCATACGCTGCCCCTGCTCTAATGTATCCAGTAACTGTCAGAACAGTACCTCCTCCTGATCTGGACCAGCATTTCTGCCTCCGCCTAATCCTATATTCCTGTCATCTCGATCACCCATATTATTGTCCTGATCACAAAATATCTCCTCTGTGTCTGTATGGTTGAATTCAATGTCCCCCTGCACGGATGTACTAGACTGTTTGCTTTGCAAGTCTGAAATCCTATTTTGTCTTGCTCTGGTATCGCGGAAATTATAAGACCCCTGTCGCATGCTCAAACATAAATGCTTAGCCTGTGTTTTTTTTACTTACTTTTTCCCTCTATCCGGCTGTTCCAAATTCCCTATAAGACCTCCACAGGATGGCAAGACTTATAGCTCTGATACCACTGTAATGGGCACCCCTGGATGTCCCAAAAAACTAAACCAAATTGCTGAAAGGAATTATGTCAAACAGTTTGCATTCAACTTCTTATTTCTCCGTTTAATGTTTTAAACCCCTTATAATTCCGGAAATCAAACATTTATTGTTTGTTGTGTTTCGTGCATGGAATTGGTATCATACAACATAAACAAGAAAGCAACTACAATGATATGCAAAGTGGAAATGAACTGCTGCTAATAAAATGTTATTTTCAGAATTCATAAAATCAAATACATAGCAGATTTATCAACTCACTAATTACTTCAGCAATATTGTCATAATACTCCAGCCCATGCTTACGAACTTGCTGCTACAATACTTTGTCCTCCAATCAGTTCACTACCTTCATAATACCATTCCCTCCAAGCGGCATAAGCGTCGGACAAGTAGTGAAGAAGATATGAGCAAAATATCAAATCTGCCTGTAGCCGGAAATGCAACTAAACTGCCTGATAATGAAGCCAATAAGAAATAATTCCAAAGGCCAAACCCCAAGGGAATGACGTCTAGAATGTTACAAGAGAGGATAGACGTCCTCAAATGCCGAAAACAAAGCTGCAACTCACACACCAATTTCTTCTCATATTCAACCTGTCGAATGAAACCACAAACGCTTCCTTTTATTCTATTTCCAAGGGTCCGTTCAACTCACATGGGCAATGTGGGATAAAAGTTGTGCAATATAAAATATATATTATAATATCCCCTTATGTCTCCCTTGGGTACACATCCCCATAAAATAAATATTAAAGTAACACTTTAATATTTTACAATTAAATAAGATATTACTTTAATAAAACTTCAGGCATTAAAATCTATTAGCAATCGGACTCCGAATAATGCGAGTGATAGCTCATCGGAAAGCTCTCGCCGAGGAGTATGAAATCCCATCACCAAAACTGACCTCCACTGTGACCTGCTAACTTACTAAAAATAGTAAGTATGCCTGAGATTGAGTAAATCAACTTCGTTTTGGCCCAAACTGGAAATGACTAGGCCAAAACACTCCAGGATCCCCTTAAACCCTTCGTTAGCCCTCGGGACCATGTAGAACAAGGCTAACGCGCACGCACTTGGTCAACTGCTAAAGTGGGGACATTACACAAAATACCTTCAATTTCAGCTTGGAAACACGGAACAGTACTCAATAAAGGCACAATTCATTGGCATTGAAGGTCAATTGAAAGTGCAGACCAGAAAATGAGGAAATCCTCAATTTCTCCAAACCCCACACAAAAACCCTTCAGCTCTCCAATTTTAATGAAAAACATATGCAATATAATGAATTGCTTTCTCACAAAATATTGCTTTTATAGTAATTCAAGATGTCTTCTTCAAGACACCAAAAGCAAGTAGCTTCTCTCACACTTTTCACTAAAGAGCCTTCAGCAATACACTTTTCAGTTATAAGCCTTCATTTAATAACTTTGAATTAATAATAAATAAATGCCAAGCTAACAGCTTCATGAAGACACTTTTCACTTAAAAGTGTTGCTTTTAAGAATTAGGATTATATTCCATGTGAATTAATGATTAATCCCCCACTAGGCACCCAAAAGCAATTTATAAAACTTAAGCTCAATATATACCATTGAAAGTGCCAATATCATCACCCACTGAATATAGCGCCTAGGTTCCAACCAGAAATGGAAACTGCCATCACAAACTTACCAAAAATAGCAAGTCAATCACCATGGACCCTCTAAACATCATGCCAGACCATGAGGATCACAATGATGGACTGGCCTCACTAAGTACCTACCAACTGCTAAAAATTGGGTACATTATAGTCCTCCCTCTCCAAGATTGCTTGTCCATGAGCAATCACCGAACCTAAGGCACATATCAATCAACCTAGATCCCAAGGAAAGTGTGTGTAATGTCCTTGACATCATCTACAAGCTCATAAGATAATAACTCTATCCACAGAGCTATCCTGAACATACTATCACCATGCCATCGATGGTGATTCAACAATCAGCAAAGCTAAGCCTGTCACCACCTGGATAACAGTAGAAAGGAAAAACACATCCATCCATAATAGAGAAAAATGGACATCCAACATCTACTAGATCAAAACTCCCTACACACCCTACCAATCTGCCACAAGTATGAAGTCTAGCTGTGCAACAAAAACTAATACTCCCAAAAGCCTCTCAACCGTAACCCAGATATCCATCCTTTGCAAAACTATCATGGATATGTTGACCCTGCAAGTAACCTCCTACTAACTTGCAACTATTAACCCCATCAACTGCAAATGGTGCAAACTCATCCCATAAAGGACGGTATGAACTTGGTTGCAACCCACACCTGCGCGAACCCAATTCCTCTACTTGTGGGTCAAAAGAAAAATGATGAGCACTCCTCACTATGTAGTTGTGATAAAATGCACCAATCGCCGTTAGAGGCTCATCATCATCAAACCAAGGACCAAGAGATGGCTCCAATCTTTGTCCCCGAACAATTGGTTGGTTAAGATCCATGGTAAACCTCTCAACAAACTCAACCACAAAATTTGTGTAGAGAAGCATTGTAGCCAAAGTCTCCACAATCTTTCCCACCAAACATCGAATACTGCAAGAACCCCAGATGAGAGTACTCTTCTGTATGGTCTCTCTTGCAATTCCAAACTCTCAAGCAAGTACTCTATAAAAAAATCTATATGATAGAAATTATATGAAGAAGCATCAACCTGCTCCCTTGCAATCCACAACGGATCCTTGTGAAACTGTGGAAATACCAATTGTCTATGAGATGAAGTAATAGATTTGCTTCTTGTAGAAGGAAACAAATCCCCATGAGAGCGCGTCTCCAAATCGATGATACCCTGCCCAAGACTTGTGCAAAAGCGAGAGTAATGTCAGGAATTGGCACACAACTCTCTAAAGAATCCACTACTATCACATAAAAACCCCCACTAACTATTCCACATCATTTGTTAGTGAGCTAACTACTGGGGGACTTGGTACGACATGAAGTTCTATGCAATCCTCTACTATTGCACTCATCCCATTTGTAGCTACTGCACTCATATCAAGGATGGATGTAATTGCACCCTCATCACATCCATCATCCCTATCCGTAGAAGTTAACTCACCACAAAACACCACTATATGTAGTTGACCTAGATCTGGGGCTACTCTAGAATGCACACTACTCAACTCCATGATAACCTCGTCCAAAGATGATTGTGACTCTTGGAGGACCAACCTAGTACACTGCAAAGACTCTGTAGTCACCTCAAACTCATGGTTGAGCCCATCAACCTCCTCCTTTCTCCTCAAGGCGTCGTAACATATATAGTTTCTCTTGAGCAGGAAATTTGGATCTGCTAACAACTATAAATAATTGTCTCATAATCCTGACAGATCCTCAGAGAGCATCAAACATCAAACTCCTCAAGGGAAAGACCACCATCATAATGTTCATCTATCATAGGAGCGCTCCAACCATAGGTAACCAAACTTTGTTGAGCAACACCAAAGTTCTTTAAAGCTGTGGCAATCATGCTATCGCTAACCTTCAGATGCCCAATAAAAAAATAAGCAACCTACAACCACCTCTTGTACATGTCCTCTGAACCAAACTTGACACTGTGATAGGAAAGTGTATCTGCATCAACAACCTCATGAAACATAACATCATTTGTGATATCATCCACATAGACATCAACAACCAAGCTACTACTATTGGGTACCTTGACGAATGCCTCATCTACATAAGTAAAAATTGTTACTCTATCCAACTCGCAAATCTTTGCTTCCTCCTCAACTCTAAGTCCTTCTAAAACATGATTTTGGGATCTATCATCATTGATCAACCAATGCGTCCTTTGAAATATTTGCTAAATTTTGATATGACAAATCAGACTCATTGTAGGATGTGTCATCCTCATAAATAACATCAATAGTACCCAAATCACGAGTATCAACATCATCAACCTGTAAAACCTCTATTATCTCATACTGTTGCAAGCATGCTTACTATTGTCATAAAACTCAAAATCATTATGGCATACATCTACACCATATAACTCACTTCTTGTTAAAAATAGGAAATACTGAGAGGGGGGTGAATTAGTATTTCACAAATTTTTGCCAAATTATGGATATCATTAACAATCTTATAACTTGCATATGAAAGTAGACTGATTATACTGAACAGTAAACACAGCCATAAAGTAATGCAACACAAAACACCATATTTTGTTAACTAGGGAAACCCTAGCCAAGGGAAAACCCTGGTGGGGATGTTACCCATAAAAGGAGCCACAAATCAAAAGTATCTTGTTAAAGATATTGACCCTGTTAGGAGTCTATTACATTTGTATAGTGTCTCGGTCCTTGTTAGAAGCCTCAACTTTGTTAGGAGTTGTTATTACAATTATAAAAACTATGCAAGATGAGCCCACTGCCCAAACATGCAATACACAACAATGCTCTTCAATACAAGAGATAAATACAAAACCTCTTACTGCTGCTGATACCTTCAATATCTGATTTGCCTTATCTTGTCTACACAGAATTGACCGTACATCCGTACTGCTCTAATCTAACATCAAAATTCACATATCAAAACAATAGCATTTCAATGTCATAGACATCACAAGACTTCGCATCTAAAGTTTTGTCCTGTATACCACCTAATTTTCTTCTGTCGATCTTCATGTCTTCACACATGTCTCAAAATGCAAAACATTCTTTTGCTCACTTTGGGTTAACATCTAGAATGTCGTCCCTAATTAGTCAAGTAATTATTTTGGTAAACAAAATAATTCCTAAACCTAAAATATCAAATTCCTTATCTTTACCCTGTCATGTCTGTTCAACACTATAACTGAAAATTGCTATAGCTTTGTCCGTACAACCTCACGCTCTCAAATGTAGAATCTTCATACTCCATTCTAGCTATCCTTAAGTGCACACGTGCCAATATTACCTCTGTTAACTGTGCCAATCAAAATAGTGTTTGTGCTGACAAATAAACTCTGTGATACTTAGACAATTTTCTAAGTCCTTCTATCAATACTTCATCTTCATGATTTGCTCACTTAAATTTGAATATATGTTGCCATAAATGACAACCTTATATCATCTACCCTAGCCAAATTGCCAACAATATCATCCTTTAGCATTGATGGCAACATATGGAAAAATTGGCCAAGTCCCAAAAATTCAAAATTACAAAAATTTCAAAACTTGTAACATCTATTACATGGGTAACATTTGTGACATGGCCATACAAAATTTACAAAATGTGGTCACTTTCTTATTTATACCATCTTAGACGGGGATACTCCCCCCTTTGACTATGCTCTTACTTATAACTCCCTTGTGCAATTTCCTTACTATATTCCCTTATACAATTTTCCTTACTATACTACCTCTTTGACATCAATGACAAAGGTGAGTCAAAAACTATATACAAGTCAAAAAAATTGTTACCTTCATTCTTCATGCTGAGTTTGATATCTATGAATTGCAATCAGCAAAACTTGTCTTTAGATTCTTGAAACCTTTCTCCCAAGTGCCTTGGACTACTTCAGATATACTGATGATAGTGCATAGTCCATATGATGCTAATTCCACTCTATTGAAATCTGAATATACAAACTTTTCATACGATGCCTTAGCCATAAGGCATTCATCCAGCTGCTTCTGAACATTATTGATCTTCAAGGTTAAATGCTCTCTCAACAGTGAAAATCTTTTCATTACTCTATCTCTCTCTTCAACTCTATCAGACTTATGTCATCATAAATCTTTCCAATTCTTCTCTCTAAGTCCTCAATCTTCATATTAGATAGTTGCAATTCATTTACTAGGTTTTGTAGCTCTACATGTTTCTCTTTCAGCTTCTCATTAATATCCTTGATAAAGTTCTTTTACAAAGTACATTGTCCATAGAAATTTCTTCCTTCCACTAAATATCTCCTTAACTCTTTGATACAAGAGTCAAGACTTGCTAAGTCATTCTTGATATTCTTGCACACGGTGTCAAATAACTGTGCATCATGCTTTACTTATGCTTTTGTAGCTGCAACTTCCTCTAATGTCTTGAACTGATTATCAAACACTTTCATTACCTCTTCTGCCCTCTTCTTTGGTACAGCCTCAGTGACCTTTATCTGTGCAAAATCTTGAAGTTAACTTGTCACTTTGCCAAGGTTTTCTTGTGTTCTTTTAATGCTCTTTGTCTTCTCCACTATTCTGTTGTTGGCTAATGCAGTAATCTGATTGAATATATCAATATCTGCATCACCAGTAGATGCTAATGGTGTGCTTGCTGACATGTTTGCAAATAATAACTCCATTGCAGTCTTAGGTGTGCTGGTTCTTGCAATCTCAGTGCTAGATGCCTGAACAAGTATAAGCAACTGAATTTGTTGATCATGACTGTCTTCATGTTCCTTTGTCTGACTTCCTTCCTCAGCCTCTGTCTGATCTTCTTCATTTATTTTCTCATCTTCCTTCTCTTCTGCTGCCTCATTCTTCTTTTCCTCTACCTCATCTTTCTTTCCTTCATCTTTCTTCTCCTCTTCCTTCTCACCTTCCTCATCCTTCCTATCTTTTTCTTCCTCTTCTTTTCCTTCCTCTTCATTCTCTAAACTTGTATATCCTACCAAATTTTCAACAATGTTAAGGCTATAATCCTTAAAAGGATCTTCTGTTGTGTCCACTGTAATGCTTGTGCTGTCCACATGCATTGTATCTGTGCCAATTGACTTGTGGGATTTCCAATGTCTCTGCCGCCTCTTTCATTTCTGTATCTTTTTCTGCTTCTGCTGCTACTAGTGTAGGAATTGATCTATCTTGTTCCTCTGCTTGACCTCTTTCGTAGAGTGAGTAGGGATTCCTCCCCCTATCACTTTGCTTTTGTTTCTTGAGCTTGCTTCTGTAGAAGTCATAACCTTGATAATAGCCTCTTTAGTTTCTTTATTGACTTCTTCATAATTTCCTCCCATTATAAATATCGCTCGTCTTATTTCTCAGTAAAGGTTCAATACTCTTCATCATTCTTTCAAGGTGCTCATTATCTTCTACTTCACATAGTTACCTTGTTAATCTTTCTCTTATTCCTTTATGCTCTTCAACAATTCTCTTCTTTCTATTTACAAGTCTTGTATACAAGTCCTTAAGATTAAGTCCTTGTATATCAGTGAATTTCTTGCTATTCAATATCATATGCATTATTACTGCATCCTCTAGCTCAAACTTCTCAAAGTTTTTGTATAAGTCATAGAATTTGTTTAATTGTGCAAAATTTCCATCATCTATGATCATACAATTTAACCAGAAATAGAGATGATAAACAACAATAAGGAATAACCATAAATAAAAACAAGAGACACAAGAGTTTTACCCTGGGAAAACCCTTCATATTCAAAGGGAAAAACCCAACAACACAATAAAAATATCATTTTGTTGATCATAAACATTAAGTGTACAATGCCTATCGCTTGATGCGATATATATAACTTAAGGAGAGACTCTTCGCATTCCAACCAAAGGTCTCTCCAAATTCCTCCAAATTCCAAAAATGATTCTTTATAACAATTACAATTACAACTCTTTGAATTTCCATGCCTCAATGTATGTCGAATGACACATGTCATTACATTTAATATTACAATTTAAACATAAGTGGCCTTTTTGTTAAAACTATAACCCTGATCACAAATTGATCTGACTATGCAGATCGCATAGACCTTAGCATTCTTGAAATACCTTATGAAATGCCTAAGATTTATATTGCTCTTTTTAAGCATGATCAGTGTCCCTTCTTGAAATGATGTATTAGCCTTAACTAGTTTTAGTTGTGTCTTTACATCTTCATTACCTTGATTGGGCGGCAATCATGAGGAAGCATTCTGGGCCGACCTAGATAGAGTCATGTCCCTTCAAGGGACATGCCCTTTTGGTACAGTATTTAGGTAGGGTGTGATTGTAGTTAAAGGACACACAAAGAATATCAAGTCTGCTCCTTTAAGAAAGTCTGCCCTATTCGATAACTTCCAGAAATAAAAGATTTCAGAATAACAATTTTATTATTGACATCTCTTATAAAGTCTGAATAAAGATAATCTTCAGCAAGCATTGGAGAAGGTATTATTTTATTTTGATCTCACAGAATTTGCATAAACTTTACATGGTATCAGAGCTCTAGTAGTCGAACCTAGGCTCTACAAATTTAATAATCAGACTTGATATATATCTAGCATGATTCTTCTATCTTCAATGGCATACACAATCAAACCCGAGGACAAGTTTCATGAGAAAGAACACTTTGATGCTTGGAAATTCAGAATCATGATTATTCTTGAAGAAAATGATGTAAAACAATTTGTTGATTCAACATCCAGACAACCTATTGTTGAACCTCATAAAACTATTTGGAGTAAAGGAAACAGGAAAGTCATACAAATCATATTAGATGGAGTAAAAAATGAAATAGTACCCATGCTAATGAAACGTCAAACAACATTTGATATGATGAATGCATTATTAAATACATGAGGTTAACAATGCAACTAGAGTTCTCGCACTAAAAAGGCAACTAAATCATATACAAATAAAGAAAGGAGAATCGATGAATTCTTGCTTCCTAAGAGTTGCCAGTCTAAGAGATGAACTTGCAAGCACAGGACCCATAATTACTGACATGAAACTAACACTGATGGCTATAGATGGATTACCAGATTCATGGAAAATATTCGCATGAGTAAGTGCCAGAGACAATCTTCCTGACTTCAATAGACTTAAGGGAGATTGTCTTCAAAAAGAATCCAGAAAACTTAAGAAAGGGGGAAAGTTGAAAACTAAAGATGAAGAACTTCATGTTCTTAACACAAGTTCCTATAAAGGTAAGAAAAAGCATTTCAAGAAGAAGGGTAATCAAAACCTAAAAATGATCTATCCAAAGTATAATGCTTCAAATGTGAAAAATTGGGACACTATAGATCTAATTGCTTTGAAAATTCTAAACAGCAAGTAAACTGTACAAACATTACCAAAGAAGATAACTATGATCCTAAGAATCGTGTATAGTATTCAGCACTATCAAATGAAGTATCAAGCAAGGCATGGGTGATTGATAGTGGATCATCCTGACATATTACAGTGAAGCACTAGACTCTATATCAGAAAAAGTTAATGGTAAAGTCACCATCGGTGATAATTCAACACATTCCGTCAAAGAAATTGGAAATTGCACCTTGAAACTAAAGTCGAGTAGTTCTCTTCTTCTCAAAAGAGTACTATACGTACCAGGAATAAAAAAGAATCTAATCTCAGTTACAAGACTTGAAGATGATAGACATAATGTTGCATTCATGGATGATAAAGTAATGACCTGGACTAAGAATTCCTCAATTAAGTGTTGTGAGGTTTTCACACCATCACCCCAAAATTTTGGGGACCCCCCTTTTTTTTATCACCTCAATAAATTTTTGGATTGTCCAACAATTTTGATTGTTCGAGAATTTTGAGCCTTGGACACCTTTAGGCCAATGGGAGAGACTTAGTTTATTTTCACCGGATTTTTTTTAACTTGATTTTCTAGAGCCACCAATTCTATCCTTAGGCCAAACAAATTTCAAAGTTAATTCCAACTTGGCAAGATAAAATTGGAATTTTGTACTTAGACATTTTGTTTTGAAAATTTGGATATAATTGTATAAATTTGGATAATTTTCAAAAAATGAAATTTTTGTTAAATTTGGTCTTATGGAAAATCTTAATTATTTTTTGGTGAAGAAAATTAATTTTGTGATGGTGAAGTCAAATTGCAAAATCTATTTTTAGGCTCTAGAGAAATAATTTTATTTATATTAAAAAACTAAAATGGCTTAGCAAAATCGATTTGAATTAAAATTGCAAAATTTGGCTTTAATTGGATTAAAATTGCCTTGAAAACTTTTTAGTCTTTAATGAAATTAGTAATTTAATATTGAAAAATGGCTTTTGATTAGCCAAAATCTGATTTTAATGACGTATTAATTACTAAATCCTCATGAAATAGAAGCATTTAACATCTCTAAGGCATTGTTTAATTTCTCTTTGCAAATTGAAACTAATTGGCAATTTTAAAAAGCAATTTTCATTTTGGCAAAATTAATATTTAGCTAAGTATTTAATTGTGGGTCATAATTTTGCATTAATTATTTGTTTTTCTTTCTCTCGGGGTCCAAGTCGGCTAGCTTGGGGTGGGGTGGGGTGGGGTGGGGTAAGAAAGTTGGGTATAAGAGGAGGGCTCTCTCCCATTTCCTCCTCACTTCTCACTTCTACTTCTCAAGGTGTTGGCAATTTTGCAAGAGCAGATCTGCACTCTTCTTGCTTGGCAAAATTTGTGAAAGGCCGAAATTTGTGGGAGATAAAATTCAGATTTTCAAGAGGGGTTGCGATTTTTGCCCTATGTTGGGTAATTTTATTTGGAGGTGAATTACATGATAAATTTCTAATTTGCAAGTGGATTTGAAGTTCTTGAGGTCTAGTCCTAATTACAAAAAGTCACTATATGATTATTGGTTAAGGTGAATTTTCATCATTTAGAGTTGCAAGGGGTCCTTAAGCTGACATTCTTCTTTCGTTTTAGTCTAAGGATTGGTTTCCTTGGTTCTACTTGCCTTATGGTCCACCACTCTACCATCCCGTAATAGGGCGACGAGTATGGAGGATGTTAGTGCAAGTAAGAATCCCAAGCGGACAAACACTAAGAAAGACAAAGAGGATATAATGCCCAAAACACCCTTCTTCTCGAAAATGAAAAGAATAACCGACACCAATATCGATGCAGTAGACATGATACAGATGAAGGACAGACTAAAGGAAGGACAATCCCCCTTGGCTATTGGTAAAGGTAATTTCAATTATTTAGAGTTGAAAGGGGTCCTTAAGCGGATTTCTTTTTTTCGTTCTAAGGATTGCCTCCCTTGGTTCTGTTAGTCTAATTGTCCACCACTTTACCATCCCGTAATAAGGTGACAAGATGGAGGATGTTAGTACAAACAAGAATCCTAAGAGGACAAACACTAAGAAAGACGAAGAGGATATGATGCCCAAAACACCCTTCTTCTTGAAAATGAGGTGAATAACTAATACCAATGGCGGTACAATAAAAGGATATACAAAAGGCAGTTGCACATCATAGCCTAGGCATTGACACTTCCATTACGACCATGATGAGCGACAACGGAGCAGCCCTTGATTTTGAAGACATTAGAGAAGAGGATATCAATGAGATAAGACTTGGATCGAGATTGGATGAGCTAGAAAAGGTTGCCATCAGGAAGAAGCATCTAAGCAACCTTTCCACTCTCTATGCTCTTATTGGATTTGCGAAAGAATATGAGAAGGATCATGAAATGATGATACAAGCAGCAAGCAACATGATGAAGTCAGTGGAACTCAGGGCAAAGCACACACCTTGTCCTCCTATGGAATAAGTTAACGAAAGGCTAGCTAAGTTCATTGCCTTAGTTAAGAAAATGAAAGAAAAGAGAAGATTTATATTAGAGGATCATTTGATGTAAGCCCAAGTGGCAATTTCCCTTTCTTCTAGAATAGTACAAGCGTCTATTTCTGATTGGCTAACATTTTGGTGTTTTCTCATTGATTGCCACTTTTTGCACTTTTTTCATTGGTCCATTGGTGAGGTGGCAGCTTCTCATTGGCCGATGGGGTGGCAACCCTAATTAAGGTTTTGAGGATCCAATCTGGATCGTTGATCTCCACCGTCCGTTGTATTTTTGGCCCCTATATAAGGCCATTTTCTCTCATTTGTAAAGTGTTAGAGAAATTGTTGCGAAGATAATACCAAAATTGCTCTCTTTTTCATTGTTGCAATTTGCATGTTGATTAAGAACATTGGGTGTTATTGCATGTTTTCTACTTCCACATAGTTAGATTTCTTTTCAAGTTGTTGAAGTAAATATCATTTCAAGTTGCTAAGTAGGAGTGAAGTAGATGGATAGTTGTATGGTAGCTTTGGTAAATGTTTGATAGGGGTCAATACTAGACCACTAGCATCCTAGTGGCTTGTTGGGAAGCCTTGTGGGGCAAACTAGTTTATTATTCCTTTGAATCATTGCACCTGTGGAAGTGAGGCCGCTGGTCAGCTCTCATTAGGTTCGATCCCCATCCATTTGCTAACCTTCCATTCGTAGGAGTAGGAGTAGAATAGTGAGTAGCTGGGTAGTTGAAGCTTAGAGAAGCAAGTTAGAGGAGTAAGTTAAGTATCAGAGCACATCCATTCACCTTCCACAACCATCGCTTTCCCATCAACATCATCACTAGCAGACACATCCTTCATCACCACCACCATCAACATTATCTGCCACTCACACATTTCACAAACCAAACCACCATCATCTTCATCCCACCAAAGTCCAAGTCATCCTTGAATGAATAGCGTAAGGCCGCCTACGTGATTACCAGCAAATCAAATTGATAAAACTGAGCGAGTATCCACAAGAGTAAGGAAGATTGGAGTTATTCTCATATCCCATGAGCAATAACTTTTCAAGAGAGGAATTGTAAGTTTGATACTCCGTATCAAATGTTCAATTGCTAATATGTTATGTAAGTGATACAAAACTCGCATCAACAGTAAGAAAAATTGATTGGTAAAAAAAAGGGATACTTGTATGAATTAAATTCAGAACCTAGTCGACTTATTCGAGCCTTAATTCATGAAGCTACTGATATAAACGAAATATGACACAGAAGATTAGGACATCTAAATTTCAAAACCTTATCTACTATGGAGAAGATGGTTACTGGTTTACCTAAGTTAAATAAAGATCATTCAAGCATATGAAAAGGATGCACTTTGGGTAAGAACACCAAAAGTCCATTTCATGATGGCATTAGAAAAACTAACAATGTTTTGGAATTGATCCACTCAGATTTATGTGAATTTATGTTTGTTCCTTCACTTGGAGGATTCTAGTACCATATACTTTTTATAGATGACTTCTCTAGGAAAACTTGGATTTACTTCTTAAAATGTAAAGAATCAGAAGAAATCCTTAAGGGCCCATTTAGTTGCTGGCATAGGAATTGAAAATTAGAAGAGAAAAATGGAATAGGACTGGAATTAAATTCTTTTTTTTTTAATAAAAAAACAGATTGGGAATATGAATGACTATTCTAATTCCATCTATTTTTTGGCATAGACATATGCTCATTTTGGGGGCAAAATTGGAATATGTCTTCCTATTCCCAATTCTGATTGAGCGTACCAAACAGCAAATATAGAACATATTCTAATTTTCTCTTCCTATTCCACTCTATTCCAGCAACCAAACGAGCCCTAAGAGATTTAAAGAATTGAAAATCTTAACTGAAAACTTATCACGACATAAAATTAAAACTCTTAGGACGGATAATAGAGGGGAATTTACCTCAGATTTGTTTAAAGAGTTATGTAAAGAAATAGGAATTAAGAAGGAGTATATTGTTCCTTATAACCCACAACAAAACGGGATAGCAGAAAGGAAGAATAAGACAATTATAGAAGACGCAAGAGCTATGACATTTGATCAAAATCTATAATATTATTTTTGGGCAAATGCCTCTTGTACTATTGTCTATATTCAAAACAGAAGTCCTCACTCCTACCTAATAGATAAAACTCCTGAAGAAGTCTTTACTACGGTTAAACCTAACATATGTCATCTTGGGATTTTTAGGTGCCAGTGTACATACATGTTTCAAAAGAAAAGAGAACTAAGTTAGAACCCTATGGGAGGAAAGGTATTTTTGTAAGGTATAGTGAAACATCTAAAGCATATAGGATTTTCATACCTCGTCAGAAAAATATTTAACTTAGTAGGGATGTAATTTTTTAAGAAGATTTAGCTTTCAAAAGAGCCCTAAGTTCTGGAGATCCCTCTCCCTTACCTAGTTCTAAAGAAAATACTGAATCTAAGTCTCAAAGGGAGAACATTGAAAAATTGAAGATGAAATTCAAAATCTCAATCTTGAAGAAATTCAAAATTCTAAGAAAAGACTACTTTGGGCCATTAAGACAGTAAAGGAAGCACAAGACTTCGTTGCACCATCTGGAACAATTAGAGAAAGCAAAAGTCCCAAAAGATTTTCTAGTTATGCAGCAAACATGAATGATTTGTCTGAATCAGAACCAACCAATGTTTCAAATGCTATTAAACATACAGCTCGAAAGGGTGCTATGACAGAAAAATACCAATCCATTATGAAGAATGATGTTTGAAAAATTGTTCCAAGACCTTAAGGAAAATTTATTGTTTCTTCCAAGTGGATATTTAAAATAAAGCATGTTGCTAATGGTAGCATTAAAAAATATGAAACCAGATTCATAGTCAAGGGATTCTCTTAGAAAGAAGGGATTGATTATGAAGAAACATTTTCTCCTGTTGCCAGATACACCTCTGTAAGAGTTGTCCTAGCTATTGCAGCATCGAAGGGATGGAAAGTACATCAGATGGATGTAAAAATGGCATTTCTTAATGGAAAGATTACAAAAGAGGTATATTTGGAGCAACCTGAAGAATTTGAAACTCATGACCCTAAAGTTTTTGTTTGTAGGCTCAAGAAAGCGCTCTATGGGCTTGAACAGGCTCCAAGGGCTAGGTAAGAATTGATAAGTATCTCACCAGATTAGGATACTCTAAGAATGAAGTTGATCCAAATCTATATTATAAAAGAGATAAATATGATATGGTAATTCTGATACCGCATGTTGATGATTTACTAATAACACGTGATGATCATCTCATAGATCAATGCGAGAAAGATCTAATCAGAGAATTTGAGATGAAAGATTTAGGGCTCCTTCATTACTTCCTAGGACTAGAAGTATGGCAGAATTCTAACAGCATCATACTCAATCAAGGAAAGTATACATTAGACATCTTGAAGAGATTTAGAATGTGGAACTATAGGCCTATGTCTTCTCCCACGGAGACTAATTTACATAAACTTAAGGAAGCAATAGTAGAATCACCTTCCATAGACTCTTCTCTTTACAGATAGATGATTGGGTCCCTTAAGTACTTGGTAAATGCAAAACCTAACATTTGCTATACTTTTAATGCATTAAGTCAGTTTATATGTAAGCCAAAGGAGATTCACCTAGTTGCAATCAAACACATTGTGAGATACAAGGCACTCTTAAACTTGGGCTCAAGTATGTGAACGTTGAATTGGATCTACATGGATACACAGACTCGCATTGGGCTGGAAGTGTTACTGACAGGAAAAGCACTTTAGAATGTTTCAATTTAGGCTCTACGATGATATCATGGATATGTAGAAAGCAGTGTTCAATAGCACTAAGTTCCACAGAAGCCGAATACATTGCAACAACGATGGCCTCTCGGGAAGCAGTTTGGCCTACAAAGTTACTCGTGGGATTATTTGGTCAAGCCATGAATCCTACGATTATTCATTGTGATAATCAGAGTTCAATCAAGCTTTCTGTGAATCCAATTTTTCATAACAAGTCTAAACATATCAAAATTCCTTACTATTATGTAAGAGATATGGTAGACAGGAATACTGTAAAATTAGAATACATTTGCACTATAGATCATACAGCGGATATTCTAACTAAACCTCTCTCTCGAGTGAAGATAGATCACTTCAGGGAAAGACTAGGTATGGTTGAATTGTAATTCATTTATATTCTTGAAATTATTCATAAAATAATTTTATTGTCAGGCTATTGACTGTTATGGGTTCCACCATTTGTATTCATTATTTTAGAGGTGACGATCTCTGAGATAATGAACACTTGTATGAACGACATTATGAGAGATGACGATCTCTTAGATAATGTGCTAAACAATAGAGATCTACTATCAGATCTAGATGAGTTCAAGATCACATTGTGATGTAGACATTGTTATGCCTATAAGTCACAATTTGGATAAAGGAAGAATTTTATTATTCTCCGGAGTTAATCCCATGTTCTTGTAGATCTTAACTCAAGATCATGTTGTGATATAGAAATGTCAGTACCTACGAGTCACAACTTGGATAAATGAAGAATTTAATTATTCTCTGGATGTTATCCCGTATATTGTATTCATTGCAATATTGTTATCACTAGTATAAGTGATGTGTCATATCATAGATATGGTAATATGACATAGGATCATGTGTTCAATAATACCACATGCTAACAAGAAAATTCAGATAGATATAGAGTATCATTCTATGCTTATTCATCGTATTTGATGATGCTAGATATGTTATCTCTCAGTATGATTATCAAGTTAAGAGGGAGTGTTAAAACTATAACTCTGATCACATACTTATTTGACTGTGCAGATCGCACAGACCTTAGCATTCTTGATATACCTTATGAAATGCCTAAGATTTATATTGCTCTTTCTAGGCATGATTGGCTTCCCTTCTTGAAACGATTGTGTTAACCTTAACTAATTTTAGTTAAGTCTATTTACATCTTCATTACCTTGATTGGGCGGCGATCATGAGGAAGCATTCTGGACCGACCTAGATAGGGTCATTTCTCTTCAAGGGACATGCCCTTTTGGTATGGTATTTAGGTAGAGTGTGATTGTAGTTAAAGGACACACAAAGAATATCAAGCCTTCTCCTTTAAGCAAGTCTGCCCTATTCGATCACTTCCAGAAATAAAAGATTTTAGAATAACAATTTCATTATTGACATCTCTTATAAAGTCTGAATAATGATAATCTTCAGCAAGCATTGGAGAAGGTATTACTTTAGTTTTATCTCACAGAATTTTAAGAAACTTTACAGTTTTCAGCTGAAGGTGACAATAATGGTAATAAAATCCATATTTCCAGAGATAAAGATCTCTATCGCAGCTACAATCTTCAATACTCCCTCTTAGCTAGAGAGATCTTTCACTGAACAATCATACAAGACTGCAACCAAAATGTCAATGATAAAATCTCATCATATAGATCCTATAAAATTCATGGAATCACTCAACATGATAGATTTGTAAGAATCATAGCTAAGCCTTTAATCACGAACTCTCTCAACATGAACTGCCATGGAATCTCTCAACGCAATGACATCATGGACTCTCTCAACATGACTTTCACTATCACATAGTGAAAGAGTTATCATAGCTGATCTTACAGTCTCATTTATTCACACAAGAATAGGCATAACAAAATAAGACTTAGTTCCATGTAAGTCTCAAACTTTACAAATGCCCCCAGCATCACAAGCATATATGAGGGATTCCATATGTACTCCCTCTTAATTATGAAGCCTCTCTCTAAAGCTAAAACATCTCCCTCTTAATCATTGCTTTTCTCCTACGAAAAAAGTAGATATTAATGACAATTCTAATAGAAATCAATATTAGAATATTCACTATTCCTAGTGAAAGGACAACTCAAAAATACATTACAAGTAGACACCATGCATGTCATCAAGAGATATTTGTCTTCTTGAATAAATTTCTTCAAAAAATTCCATTATAATCCCAAATGACTAATCCAGGTGATTCTTCTTTCAGCTAGGGCAGTCCTCTAATTGGCGAAAATAGATTCCTCTAGTATCCATCCTGGAATAGCTCGACCTAATATTTGCAGAGGTCGCTCAAAAGATTAAAATCATAGGTCACAAAACTTAGATAAAAGGGCTTTACACAAAATACTCATAAACTACTCCTCGATATTGATCATTTTATCAAAATCTGAAGATTGTAAGCAAAAATCACAAAAGAATATGCAGGAAGCTTCCCTGTGAATGTGTCTGTGAATAAACATTTTCAAAAATCCTATTGCATCCATCTGCAAGAGAGATTAGTAAAATAATCTTGTCATAAACTTTCCAAATCTAATCATTTACAACCATTTCATATATGACAAGATAGTAGATGACTTCAGCTAGGAAGTTAATGTAGAAAATACTTAGCTTCCTTATTTCCAAACATATAATTCAGGCTTGAGTTCGACTACAAGAAGTTGACAACCAGACAACTCTTAGAGAAGGCAGATTGTGATTCCAATATGATCAGTTATATACAGATATACTCAACATATGTACTACAAACCACTTTGTGCACCAAGAAATGCAACTTCCCTTTGCTATGATGATCAGATATAGATGAAGGTTTCTTGCAATGATGACCACACAACTACAAATAAAAAATGCCTCCTATGACACAATTCGATACACAGCCCAATATGTATTTGGCAATCATACTCTAGATACTCAACCAACCAAAAAATTTTAAACATAGGGAGTTGCAAACTGTCGGAAATAGAAATCCTCCAGTGATTGTTTATTTCATGTAGAAAGACATGAGTTACACAACAGAAAAAATATATATATATTCAAATTAAATGTCACTTTCCACTTGTGAATCTAGAAACGAAGAGCTCTGGCGGGTACAAACCACACCCAATGGTAGTTACCCAAAAGAGCTTCAAATAATACTTGCACTATTGAGACAAAACTAAGGTTGCAAAGAGAAAAATGTAGCAAGTGGAATATGTAACTGAAGCCTTAATTGACCATTTCTGGAAGACATGCCTCATCAAAATATTGAAAACTGAGTATGAGAATGCGATAAATAGTGGGCATCAGATGGAGAACAACAGTAAGAACACTTGGACAAAATGCCACGCAGTCAACCACACAAAATAATAAAGAAGTGGAATGAAGCTGAAGTGGTTCAAATAACATAACAAAAAAATATAAGACATATACAAGTGATACAAAACACTAGATACAAGAGATGAAAACCCAACTATACTCAAGTTCTATCTCACTCAACTATGTAACCTTCTAAAGCAACAAGCATAAATCCATTGCATTTTGCAACCAATAACAATTAATAAAGAAAAAAACAATGAATATTCAATAGATATAATCCTGAATACTTATATCTTTGATGTTTAATCTCAGCATGAACATAGATATGAGTAGAGATCAGAGATATGATACTAATACCATGTGGATAGAAGGATACTTGTCTCAGGATATGGCGATCTTTAAAAATAGAAGCAAAATCATACCTCCAAACATAGGCAGTAAAGAAGTGCACAAACAACACTTCTTCCCTGTAACTCATACATTTGACGTGAGAGGGCCGAGCAACTATTCAACGTGAATAAGGCTTGGATGCCCTAGTGGAGCCTCAAGTTCGAAAGCATCACTCTATAAAACAACATGCGGCCTTGCCCTCTCCATACTCAAGCTTATGAACCTCGATGTCTCCATCATAGATACTTATTCATCCCAGCAGCCACACCAAGCCCTACGTGGACAATTTTCGAGAGTTGATGTGCCTAGATCAAAAGCTTACTCCTGCTCCTTGCTTGTTAGCCCGACCTGTTCACACGTTTCTTAACAATCTTTTGTTTAACAACGACATTGGCATCTTTTGCTTGTACTACTTCACACAATCACTCTACTCCTTCGCCAATGAAAAATAAAAGAACACATTTCAATACACACCCATAGAGAGCAAACTCCCTCTATTGTTGATATCGACCTGGCTCTGATACCATGTTAAGTTTTGAACCCAGAAATAGAGATGAGAAACAACAATAAGGAATAACCAAAAATGAAAACAAGAGACACAAGAGTCTTACCTTGAGAAAACCCTTCATATTCAAAGGAAAAAACCCAACAACACAATAAAAATATCATTTTATTGATCATAAACATTAAGTGTACAATGCCTATCGCTTGACACAATATATATAGCTTAAGGAGAGACTCTTCACATTCCAACCGAAGGTCTCGCCAGATTCCTCCAAATTACCAAAACGAGTCTTTATAACAATTACAATTACAACTCTTTGAATTTACATACCTCAACATATGTCAAATGACACATGTCATTACATTTAATATTACAATTTAAACATAAGTGTCCTTTTCGGCCGAAAGGTGACAATAACGGCAATAATGTCCATATTTCCAGTGAAAAAGATCTATATCGCAGCTACAATCTTCAATAGTATACAAGTCCTTAGAAATAAGTCCTTGTATATCGGTGAATTTCTTTCTATTCAATATCATATG
Source organism: Cupressus sempervirens (assembly GCA_028749045.1). NCBI lineage: Eukaryota > Viridiplantae > Streptophyta > Pinopsida > Cupressales > Cupressaceae > Cupressus > Cupressus sempervirens. The sequence continues at coordinate 515,257,496 of CM053790.1, forward strand.
CCTTATTACTACATTCTCTAGCTCAAACTATTCAAAGCTTTTGTAAAAGTCATAGAATTTGTTTAATTGTGCAAAATTTTCATCATCTATGATCATACAATTTAATTTTTCAATTGTTCGCTTCCATTTCTTCCTTTCTCCAGTAGATACTTCTGATTTTCCTTTATTTGTCTCTCTCTTAGGTTGTTCTTCTGCACTTTCTTTCTCTGTATCTGATTTCTCTCTTTCTTGTTCAGTGCTCTTCTTCTTTTGCTTACCCATGTAAATAACTGATGTCTTTCTCTTCTTCCTTGGACAACTAGCAATTTCTTTCGCTCTCGCGTGTTTACATGGCTCAACAGGTTCTTGTTTTACTTCTGCAAATCTCGTTGATCTTCTAGTGCTAGGTGGAGTGGTTGATTGAACTTGTGGAACAAATGGTGGTTTTACAGGTGCAACTCCTGCATAAGGTGCAATAGGTGTCTGCATAGATGGTACTGCTACTGTTACTCCCTCTGTTGCATTGTCAATGGCTAATGGCTTGGCAATAAGAATATTGGATTGCCCACTTGCTTTCAATTACATTGGAATTCCCATGGCTTCTCTAAATTCTTCTTTGTTCATACCTAATTCCATCAAGATACTATATATTTTCCTATCAACTCTCTTCTTGATATCCTTGCTATGCAATTGTCTACTTCTTTTACTTTTTCCTCATACGTGCCCCATCTAGGACACTCCTTATCCTTTTCTGATTCAAGGATGGTCTTCACATATCCTTCAATTAACTGCTTTGTCATTTCATATCCCCTAGGATCAATGAACTTTACCTTAGGTTCTACTGCCTCCATGCATGTGACATCAGTTTCTACCATAAAGCATATTTCATTTTTGCACTTCTCAACTAGGGATGGAATCCTAAATCTTTGTTATTTTTGCTTGAAAACTCTTCATCATCCTAGTGATATCTTCTATCATTCTATCCTCTGGTTGCTTTCTAAAGTAATGTATGCTTAGGTCCATTGTACGTCTGTTGGAGTTCCATTCATAACTCGGCAGACCAAGAAACTTTCTTAGCACTTGGAAGAGCAAATGTGTCAATAAGGATTCAAATTTGAATATTGCACTCTTGGTCTTCTTGATTCTATCAATGTTGTCAAGTAATTGCTGTCTCATAATTTCACGTATGTTAACTTTCTCTCTTTTCACAGTCATCATATATGTTGCGTGGATGAATACAACAGGTATAATGTTCAATTTGGGATTGTAATTCATCTTATATCCAATTATCTTGCTTGCAAGTCTAACATCAACTTCCTTGATCATATCCAACTTCATGTTTCTTCCATCTGATACTATTTTCAGGTTGGTTTCCACTAACTTCTTAACATTTACAAGGTTGCTACCTTCATTGCTCAATCCATTAAAAGGAACTTGATGACTTCACCTAAGCAATTTGAAGAATTCCGGATAGTCGTACGGATGTAACCAAGAGTGCAAGAGGTACAGACTGAAAAATAGAGCCGTACAGTTGATAATTGTTGGTCGCACATTAGAGTCAGTGCTTCATACGGGGTGCCAAAGAGGTGGTCGTACACAAGACTAGATAGTCTGTACAGATGCTAGAGATTTAGAAGGTCGTATGGCATGTAGGGAAGGTAGTATGGTGGATTAGAGTAGGTCGTACGATGTCTTGAAACAAACCGTAAAGTGTAACATTCTGGTCCTGCCACTGAGTAATCAAGTGGGTTGAAGTCCCAACAATTATTCGACAAAATAACTAAAGCATCAGGACAATCAACAAGATCAATTGTTCTGGCAGATCTACCTAATTCCACCCTGGCCAAGGATTTCAAAATTTGGGTCATCAAACCTGATCTCCACCACTCAGCTTGCCAATCCTTTTTATCTTTTTTAATTGTTTTTACATTTGTTCACTTTATATCATTTCAGCCTTCCTGGCTATTCTTAATGATTTTCCATTGTGTTTTTCCAGTTTTGATTGCAATATCCAGATATGCTAAAATAAATCTTTTTCAACTTTTATGTTTTTCAGTTTTTCAAAAAAAAAAACAGTGCTGGACCCAAGGTTTCAGTGTTGAACCCAGCTCTCTGATACTATATGTAACAACCAGTTTACCCAGGTCTAATTTAACTTTCAACATACTCAAAGAATACAGTTATACTTCAATTCTTAGGAAGACAGTTATATCATTTCATGTTCATGTGAATAAGATATACCGTTAAAATTAGTTAAACAAAATTTTCTTAACTAAATACTTGAAGTACCATCAAATTAAATTACTATAGAAAATAAAAATCACATACCTCGGAAAACTGAGATCGAAATCAAACTAAGGATGCTTCTGCAACCATCTAGGTTAGTCCACAAATACACTATAACGATTTCATATGACAACTACCATCTAAAAACCACTATCTTAAAAATCAAATGATAACTTCAATTAAATACCACTAAGTTAAATTAGACCTAGGTAAACCGGTTGTTACATATAGTGACTCCAGCAGGGCCATACGGAGGTGTAATGATGTGACTTAGTACAAAATGATGGCTATAGCGAGGTGTATAGAGGGTGAAAGCTGTGAGGAAGGAACAGAATGGAGAAGGGGGAGAAATCCGAATCCAACACAGAATATAATTGAGGTTCATATAGAGAACACCATTGAACTTGATAAAAATCCACAATAACAGAGACTTAGATGGGAATAATAATTGCCAAAGATGATGCTCTGATTTGCCAGATCCGAGAAAAGTAATACATGCAACAATGGAATAGGGTGAGGGTTGAATCCCACCAAAACCGGAAGAGCCAAATAGGGAAGATCTTTCACTTCCGAAATGGTGAATAACAGAGAATCCCTAATAGGAATTCGTAGTACAGAGAAAATAATCCAAATTGCATACCTAAGACTTCCTACAAGCTGTGCTCAAATACCCGTTGGGAAACTATTCCGAGGGTGTACAAAGATAGCCGACGGCGACACAAACTTCGAACCTAGAAAACAAAAATGGGTCCGAGATGAATTAAATCAATCAGCTTGTTACAAAGCTTAATTTATTTTATAATGGGGACATTACAGTCCTACCATCCCAAAGTTTGCTTGTCCTCAAGAAAATGCAGTGTCGGATGCTGGAGAATGTGCTCGCCTTCCCACATTGCGTCATCCAATGGTAGGTGTCGCCAGCGTACCAAATATTCCTTTACAATGCAGTTCTGTAAGGTCTTTTCACGTACTTCGAGCATCTCGGTAGGTTCCAAAATGAGTTTTCCTTCTTCGTTGAGTAACAAAAGGTCAATAGCAACTGTGATGTTTTGCCCTACAGCTTTCTTCAGACAGGAAACATGGAACACATTATGAATGCAGCTTCCCTCCGAAAGTCCAGTTCATATGCTACCTCACAATGCGACGAACCACACGATAAGGGCCATAAAATCGTGGCTTCAATTTTTCCTTTCCTGCTCCCTTTAATGAAGATTGTCGGTACGGCTGGAGCCGAAGACAAACCAAATCCCCCACTTCAAAACTCCTCTCTATTCGGTGCCTGTCGGTGTAAATCTTTTGTTGATTTTGTGCGCGCTATAGGTTTTCTTTCAAGCCCCATAGTATGTCCTGTCCTTCCTGAAGCCAGTCCCTCACCATTGGTGCGCGACTGTCACCCAGAACTATGTCGATGAAGGAGAGGGGTTCGTACTCGTACAGAGCTTTGAATGGTGTCATCCCAATAGACATGTGATACGTGGTATTGTAGCAATATTCCCCCAGATGGATCCATTTTACCCACACTCGTTGTGCTAAGATATAGTTCCAAAGGTAGCCTTCGAGCCATTTGTTCACAATCTCGATTTGACCGTCTGTTTGCGGGTGGTAACTTGTGCTTGGTGATAATTTTGTCCTTGCAATCCGAAACAATTCTATCTAGAATATACTGACAGACCATCCATCCCGATCACTGACAATGTTTCGGGGTAATCCGTGCAGACAAAAGACTTCTCTAAAAAACAGATCGGCAACTTGTGCAGCCTGTATGTTTGAGGGGATGGCGAAGAAATGTGCATACTTTGTTAATCTGTCAACTACCACGAAGATACAATCCTTTTCGTTCACCTTGGGAAGACCTGTTATGAAGTCCATTGATATACTTTCCCACTTATGTTCAGGAATTGGCAAAGGTTGTAGCAACCCGGCGGGAATAGTGTGTTCGGACTTGTTCTGTTGGTAGACCGTACATTCTCTTACATACTGCAACACGTCCCCTTTAAGTCCTTTCCATGAAAACCTCTCCCGAAGACTTCTGTAAGTTTTGAGGAAACCAAGGTGTCCAGCCAGAGCTGAGTCGTGCATTTCCTTCAAGATCTTCTGCTTCAATTTGGATTCTGGTACCAGGTATATCCAGTCTTTATAGTAGATGATGTCATCCACTACTCTGTACTGATCATCGTGAGTGTGGCCATCCATTATTTCGCAGGCAAATGTATATTTGAAATATTCCACTAATAGATGTGCCTTCCAGTCAGCGGAAATCTGGTCCAGTGAGCAAATGGTGGGTTTCCGGGACAAGGCATCTGTAACCACATTGTTTTTCCCTTTCACATATTCAATGTCAAAATCAAAAGCTTGAACTTTGCTTACCCATTTTTGTTGCCATCCATTCAAGTCCCGTTGCTCCAGAAAATATCTTAAGCTGTTGTGATCTGTACAGATGACAAACTTGGCACCTACCAAATACTACCGGAACTTGGTTAGTGCATGTACGATGGCCAACATTTCTTTGTCGCAGATGAAATATAGGCATTCTACTGGTGTAAGCTTCCTGCTCTCATAAGCGATGGGATCTCTATCTTGCATCAGTACCGCTCCAACACCTTCCTCGAACACGTCACACTCCAAAATGAACAGTCAAGTGAAGTCAGGTAGTGCCAACACAGGACAAGTGCTAATGGCCTCTTTCAGTTTATCAAAGGTGAGTTGTGCCTTTTCGTTCCACTGAAATGAGCCCTTCTTTGTCAAATCTGTTAAAGGTGCGCTGAGTTGGGAGAATCCTTTGACAAACCTCCTGTAGTAACTGCATAGTCTGAAGAATCCTCGCAAATCCATGAGTGATTTTGGGGGAGGCCAGTCAAGGATAGCCGAAATCTTCTCCTGATGCACTTGAACTCCGTATTTACTAACGAAATGCCCCAAGTACAATATTTCTATCATACCAAATTCACATTTGGACTACTTGGCGAATAAGGACTGTTCTTCCATGATACTTAGAACTTCATTCAGATGCTTCAGGTGCTCCTCCCATGACCTACTATAAATAAGATCATCAAAGAATACCAATAAATACTTACACAATTGTTTGCTGAAGATGTGGTTCATGCACGATTGAAATGTAGCAGGTGCATTGGTAAATCCGAACGGCATGACCAGAAACTCATAATGTCCGTAGTGACAATGGAAAGCCATTTTCTCCACATCTTCCCTCATGCGGATCTGATCGTATCCGGAATAGAGTTCTATTTTTGAAAAATAGAGCATGCCATGTAGTTCATCTAGCAGCTCATCTATCCTTGGAATTGGATATCTATTTATTGTTTTTTTGTTCAAGGCGTGGTAGTCCACACACATTCGCAGTGTCCTGTCCTTTTTGACCAAGACCATAGATAATGCAAATGCGCTAGAACTAGGACGGATCCATCCTTTCCCCAGCAATTCCTGAATCGTCCTTTCGATCTTATCTTTGAATTTCTTGGGATGGTGGTATGGTGCGATTATGACTGGCTTTGCCCCTGATTCCAACTCGATAGTGTGTTCAAACCCTCGGTAAGGTGGTATGCCAGGAGGAATATCCATGAAAACCTTTTCATGTCTACTTAAAATATCTTGGAGCGCATCATCCTATGGAGGTGTTCTTTGCACTTTTATAGGTTCCGCCAAGATAAAACAATGCACAACCCATGCAATCTCATTGTGCCGAAAAATTGCCGCCATCTGATGCGCAGAAACTTCCTTCAGACCTTCATTCGCAATTCCTTCGAGGACAACTTTCTTCCCGTCAACAACAAAAGTGAAGTCCATCCGTTTGAAACTTTGAGTGTATTCATCGAGTCTCTCCATCCACTGTATCCCGAGAATAACTTCCATGTTAGCAAGGTCCACTATGAAGAAATCCTCAGTCACCGTGTGATTCGCCATTGTGATACTCAGCTGAGGAACAAGGTGCATGCAGGGCAAGAAAGTCCCTCTGGCGACCTTGACCTGAAAGCCTGCATGCGCCTCCGTAGGGAGACTTCTCTGTCTTACCAAGAATGAGTTGATGAAATTTAGAGTAGCATCGCTATCCAACATCACCATAACCCTTTGTCCTTGAAGGGTACCCCGTACACAAAAAACTATGCACCTCAGGCTGCCAGCCAATGCAATGGCTCCTTCGCGCTGTACCAAAGCGGCAATTCTCTCTGTATGGTTTAGATTGATGTTGGTGTCATGGTGGGGTTGGTTATCTTCTGGTCCCTTGCAATTGAAACACAATTTCTTCCTTCGGAGTTCCTATCTGGTAGCTTCATCCAACGACGACTTCTTGGGTGGAGGTTTGTCCCTTGGAAACGTTGGCGGTCTAGAATGTGAGTAACTCCAAGAGGATGAGGATGATGCCGACAATGATGCCATATTTGTGCTTTATTGATTGCTTCCGACAGGGTAGCCAAATTGAATCCCTTCACCCAACCTTTCAAAGGTTTAGTTCGTCCATCCATGAAGAGCACTACCCGCCTTCTTTCGGAAATGTCTGTGACCAAAACAGAGAGTTTCTGAAATTCTGCAATGAACTGATCTTCCGGTCCAGTTTGTCTCAGTTGCGCCAAATTTTTTAAATTGAGCTCCTGGATCTTTACCATCAAATCATTTTATCAATCTCTCCATGAATTCCACATAAGTCTTTATTTGTTCATGCCCTAATGTGATGGTGTCATGGTGCCACCATTTGTGCGCAACTCCCTCCAAGTGTAACGCGGCAAATTTGATTGCTTCTTCTGGCATAGGATTCAGCTGGAAGTAGGTATCGGCTTTCATAACCCACGCTTGCACTGATATGGAACCCGATCCGTCAAATGGAGATAGATTTACCTTACTCAACTTTCTCCTGAGATCATCGTTAAAGTATCCTTTGTTTTTGCCTCCCGAATATCTCATTCTCAAATCTGCTTAATCTTTGTAGGATATATCTTCTTCAAGGTTTGCATTCTTCCAGTCTTCTCTCATCTCTTCGAAAGTTGGTTGTCTCCGTTGTGCCTCCGTTCATGGTGGAAAAGTCAACATGGAAGGTCGGGAGCATGTTGGCTAAGGGTTTGATTTCCCCGACACTGAGTCCGCGCTGTGACCATTTTGTTCTCCAGATACTTTATTCTCTGCCAACTTCTTGAGAGTTTCTTCCATAAGTCATTGCGTATCAGTGATCTGTGCCTAATTCCTGGCAAGTTCCCTCAGAAGAGCCACAAGTTCAGCAACAGTCTATTCCCGTTCATCAGCCATTCGATCAACGAAATGTGTCCTTCTTCTCTTTTAGTTATAAACTCTCATTCTCTGTCCACAAGCTGGCAGGATTGAAGCGCTCTAATACCATTGAAATGAACCTGATGACTTCACCTAAGCAATTTGAAGAATTCTAGATAGATGTACGGATGTGACCAAGAGCGCAGGAGGTACAAACTGCAAAATAGAGTCGTACGGTTGATAATTGTTGGTTGTACGTTAGAGTCAATGCTCCATACGGGGTGCCAAAGAGGCGGCCATACACAAGACTAGACAGTCCATACGGATGCTAGAGATTTAGAAGGCTGTATGGCATGTAGGGAAGGCTGTACGGTAGATTAGAGTAGGACATATGATGACTTCAGCAAGATTGTACGGAGGTGTAAATGATGTGACTTAGTACGGAATGATGGGTGTGGTGAGGTGTATGGAGGGTGAAAGCCGTGAGGAAGGAACAGAATGGAGAAGGGGGTTGAAATCCAAATCCAACACAGAATATAATCGAGGTTCATATACAGAACACCATAGAACTTGATAAAAACCCACAATAATAGAGACTTAGATGCGAATAATAATTGCCAAAGATGATGCTCCAATTTGTCAGATCCGAGCGAAGTAATACATGCAACAATGGAATAGGGTGAGGGTTGAATCCCATCGAAATCGGAAGAGCCAAATAAGGAAGATCTTTCACTTCCAAAATGACGAATAATAGAGAATCCCCAACAGGAATTCGCAGTACAGAGAAGATAATTCAAATTGCATACCTAAGACTTCCTACAAGTCGTGCTTAAATACCCATCGGGAAACTATTCCGAGGGTGTACAAAGACAACCGATGGCGACACAAACTTCGAACACAAAAAACAAAAATGGGTCCAAGATGAATTAAATCAATCGGCCCGTTACAAAGCTTAATTTATTTTATGATGGGGACATTACATTCATTTAATTTGTGAATTATGTCATTGTCAATCATAACAAGTATCTCTCCTACCCAAAACATATCTTCATGTATATGGCTCAAAATTATCCTTGTCTACTCATGGTTATCAAATTTTGAATAAAACATATGCTTAGTGAGGTTCAGGTCTCCCAAATGTTCAAACCCTTGTTTTAGTGCAAGGTCATTGTTGTACACTAGTTCATGTCACTATCTCCAATTAACTCAAACTTACAGTGAATCTAAGCACGGATGTCTTCTAAGCACGGATGTCTTCTACATGCAAAACCCTATTAGGTACTTGTGAAAATGCTCCTGATGGGTCATCTCCTAGTGAAATATATGGATGCTTCTTAAATTTATATCTAGGTCTCCCACTCACATCACAAACACTTGGGGTTGCCATTCTTTTCAAATTAAACTTCAAATTATGATTGTGCAAATGATAAATACCTCAAATTTGTGAAACTTAGGGCTTGCAAAATTTGCTTTCAAATCTGCTTCAAAACACTTTATCTTTGCTCTTAAATTTTCTCCAAGGTCTCCTTAACTTCTTGCACAATCAAATGGTACTCAAAAATTCGATTCCAACGTTTAAATCACTTTTAATTAACTTTTGCATTAATTGCGCAAAAATGCAAGCAATAAAATGTTGATTCTATTTACCAGTGAACTTCTTTTACTTCGCACACTCGCATATAAACTCTAAATCTCATACACTCTTAACCATAGCTTCCTTACATCCCTCTCTACCTCATACTAACTTCACAAGTCTCAATTCTTACCCTAAGGTTTTCTATACTATTCCGATACTAATTCTATTATGTTAAATGATGAAATGAATTGCTCAATCAAATTGTGATTGGTTGGTTACTATCATTGACTTCAATATGTTTTCAGGTGCTTCACTTGATTGACTTTCCAACACCATGTGAACTTTCTGGATCCTTAGCTTTAACAAATGATTTATCAAAGTTTCCTCCAAGATCTTTCATATTATATCTCTAACTGTTGTTATTATTCTCATTCTTTCTATAGTTGTTCATATTCCTTCTAGGATTAGGGTTTCTCATGTTGCTCCTCATATTGTTCATCCTACAAAATCTTGTTGTATGACCCAAGTTGTTACAAATCTGACAAACTATAACATTGTTTCCATAACTAGGTCCTGACTAATTGATATGTGCTTTGCAATCTCTAGCTATATGCCTAACATTGCTGCACTTATAACACATAATGTCATTCCTTATAATATTGGTTCCTCCAATAGGTCTATTAGCTGCAAGGTTAGCATCTCTAAACATTCTACTATTCATTATTGAATTTAGGTTTCTTATACTCAATAAATCTATGACCAATACCATGACTATTATAACAATAGCCATAAAGGAATTCAAACAACTTACCTGTAAGTCCTTCATGTGACCAAATTCATCACATGCATTACGTCTTCCTCTAAATTGGTTTCTTACTTCTTTAGGTGATTCAAATTGTCTAGGTTACATAGGTACATCTTCTGATTGATTTGACTCAACCTTGTTCAGATCTTTATCATGCTCGGGCTAATGAATCACAATATCTGGTTCCTTCGTAACCTCATTTCTCTTGGATGATTCTCCTTCAAAATAACCAAGACTAGTCTTATCATAAGGTCTCTGTATATAGATCTGCTCATCAAGCTTCTGAATGCTGGAATATAACTTCTCAAGATATTGCTTAGACTGCGTTAGCTCTCCTTTCACAATTGCATTATACTTTTCAAGTTTCGCATACTGCAACTTTGATGATTCAAGTTCAGATGTCATCTTTGCAAGTTTAGATCTCAGATCTGCATTCTCAGATCTCAAATCTGATTCAATCTTCTTATCATCATCCTTCAAGTTCAACTTTAGATTTGTAATCTCTAGCTCATACTTCAGGATCTCATTTTCTTTCTTAAGCATTGAAACTTCATTGCAATCCTTGGTTTGATCTTTAGACTCTTTCTTAGATCTGATATGTTCAATCTTGCCCTTCAGCTTCTCAATGTAGTCTTTAGCATCTTCATACTTGTCTTTCAAAGTATCTCTCAAAGTAAATACATCAAGTTGTTTAAGAGCTTCTTCTAGGTTCTTTTGTAACTAATCTATATCCATAGAGATCTTACTCAAGCTACTAAGCCTTCTTTGAGTAACTGTGCTCTAATACCAATTGTTAGAAATAGGAAATACTTGCTCTAATACCAATTGTTAGAAATAGGAAATACTGAGAAGGAGAGGTGAATCAGTATTTCACAAACTTTTGCCCAATTATGGATATCATTAACAATCTTACAACTAGCATATGAAAGCATACTGATTATGTTGAACAAAAAACACAACCATAAAGTAATGCAACAAATAACACCATATTTTATTAACTAGGGAAACCCTGACCAAGGGAAAACATCAATGGGGATGGTACTCACAAAATGATCTACTAATTAAAAGTATTTTGTGAAAGATATTGACCCTGTTAGGAGTTTGTTACATCCGTATAGTGTCTCAATCCTTGTTAGAAGCCTCAATCCTATTAGAAGTTGTTATTACAATTACAAAAAGTATGCAAGATGAGCCCACTGCCCAAAAATGCAATATGCAATAATGTTCTTTAATACAAGAGACAAATATAAAACCTCTTACTGTTGTTGATATCTTCAATATCTGATTTGCTTTCGCTACACTTCACAAAATTGACCATACATCCATACTACTTTGATCTAAAATCAGAATTTGCATCTCAAAACAATAGCATTTCAATGTCATAGACATCACAAGACTTCGCATCTAAAGTTTTGTCCTTTATACCAAGTTATTTTGTTTTGTTGGCCTTCATGTCTTCACATGTGTCCCAAAATGCAAAACTACATTTTGTTCACTTAGGGTTAACATCTAGGATGTCATCCCTAATTAGTCAATAATTATTTTGGTAAACAAAATAATTCCTTGACCTTAAATATCAAATTCCTAATCTTTACCCTGTCCTGTCAGTTCAATACTGTAACTGAAAAACTTCTATATCTTTGTACTATCCATACAACCACACACTCTCAGATGTAGAATCCTCATACGCCATTCAAGTTGTCCTTAAGTGCGCACGTGCCAATATTACCTCTGTTAACTACGCCAATCAAAATAGTGCCTGTGATGATAGATAAACTCTGTGATACTTAGACAATTTTCTAAGTGCTATCAAAACTTCATCTTCATGATTTGCTCACTTAAATCTGAATATATGTTGCCATAAATGACAACCTTATATCATCTACCCTAGCCAAATTGACAACACTTCTAACACATGAATCTTGAGTGTCAACACCAAGGAACTCTATACAACCATAACCTACATATGGAAAAGACGCTATCTCTTGCATAGGCTCACCATTATGACCAAAGTCATCAAAATCACAGCCAATGGACCTCATTTTTTCCATGCAATCCTCAAAACTAACACTCTCGTCATGTGAATCAAAACTCATCGTGGTGCCAACAATATTGTCCAAACTCACCAAAAGCCTAAAAAATAGGACTGCTGACATAAATATCAAACCCTGTATGACTAACATTTTCATTGCTAGCAATGATGTAGGGTTGCCATCAATGGTGGCTATCATGTCATCAGCATTATCAGGGTCACTAGCTCCTCTCCCATGTAAATGTTGGGACTTGATGCAACTATCCTTAGGCAAGCTTGTCATAAACACATGCTCCCAAGAAGAGCCTCCAACATCACGCATATGGGACTAGTAGCTGCCCTACTTAGCAAAGGCTCTGTTGAGAATCTAAATTTTGGTAAAATTTTAAGTCCCAAATACCATGACAAAGGAAGGATCTTCATGTCTAACTATGTAAATCCTCATTTTTAAAAGGTGTTCCCGTCATTCTATGTCCTAAAAGCCAATCTGATGCATGCACTTAGTGATCAATTTTCAGATCTTATCCACTACTTATGTTCAAACAATATGCTTCAAAACACTAAAAGTCGTGATCAAGAGAATGTAGAAAAGGATGCTTAATTCGTATTTGTCGTTTTGTTCGGATACACCATTTCTAGATTTGATCATTGTCAATCATATGATAATGCTTTCATCATCAAAGACGGGAGAACTCCATAATGTCAAGGGAGGACGTGAAATGGGAGACATGTCCGAATGTATTCTAAGGATCACTATCTACACTCTATTGCCGGCTACAGCATTAATGCAAATGGAATATGAAAAATCAGAGTCGCAAAAGATAGCAAACAAGACCAGTTCAGATAATAATGCACACAGTTCATTGGACCTCTATTGTCACAATGTTCAGGAAATATGTCAGACTCAAAATGAAGACATTTAGGAGGTCAGTTTATTCAAGTCACTCCAATGTGACGTGTAGCGCTAATGTTGGCCTTGGAGACAGACTATGCTCAATGGAAATGCCTCTCCTTTGAGTGCCACTATATGTCAGGATGTTTGCTCTCAATCTGCCTCAGATATTCATCATAGTTCTCAGCTATTGTCAGATCCCTTGTTTAATGTGCACACCTCCAATCAAATGTATGGTCAGGTATACATTCGAGAAGTAAATTGATACTTATGTGTTTGTGTCTTGCAGTCACAATCAACTTCAGGGATACAGACAAGATTGGTTGGCTATTATTACTGTCATGTTTGTTATGTTAATTCTGTAACTTCAATCTCATACTGATCTAATTATACAAATCGTACAGTTCTAATGAAGCATGAAGTTCCTTAATAGGGATTGGCCTCTTATTTTATCTAACCTAATCGGCGTCTAATTGTGGAAGATATTATAATGTGTTTATGCATAGTGTTAGTATCTTTACTAACTAATATATTTCCTTTAAGAACGCCGATCTTGGAAACGATATTTATTAGGTTATATTGGCTGACTTGGGAGGAGACATGTCCTTTCTAAGGACATGCCTCTTGAGTGCAATATATAGATGAGTAAGGATGAAGTTAGAGGACACCCACGATACAATTAAGTCTCTTCTTCTACATTGCTGCCTTGTACGATTTATTGCAAAGATAAGAACATTTCAGAATAGTAATTATACTATTGATTAAACTTCATATGCAGGTTTGTACATTGAAGACCATCTTCAGCACTTTAAAGGTATTATCTCAATCTGATTCATAGCAGAATTTGCAGAAACTTAACATGGTATCAAAGCCTAGTTCCTTCGTGGGAAGCTTTAACAGGTTGAAGGTAGATCCATTCAGACTCATGGGCAGAATTGAACAATTGCTAGCAAGAAGACCATTGAGACACTGGCTAAACAGGAGAAGTTTAAGAAGAGGGTATATGGAGAGATCATTTCAACTCATGTCGCCTCGACAGCAATCTTTGAGATGGAAAGAGCTGATCACTCCAACCTTGTCTGGAATGTGCGAAATAAAGCAGAGGAGCAGATCATCGAGTATGACCAGAAGATCTAGGAGCTGCATAATCAGGTGGAGGATGAGATTGCCGCGATCGACACCAAGTATGCTAAGTAATCAGAAGATCTAGGAGCTGCATAATCAGGTGGAGGATGACATTGCTGCGATCGACACCAAGTATGCTGCTATCACTAGGTATAAGCCCCTTCGATTACACTGACATTGCCAGAGCATGTTGGGAGAAGTATCAGCAGGACTGTCCAAGACGATACGCCTGTAGCTGCCCTCAATGACGACAACCTTAAAATGTAGGTGTTACGCCTCAAGGTTGATGCGTTGTGGGAACATTTGGCTCAATACTGCAAAAATGAACTTGTCAGGGAGGATCTGAAGAAATATGCCAATGATAAAATTTGAGGGCTTAACGAGCTGCATGATTATAAAGGGCCAAAACCATCTGCATTACCTTGGAGACAGCGACAGGTTATAATGTTTTATATTTACCGAAAACCATGGGTTAAAGAATGAATCATTCAAAAGGAATAGTTGATTGAAGAAATAAAAGGATTCATTACAGTCCATCTTAAATGTTAATTTAGTCTAATGTGGCGTGTTGCGTTCATGAAAGGTGGTGACTCTAAAGGATATGAAGGAATAAATATTACAAAAGGAGAATTTGCGGATCATTCTGTTTGCAAGACATTCATCTTGAGTTATCTCTCTATCAATGTTGTTCTTGTACAGGAGCCTTGACCCATCTCTGCAAGTTTCAGTATTTCTGTATGAACAATTATATCAGTTTTGTTTAATAGAGAAATTTGGATAAATACCTGTGGCATCAAGCTTGGATTCAGTATCATTTGCATTTCAGATTGTAGATTGCTATTGCAGTTAGTTTTTGAAGTTGCAGTTTGCATTGGTTCCCGTGATGCTAATTTTGTGATGCTCTGAGAGTGTCATGTGGAGTGAATCATCAATGATTCTTGCATGCATCTATGTGTTTGAATTGTTCTATGAGAATTGTATGTTAGAAGTTCTAGCATCATCAGAGTGTGGGCATATGGTCTAGGCATAGCAGTAAAACTAGTCTCAAGCAAGGGGCTCGGATGGGGTCTCAATATGGTTCGAACATGGGCTCTCAATGATGGAGGACCATCAGGATTAGCAAGCTAAGTATTTTGATTTAGAAGCATGCTTATATTACGTAGCTGATATTATTAATTTTATCTTCAGTAAACAGCCTATGTATAGTGACTGCATGCATTACATCTAGCACTAATAGTTTTGTATATAATTTTGGTCCATATCTGTATGTATAATCAAGAAAATTATATTTATGATGTCTATTTAATGAAGATTCTTGGTTGTGGGATGCAATAAGATAAGGATTTCATATTCAAGGGACATGTTTAATCTCAAAGGAGAATTGATATCAAAATGCACGGAGGATGCTGCCAAATGTCAAAAGGAATCATTTCCAAGTGCATTCTAAACATAGCAAAATATTTTTCTGTTTAAAGTTGAATGTCAATAAGGATACTACATTATATTCATTTTTGAGTATGAGTTAAAGAATTAAAACTGGTTAAACCTTTAATTCTGAGGTAAATTTTGTATACACTTCACTAAGGAAGTAGATCACATTTAGTTTCATGGACCCCAGTTACTTCAATTTTGTTTGACTTATTACAGTCTTGGATAAATTGAAAACTTGCATACGTGGATTGAATCCACCTTAAAGATGCTCAAAATTAAGAGGGAGTTTATCTATGGGCCTACTTTCACCTAGTTTTGCATTATAAACTCCTCCTTTGGGGATTCATATGTATAAGCATTTATTTTATATATTTTATGATTTGTGGAAAGTAGCAATCCATGGTTTGAGTCTTCTCGACTCAAGGATTGAGTACTTGGTGGACTTAATGTCCGAATACTAGTACTCGGAGCACTTGGTAAATATAATGTATTTGATTTTCAGTTACCAGTGCAGGTGACATGGATTTGATATCTGATTTAGTACTTGGTGGACTTAATGTTCGGATACCAGTACGAGTGACATCATGGATTTGATGTCGGAATAAGTACTATCTAACCAGAACCAAAATGAGTGATTTATCTAAATCAGAACCACCAATGTTTCAAATGCTATTAAACATACAGCTTAGAAGGATGCTATGACGTAAGAATACCAATCCATGATTGAGAATGATGTTTGGGAAATTGTTCCAAGGCTTGAAAGAAAAATTGTTGTTTCTTCTAAATGGATATTTAAAATCAAGCATGTTGCTAACGGTAGCATTAAGCCAAATTCGTACCCAGAGGATTCTCTCAGAAGGAGGTAATTGTTTATGAAAAAACCTTTGCTCCAAATTGTCAGATACACCTTTGTAAGAGCAATCCTAGCTATTCCAGCAAATCAAATAGATGTGAAACCAACATTTCTGAATGGATAGATTACAGAAGAGGTATATTTGGAACAACCTAAAGGATTTTAAACTCATAACCCTAAAGTCTTTGTTTTTAGGCTCAAGAGAGCTCTCTATGGGCTTAATCAAGTTCCAAGGGAATGATCAATGCAAGAAGGACCTAATAAGAGAATTTGAAATGAAAGATTTAAGACTCCTTCATTACTTCCTAAGACTAGAAGTATGGAAGAACTCTGACAGTATCATACTTAATCAAGGAAAGTATTCATTAGACTTCTTGAAGAGATTTGGAATGTGGAACTATAGACCTATGTCTTCTCCAATGGAGACTAATCTACACAAACTTAAGGAAGCAACTGCAGAATCACCTTCCATAGATTTTACTCTTTACAGATAGATGTTTGGGCCTCTTGTGTACCCAGTAAATACAAGACCTGATATTTGCTATGTTGTTAATGCCTTAAGTTAGTTTATCTGTGAGCCAAAGGAGATCCACCTAGTTGCAATCAAACACATTATGAGATACTTACAAGGCACTCTTAACCTTGGGCTCAAGTATGAGAAAGTTGAGTTGGACCTCAATGGGTACATAGACTCAGATTGGGCTGAAAGTGTTACTCATAGGAAAAGCACTTCAAGATGTTGTTTCAGTGTAGGCTCAGCGATGATATCTTGGATATGCAGAAAGCAAGCATCAGTAACACAGAGTTCCACAGAAGTTGAATACATTGCCACAGCAATGGCCTCTTGGGAGGCAGTTTGGCTCAGAAAGTTGTTTGTGGGATTATTTGGTCAACCCATGTATCCTACTATTATTCATTGTGATAATTAGAGTTCCATCAAGCTTTCTGTGAATCCAGTTTTTTTTATGACAGGTACAAGCATATTGAAATTCCTTACCATTATGTAAGAGATATGGTAGACAAGAATACTATAAAATTAAAATGCATTTGCACTGCAAATCAAACAGCAGATATTCTTAACAAACCTCTCTCTCGAGTGAAGATAGACGACTTTAGGAAAAAAATTGGTATGGTTGAATTGTAATACATTTGTATTCTGTAATTATTAATAATTTTGAATTAAAATTATTATTGTCAGGCTATTGACTGTCATGGGCTTCACCATTTGTATTCATTATCTAAGAGGTGATTATCTCTGAGATAATGAACACTTGTATAAAAGACATTATGAGAGATGACGATCTCTTAGATAATGTGTTGAACGATAGAGATCTACTATCAGATCTAGAT
The DNA here is from genome assembly GCA_028749045.1 of Cupressus sempervirens. NCBI lineage: Eukaryota > Viridiplantae > Streptophyta > Pinopsida > Cupressales > Cupressaceae > Cupressus > Cupressus sempervirens. Next base: position 515,275,039 of record CM053790.1, read on the forward strand.
GAGTTCAAGATCACACTGTGATGTACACATTTCTATGCCTATGAGTCACAACTTGGATAAAGGAAGAATTTAATCATTCTCCGGAGTTTATCATGTGAACTGGTAGATCTTAACTCAGGATCATATTGTGATATAGGTCTGCTAGTACCTTTGGGTCACAACTTGGATAAAGGAAGAATTTAATCGTTCTCCATATTTTATCCTGTATACCATGCAATATTGTTATCACAAGTATAAGTGATAAGTTATATCACAAGCAAAGTAATATGACATAGGATCATGTGTTCAATGATACCACATGCTTAGAAGATTCAAATAGATATAGACTATCAATCTATGCGTATTTATCTTAATTGATTATGCTAGATATGTTCTCTCTCAGTATGATTATCAAGTTAAGAGGGAGTGTCAATTTTGTAACTTCGATCTCCTACTGATCTAATTATACAGATCATACAGTTCTAATGAAGCATGAAGTTCCCTAATAGGGATTGGCCTCTTATTTTATCTAACCTAATTGGCATCTAATTGTGGAAGATATTATAATGTGTTTATGCATAGTGTGTGTTAGTATCTTTACTAACTAATATATTTCCTTTAAGAACACCGATCTTGGAAAAGATATTTATTAGGCTATATTGGCCGACTTGGGAGGAGACATGTCCTTTCTACGGACATGCCTCTTGAGTGCAATATATAGATGAGGTAAGGATAAGGCTAGAGGACACACAAGATACAATTAAGTCCACTCCTCTACATTGCTGCCTTGTACAATTTATTGCAGAGATGAGAACATTTCACAATAGCAATTATACTATTGATTAAACTTCATATACAGGTCTGTACATTGAAGACCATCTTCAGCACTTCAAAGGTATTATCTCAGTCTGATTCATAGAAGAATTTGCAGAAACTTAACATGTTACAACTTGCTTGATGTCTTTGGTGATTATCATTGTATGGAAGAAAAACATTCTCACAACATTGTCATTCTTGATCATTTTTTTGGATCAGTTAAGATCTTATACATCTTGGCATACCTGTAGAGAATTCCTGAGGATAGTTGGGAGTTATGACTTATTCTCTAACCATCTGCACCTGTTTGATGATCTAAGGATTGTGGTTAGTTAAAGTCGAGTTTGTGAGAGGCATTGAAGTATCGAACAGTAAGAGACACATCTCAATCTGTGTTGAATATTTTGTAAGGTTCTGTTGTGTATCTCTGCAAGTAAGAAATGTCTAAATATGTGGGTTTGATGATATACATATTCAGATCAGGATTTGTGAGATTTATTCTTTAAAGAATTGCAGCATGCATAACTTTTCCAGAAGGTTTCCTTCACAAAGATTCAATAGCTTGCTTGATGATTCTGAAAAACCTGATCATACCAGTAATTTGGAACCTGCATATATCTGCAGTGGTGGTCAAAATTAGTAATTCAACTTCTCCAGTAGTTTCTACTGCAAAATGTATCTATGAAGGTGGAGAATATTCAACTAACTGTATGCTAAAATATTGTAGTAGGAGCTCAGAGACAGGAACTACTAGCAACAATGGAATTCATCTCAAAGTTCATTTGGTGATATCCAGTAATAATGTTGCTTTTGAAATTAAAGATGCCTTCTAAACAAGATTAAATATTTTTATTGTAGTCACTGTTATGATGGAAAATATGTGAAAATTTTGAAAAAGACAAGCAGTGTAAAATAGATCTTCTACCAAGGTTCGAATGAATATCATATTGTCGTGGGCAACAATCCTTTGAAGAAAAATGATACTTCATAATTTCTGTCTGAATGAGGTAAAGGTGTTGAACAGAGTGCAAAACCTATCTCCATCGAACATAACAATACACACCAATACCAGCAGCATATAATATTACTGTGTGAAAAAGAGATTGGTGTCTTCAAGAGCAAACAAATACGGTAACAAATAAAATACAGATGCCGATCAGAATACTAGTCCTTCTTGAGGTTTGATAGATTTTTAAATTTGATGACAATATTAGAAGATTAATTTTATATAAATACATCCCAGTAAAATATGGCCCAGTATGTATTTACAAGACAAGTCTTGAGCGGCATTTTAATAAAAGATGAATTATTCTTCGAAAAGAGTCACTGGTATTCAATGTTGGAGCCTTCAAAGCACCGTCAATCTGTTATCAGTGGACCTGGAGGACCTGGGTGATGTTCTATCTCGATATTGAATGCAATTCAAGGGAAGTTCTTGAGACCTGATAAGAGGATTAGAGGAATAAGAAATTTAAGGCATCGTGAGTATGAGACACTCGATGATACTCAATAGTTGAAAATTGTGGACTTTCGCAATGGGAAATTTGCAATCCCGTCCCTTTCCAACAAGGCCTTCAAATTGATGAGAGAAGACAGCGAACGACACCTATCAAAAACAGAAAAGATGGGCTCGAACGGAATTTTCTTCTCATATTGTTGGTTCATCTCATTCGGGAAGATCCCATGTTTCTATCCACTTCTCCAACATTGACATGAAATTCAAGAGGCCACAAGCTGTATTGTCTATCATTAATCATTAATGCATGATCGTCTAATGGCACTCTGTGTTTGTCGCAGGTATCCAAAGGAATGGAAGAGCCTATGCAGATATGGGGCGTGGGAGTTCCAGTTTATTCCAGCATCGAACAAACTATTCAAATCGAGCTTGGCCATCTTGTAATGAGAAAATAATACATAAAGATACAAAACCGCCCTCCATATTAAATCAAAATTATATTTGAGTTTTCAGTTATCTGTCATGAAAGGGTGTGATGATTGGAAATGTCTTTTTGTCTATTATAAATGAGATGTAAAAGATACAATTTCCTACAAATTTTACATACTCAAGTTATACATGCACATTTGATATATTATGATCTTCTATTGCTGAAGATTGAATGATTGAACAAAGCTCGTGGATTTGGATTACTAGGCAAAATTTATGCAATTCTGGGATAAATTTGCAGTGGATGGATCCATAGTTGGAAAACTCGCCAAGCCTCCCAAAAGTTTAATCGAGAAAAACTCGGCGATTTTTTAAAAAAACTTGGGAAAAACTCGGGAACCTAAAAAACCGCTGAAATTTAATTAAAAATACATTTATTTTGCAAAATTTAATGAGAAGATGCATCTAATAAGTTAATTACAGACAATACAAAAGAAACAAGCATAGTTTAGAGAACCCAAGTTAATTAGTGGTAGATTGGTGAGTACGCTACATGTTGAGGACTTTGCACCCTATAGATTGCAGAGTCACCAACCACAAGGAAGAAGAATTTATGAGCAATGAAGCCTGTGTCTTATCTAATGATGTAACACCTAACTTAAAGGTTTGGTAGAATTTATTGCTTAAGTTTAAAGCATGTATTTATTAAAACCAACACTGAGCTTTGATCAAGTACAAAATTAGACCAAATTCCTTAATTTGCATAATATCTATAAAAACCAACTTTAGTTGCAGAGGGTCTCTCTTCACTGACCATGATCCAATGGGCAGATGGGTATTTATGATACCACATTTACAACTGGGTACAAAGCATGGGGTTTTGAAACCATTACAGTTGTGAAAGAATGAGACCTCTTGTAGGTGCATTAAATGATGTTATTTATATTATGAAAGAGTTAGGTTTCTTGAGGAGCACTAGATGGTATGTGGTAGATTCAGGACAAAAATACCTTAAAGAAAACATTTCTTCAAACTTTTAGACACAAGAGAATAAGGGAATAGTGAGTACAAAGTAAAATGCCTCCTTCACTGGACGACTTCTATTCTGAGTGAAGCATGACTCAACTTTACAATCAGGGCTTCTTGGTGCTAACCCCAACAAAGAAGCATACAGTGTATAGGTGCTAAACTATACAAATCACTTTTTGCCCTTTTTAGCCGTCACAAGCCACGGGCCAGTAAATCGCAAGTTTTAACCAAAAACTCATTGAGTTTTTGATGAGTAATCGGCAAGTTTTTGCCTCACTGCCGAGTTTTTCCAACTGCGAGTTTTTCTAGGATTTACTCGCCCAGCTTAAGTACTCAGCGAGTTTTTAAAACTCACCAACTAATCTGCGAGTTTTCCATCTATGGATGGATCATTTGTAAGGAGTGTCTTTATTGCAATTGTATTTCCGTCATAATAAGCATAATTATTTATTTTAATTTTTAGAGTTGGAAATATTATCAAGTTGTGTCCTTTATAATTATTTTAAATTCTTTGAATAATTTATATGATAGATAAGTGGATAGGGCCAATTATAGCATTTTAAACTCTATTATCATAGATATTGTGAAATATCTAATTGTTTCATTATCTGTGTCTGGGTTGTCTCCCTGTCAAAGGAGTTAAAAAACATTCTACACTAGTTTAAAATTGCATCCATATATTTGATCTGTCGCATCTTGATTACTAAATTGTTTATGGTTAAGGTGCATAGAACTTTATAAAGTTGTACATAATAAATTATAATATTGACTCTAATTGCCCTTTAATTCTGGCACTAGTCTTTATATTATTCATGATTCATAATCCATACGCTAGCAATTATTTCATATTTTTCCTTTGAAGAATTAATATATTAATTTGTTGCACTAGTCCATAATTATTCTAATTTGAAAACATTCATATATTCATTTATTATTCTTAATTCATAGTTTGCAAGTTTAAAGTTTTTAGTAATTCGTGCTATTTGGGAAACTTCCATTGCATTCATATTCAAATCACTCTATTATACGTAATCTTGGATTCAAGTTATTGGTTCAGGATTAGGTACACCCACCTTGGCCTTGCAGAGCCAAAAGCGCAGGGGATTTGGATTGTATTTATTAATCCCGTCACATTGGCCATAGCCGGTTGCATATCCCAGCATCAAGTTGGCAAGACTCATAGGATTTCAATCTGCGGTTTTGGGACCCAACAGGCTCCAACACCTAATGGTTGCTATATGCTAAAGCTACACCTCTACAATCCTCTTGACTCTTCTTATTTTCTCTGTGAAGGAGACTTTCTTAAAATGGAAACCATATACCTTACACAATTATCTAGGGTTCTCAGATTCAAAAGTAATGCATCCATCATTTTTTGATTTTGTCTAAGCTTTTCCATACTTTCCATCAAGGCATTTGTTTGTTTCCTCAGATTAGCCCTTCTTTTCAATTGGTTTCCATGTTTACTAGTTTTATTGTATTTATTCATTACTGAAGCAATTGCAAGAGTGTCAGTCAATCAATTAACAGCAGAAAAACCAAATAATAGTCTTTTTCCTATCACACAGGATCGTAGGAAACCGCTCTGATACCACTATAATAAACCCAACAATTCTAACTTGAATTCCAGTGGTTTGACATGTTGTCAAACACTTAGCATACAAGCTTTGATAACACTATAAAGAGACATGTTGGCTCACTCCTAACTAAGCTAAAGAATGAATCTTTTTCTCATAAAGTTGTATATTTTTGTGGGCTTTTTTATTACAGAGAATTGCCAAACTTTGGATCCCCAACTCAATTGCTATTATTCAGATTTTGCAAAATATTGACAAATTGCAAATGCACATATAGAAAACTTATTCAATTAATAGAACCTATTATCGTGATGAATGACGTTGGCTATTTGGAAACAAGAACAATTTGTAGCAACTAATATATACAAAACATATTCAATTAATAGAACCTATTATCCTGATGAATGACGTTGGCTATTTGGAAACAAGAACAATTTGTAGCAGCTAATATATACTCACACCAAAGCTTTAAAACTGGTCGCAGCCTTTATGTGGAATTGTTGTCAACATTCAGGATAAACCACAGCCTGATGGAGTATGACACTGTCTCTATAATAAATTGCAATGGATGAAAAACCCAGGCGCTGATGTAGAACTATTGATTGCAGCCTTAATGTGCACACCAAACATCACCCAACACTGGTATAAAGTGCAGAAATTCAAATGCTAAAGGAAAGTCATTCTTCCTATCTTCAACCACAACAGTAGTAATTGATAAACCCACAGAAAAATACCTTCAATGTCAGCTTGGAAACGCAGACCAGTGTTCAATAAAGGTACAATTCATTGGCATTGAAGGCCAATTCAAAGTGCAGACTGAAAAATGAGGAAATCCTCAATTCCTCCAAACACCACACACAAACCCTTCAGCTCTCCAATATTAATTAAAAACAAAAGCAATATAATGAATTGCTCTCTCACAAAGCATTGCTTTTATAATAATTACAGATTTCTTCAAGACACCAAAAGCAAGTAGCTTCTCTCACATACTTTTCACTAAAGCACCTTCATCAATACACATTTCAATTAGAAGCCTTCATTTAATAACTTTTAAATAATAGTAAATAACTCCCAAGCTAACAGCTTCATGAAGACACTTTTCACATAAAAGGCTTCTTCAATGCACCCTTCACTTAAAACTTAAAAGTATTGAATTTAAGATTTAGGATTATATTCCATTTGAATTAACAATTAATACCACCACTAGGTGCCCAAAAAAGCAATTTATAAAACTTAAACTCAATATATACCACTAAAAGTCCCAATATCATCACCAACTGAATATAGTGTGCCTGCCAAAAGTAGAAACCACCACCACAGACTTACCAAAAATAGTAAGTCAATCACCATGGACCCTCTAAACATCCTACCAGACCATGAGGATCACAATGATGGACTGGCCTCCTTGACTACCTGTCAACTGCTAAAAATAAGGGACATTACAGCAGACAATTGTTTTATTTTGTCAACTCTCATTGAAGCTCCAGTCATGGGTTTATATGGTTCACGATTACATATCTTTCGTCATAGTTTGTAAAATTCATGCAAGCTTCTGATTTCATTTTTTGGATCCCTCAGCTCCGTATCTGGCAGTTTGCAACAGTAGGTGTTACTCCTTGCTTGCAGACGGAAGTTGTGAGCATCGAATGAGTGGTACCAAAAGTCAATATACCCAATCCATGTAGCACATGGTTTTTCAAAGGCATAGATAGGTCGTGAGTACTCACAACTAGCTCAATTGAGATTCAAAAGGTCAACAAAGCTCATGTTTGTGCCCGCCCTATCCAATCAGTATATAGTCTGTTCGCTCAGCGTCCTTCCATGATGGAGTTGTTATTGATAATTCGTAAGGCATCATTGATTGTTGGAGCACAATTTTCCACAATGCCTACTAGTAGCAGCATTTGTTTTTTTGGCACACGATTTGAAGATTGCAGATCGGTTCTTCTAGTTGTTGATTGATCGTCTTTTAGTTGAAGGCATTTTCTTGCATGGGCCTGTGCTGAAGTTTTTTCCTTGGCTCAACATGCCTATCTTTTCTGTCGAAATGCAATTATAGCTGTGAGCAAGACTAACATATTCAAGGTTCAAGAAGCACTAAAGATTTCTTATTCTGGCTTCTACATCTCCGCATCAAATTGAATCTTAATTGTTTGGTTGGTGTCAGCAATTGATTCATGGTTATTAGATATTTCAACATTTCTAAACTACCTCATAAATAGACTAGTGGGGACTGCACTGATTGATTTCTATCTCAGCAAAGCAGGTGATGTGCATTTAGGCCCTTGAGTTGAAAAAGGCATCTCGATTAGGAGATAAGACAATGGCCTCAATGAAGAAAAACTATGCAAATGGAAAATGGTCAAGAGAGAAATGTAGTGCATTTTGTGTGTTGCTAAGAGAGAATTTGGTTTTAAGGTAATGTGGTAGTATAATTTGGTTTATGAAATTTGTCCCCATTGTCAAGCATCCATATTTTCGATAATGTTCTTCCTTGCAATTTAACATTTCCAATAAAAGTTGTTTTGTTTAGAAGGTCCTTTTTCACTAAGTCATTATTAATGTCTCAAATATAGTGACTAATGATAAATTTATCGATTTAAGTTTAAGTCATTCTAATAAATATTGTATGTTGTCAAATTTTAGATGCATTATCGGTGAGCCCGACACCTTTCGTTTTCTTTAGAATAAGGAGTTCAGATATTTTCTTTTAATATAGAAAAATGAATTGATTTGTTTATTCTCTAAATTGAGTGTTTCAAATAATTAAGTCAATTATAGCTGAATGCATTGTCACTCATATGCGACATCCGTCTTTGTGGTGGGAAGAATATGTTCTATCCTCATAATTGACAAAATGAACCTCAAAAGAGAAATTTTCTGAGTGGCAAACCAACTAGAGGATGAAGGCCCCAAAAGTTGGAGGACATTTATCGGCCTCTCATCATTCACTAGCAATGAGGTCATTGAATTGCATTAGTGATGAAGTCACAAAACTAATTGTGTAAAAATAACTAAAGCCGAAATCAGTTCCCAGGTGGCAGTGGCAGCTGTCTCAAATTATTTGTGATCAAAGTGGCAATGTTCTATAATGGTGGCTGCATATGTGACAATGAGGCCTTGGTGTTCAGGCTTTTATTCGTGGTTGGATGTATATGTCCCCAATCACTCTTGTTGGTTGTGTGTGAATGGATGTGTTTGTCCCCATTCAAAAGATGATGTAAGTGATTGGAAGTGTTTCGGGCTAGTCATAGGAGCTACTAATTATGATTGGATGTGTTTGTCCCTAATCATAATTGTTATGAGAAAATGTGTTTGTCCCTCTTCACGATCTTGGCAATGGATAGATATGTTTGTCACTATCTAAACATGATGTAATATCTTGGGTAGATGTGTTAGTCCTCACCCTCAATTCCATTGGATAAATGTGTTTGTCCATATCCTAGGATGAAAGTATAATGAGCATAGTGAAGCCAGTTCCATTTTGGCTTCTTATAAGTAGATGTTTATATCCCTAATCATACCTTATAATGAACTATTAAATGTGGTCATCAAGTATTGTTGGTCCACCATCCCCATTAAAAAATTGGTGCAATATGGAGGGGTGTTGTAAATATTGCATCATTTATAAGATGCATATAATATTGCTCAGGTTTGCTAAAGTTTATTTAACAACCTATCATATGAGTGGTTTAAATGTTGAACATAATAAGGAAAGTAACTCGGGAGGTTTCCTATAAAATAGGATATAAAAATCCTATAAATATGTAACCTATATTTGATTGAAAATAATATAGCACAACATTATCTTGTGCAATATTATTCTGCTTCTCTTTATTTTTGTTTATTATTCTAATGATAGAATATAGAATATAGACCATTAAAGGCACAAATAAGTTATAGTTCATACTTGAAAACCCATAAGAACTTTCATTCTTGGTCCAATCAGAAAAATTTATACACATCTTAGGATCTATTGCTTTATGACCAAAGACATTACCAAAAAAATGTTAAAATTCCATCATGTGTCCTTGTCTTGGAGGGAACAACTGCCTGAATGTATCCTTGATACCTTTTGTAAGGAGTACTTGATTTCTGTCGGACCAATCCCTTTCTTCTTGCTGCTCTTATTTTTTGTAAGACTTTTGAGAGTATTTGCTTAAGCTTTTGGGTTTTCCTCATTTGCTTTCTTTTGTGGCTCTTTGGAAAATTGATTGTCCCTCATAACTAAAACTTCTCTTTATGAATGGTGATCTCCATCTACTGATGTATCAGATCTGGGTACTCTCTTCAAAGCTGAAATCTTTATTCAACTTAGTGTTGTCTTTTCTAGTTCCTTACTCAAGGAAACAATTTCAAACTCTAAGCTCTCATAATTTTCTTCGTTTTTCTTCAATTGAATTTTTTACCTCCTCTTCAAATCATTCTTGCTTCTTCAATTTCAATTTTAAGATCAATAGTCATCCTTTCAAACTCTTCAAGACTTTGTGGTAACGTTTCCTTAGATTTAGTGTCCTCTTGAAGTTGTAGTTTTTGTTCCATGTTCTTCGTAAGTTTCTTAGTTTCACAAGCACATATGAGATCTTTAAAATCTACTTTCCCATCATATTCAACATTTTCTTCTCTTTCTGACTCTTTTTCTTTTTTTTTCAATCGCCATGAAAAGAATTTCTTCTTTGTATAGACAAGCTCTCTCTAGATAACTACTTTCCTCTTTTGTATAGAGGCTAATCTTGTATTTGTGAAAGCTATTATTTTCTTCTCTTTCCCATTTTTTAGTCCCTTTTGTTACATCCCAAAATTTTGACCTAATTAAATTCAATTTATAGTCATTGAGATGATTAGTCAAAAACCATCATTTCCTTTGATCATGTGAAAAGGGAAGTTGTAGTTAACCGTTTATTTCATGTGAACTAGTTGTTTATAGTTATTATGTGTAATTTCTTAATGATAATGGTAGTTAGTCATTATTTGTCATATATTTGACGATGCTAGTTAGCAATTGCCTGTTATATTTACTAGATGATGGTAATTAGTTGTTGTTACCATTAACTGTGTTATATTCTAGCATTGATTTAAAATGGGAGAACTTGTTATTATTGTGGAAATGTTGCACAAGTGGTTGCAGGAGCAAACAAAGGGAAGAAGGCATTGCTAAATGAGATTTAAGGAATGGGACACTACTTTAGTCAATTGGTTCAATCGTCAAGTATGGCCTTTACCTACCTTGGCAAGGATCTAGCGACTTCATAATAGGGTACATACATTGGACACACACGAGCTACTTGGGTAACATATAAAGCATTTATATATTTAATCATAATAAAAAATTTGTGTTCAGAATCATTACCTTTGTTATTCTTCGATGTCGTCTTCATTTTCTTCCTCATATATACTTATATACCTATGTTACCCTAGGTTTTCGGGACGGGGGGACATGGGGACGGGGAAACGGATTTCTGGGACGGATTTTTTTTTCTCAGAGCAGGAGACGGCAGTGGGAACAACTATATAAAAAGTAGGGAAAGTTTAAAATATACAGGAAAATTTTAAATATTCATATAAAAACATGGATTACGCATGCTTATATAAATTATAGAACCTTAACATATAATGTTTGTGTTAAATAATTTAACTTTAGAGTTCACATGAGAGTGGAAATCAAACAAATTATCAAAACTGAAACATTAATTTTATGGGACAGCCAAGGGAAAGGTTTCCGGAAGTTTCCAAGTTTCCGAGACAGGGGGACGTGGGGACGAGGTCAATTCTTGCCGAAAACGTGTCCCCGGGTAACATTGTTATATACATATATATATGTATATATATGTATGTATATATCTATGTATATATATGTATATATATATGTATATATACATGTATATATATACATGTATATATACACATGTATATATATATATGTAAGACGTCACCATGATATTAAATCTCTTAGTTTGTCTCTATTAACATATGTATAAATATATACATGCATATATATCAAGAGGATATGAGTTTAAGATAAATCATAATTCTCTGAATTATGCACGTATATAGATATACGTATTTTAATAGGTACAACCTTGGACATAATAGTAGCATGATGGCATCATTTTAAAAATTATATATATATATAGTTAATTGGTTTTAATAAATTTTCAAAGGATCTCTTTAATATTTCAAACTTACAACTCTCTATGAGAGGCATCGAGTACACTTGGCGCTCCTTTCTTTTTGAATCAATGAACTCAAGAAATCGATGATCTTGTTTTGTAAACTACCACCTTGAGCCACGGCTCAAGTTAAAACCATTCACATTGCCAAGGACGGCATTCTTCTCCTTCTTTCCTCTCGGCTCTCATTATTACATATAAACCAAGCATCATACTAGATTTTCTCACAAGTTCTCCATATCAAATTTTAGCATCTGTCTTCTACAATCCAGACGGCTTGAACCGCTCGGAAAAGACTCCCTAAGTCTCATAATTCATCATTCAGGTTATGTTGATATCACTATCCTTCTTTCTTCATATCAGAAATCAATACAAGTATTTATCTTGGTAAATTTAAACATGGTTTTGTTCCTATATCCAATATATATCAACGATACAATCAAATTATAAGCACTTAGCTCATGTTTGTCGATCTTCTTTTTGTTTTTCTTCAAGATCAAATGCAAACTGATTAGCATTAGATTTGGAACCAAAACACACAACGTGAGGCTCTCATAATGAACAGGTCATTATTTCTTATGTCAAATCTGTGAGATGTCATTGATTAAACAAGTGTGGATTTTGATTCACAAGAACAACTTAATGCTAGTATTGCTTTATCATCTTTGCATCAGCTGAATGCCAGCGGTGTGCTACTAGTGGAAGAATTCCATGATTAGCAAAATGATCGAATACCAAGGACTCACCCTGGTTGGAATGGCCAATGAAAGAGGGTGAAGAGGTAAAGGAGATTCCTATAAAAAGAAAGAACAGAAAATCAAAACTATCATACATGATAAATTTTACAATTAAACTCCAAGAACTTCCAAGTAAGCTCATGTGTGTCCAATTCATATACCCTGATGTCAAGTCGAGCAGTGGTGATCGGGTATCATAAACTCATCTAAATCCTTGGCCAAGGTCATTTAAAGGCATGCTTGCCTTCTATAGATCACATGATTTCAGTGGCTCCAGTTAATTAGACTAGCCCGCCTATTATTGAGTGGACATTCTTAACACTAGTATTGCTCAGATGGCTAGAATGATAGTGCCCCAAGCCTAACCACAGGGTAGAAAGCACCTTTCTTGTTAAAAGACTATGTGGGGATTGATAAGGTCCGTGGTTGGGAGGTTAAGCCTAAGCTAATGCTTCTCTTACCTTAAAGCCAAGGCTTGCACAACATCACAAGATACCTCAGCTAGATTTTGTATGTTCCTCTTAAATCTTTATCATGCATTTTAATTTCTTGTAATTAAGACATATATATCATGGATTAGACGGAAATGGTTTAGTTTCTCTTGTTTTTGTTTTAGAAATCAGTTATTTAGTTAATCAGTTTTTCAGTTATTTTCACATGAAATGGATTTAAGATGTTTACTTCGGTAATATGGTTATATGTTTTGCTTTCCTAACTGCTTTATTTCATAATATAGCATTTCATTTCAGTCTAGAAAATATGTATGTTACACCTTTCATGTTATTCCGCATCATCACTACTTTTATTTTCATATGAACATTTAGCAGCAAGGTGTCCTACTTTTTTACAAATAAAACATTTAAAAGGAAACTTGCATTTATACTTGTCAATCCTATCTTTAGCTTTCTCTTCCATCTAATTCATCATGAAACTACTGATTGGCTTAGGCTACTTATTCTCCATCTTTCAAGCTTTGAAGGCTACCTCTCACTTGGATGATTTCTCGTTTTCAGTCCTCATTTCATATCCCATTAGGAACCCATGCAATTCATCCATTGTGGACTCATTTAGATCTTTTATCTCTTCAATAGATTAAGCTTTAGAGTCAAACCTCAAGGGAAGAGACCTTTATACTATTTGCACGAACAATTTGTCTTCAATTGTTTTACCAAGACCTCTTATGGTATTTGACAATTTATCCATGTGAAGCAAATAGGTCATAATATTTTCTCTATCCTTCATTTTTCAAACTCTCAAATCATCTACTCTGTGTTTGAAGTTTAGCTTTCTTCACCTTATAGTCTCCTCCATAGATATTCTTTAGTTTATCCCACTTATATTTTCCCTATGCATTGTGCAAATTCTAACAAACTCTGGTTCTAGATCACGTAAAATTGCATTCATAGCTTCTGCATTATTTTCATTGGCCCTCTTCCAACTTGATCTATTGCTAGAGCATTTGGAGCAAAATAACCATCCACCACCAATTGTCAAACATCACATGCAAGAGCCATTAGGCACGTGCACATCCTTATGCTCCAGAAAGAATAGTTTGTTCCATCAAATAAAGGAGCTTATTTGAGGACAATCCTTCATGACAAGCTACCTGTGCTATTTGAGATCTACCTTCTAAAAAGTAAATTATATTTGAAAAACCTAGCTCTAATACGAATTGATGAGCACATATATATTGAAATGGGGGAAGGTTAGATCATCATAACATAATCTTTTACTTTTTTGAATTTTTAATCACAATAGCATCTCATGCAACATCGACATTTAAGAACACATGATTTATGCAGAAACCCTTTCGGGAGAAAAACACGACAAAATATTGCATATATAAAATAGTCTCACAAATATTGTAGGCACCATCTAATTGGAAACACCAAATCCTACTAAGAAACAACTAAGCAAGAGAGACCAATCTCTTCTATTGAGAGGCACCAATGTCTAAAATAATAAATACTTAGTCATCTTGAAAATAAATCTCCTTTAAAATCTGTCTTGAAATGATCTATAATTTTTTTCTCTTTGAATTTGCTTGCACTTGTATGCTATATCTTTTTTTTTTCTACACACTTCTTTCCCACCATAATGGCATAAATTTGCGCCCTTGTTTAAATTAGCATTCAGCATTACTCTCACCTTAACCTAAGATTCAAAAATCCATGTCATCTGCCCACATTCGCTCAATATGCCCTCTCACCATCCACCTCAGAATCTTGGGTTAGAGGTGTCAGTAAGGCATTACAAACTGCCATCCTGTGGAACATAACACCTAAGTTTGTCGCCCACCGACATAGATGTTAATTTGGCCATTATAACCTCACCTTTGAACTTCATTTGATCTCTCTTACAAATTTGGGATCTTTCTTGGCAAATTGGGCATTCTTCCCCACACTTGCAAATTTTTCACTCCATTTTTCAAAGACTTTTCATTGTGTTCTTGAGTTATTGATCACATTTGCAATACATTAGTCTAGCCATCTTTGTCATTGGGCTTCCACCTCTTAGAGGGGAGTCTCTTTAATTCATTTTACTTGTTTTCTTGACAACATATCATCTTCTTGATCTCTTTCTAGCATATCCATTGTTTATTTCTATTATCAAATATATTTATCTATCACCATTTATATTGTGTCTATCTAGTGGCAGTGCTGGTGGAAACACCAAAGAAGGGATCTCACTGAGGAAGGTCTCTAAATAGTCACACCAAGAATTTCATTGTTTTCATCTATGCAAGTTCATGGTGGCATAAATTAAATAAATTAACTCCATCAAATGTTGAATCCAGTTTTACACTCTCCCTCTCCTTCATTTATCATTATTCCTATAGTATAATAGTAGTCTCCATTATTTTTTAAATGTCCTTTTTTTCCATTCAATATCTTTATTTAGTGTTTGTTAGTTTCATTTGATTTTGGTTTTTGTCTTTGTACTCTTTCCGTATAGGATGCAAGTGTGTCGCGTTGTAGTCAAAATCACAATGGTGTCCAAGGCAATGAGCTTACAAAGCTCAACAATTATTCTCTATAGTTTGTCTTTTCAATTTCTGTAACCAAGATATTTTTATCATTTGGCATACTTAAGTTATTAGAATTTATCTTCATACAGTGTTTGTTTAGTCTAAATTTACTTGCATTTCAATTCTTTAGATTAATTAAACCTGTCCAATAAATAACACACTTGATCACCCTAACTCTATGCACTAGTTGAAGTAGTGTGGTGCAAGGGAAAGTACATCGCTTGAGGCATTAACTGGAATCTAGGTCAATGCGCTTTTTCCTTCCCCACATTTTGGTGGATCTAACATGAACTAGAAACTTTTTTGTCCTAGTGATAGCCCCTACATCAACATGGCAGCTATCACTATGATTTCCCTACCTGCCCAGAGGGTTACCGAGATGACTATTATGTTCACAACTCTATATGCGCCCTATTGTAGAGAGCCCTCTTCCCTCCATGTCTTAGCCTCAATCAATTACGTCTCTATTAGAGGTGCCTTAGATGACGACATTGTCCGGTAGTGTGATCACAAAGGAGGTCCTCTTTGTCAAAAACTTAAACTAAGGAAAGTATGACAAGTCTCCGCCACCATTATGACTAATGATTGGTTGTCTCTTCCAACTTCCCCCTTGGGGATCCACCACTTTGATGATCTAAGTGGGACCCAAGTGGTTTTCTCGACACTTGTGGTGATTATTGAATCAAATCTCTTCAAGGTTATTGGGTGGATATTTTTCAACTAACAATTATTAAGGATCAATCCCAAAACAGTAGTTCCAAACGTAATATGTGAGGCGTAATCTCACCTAATCAAAATGGAAGGCTCCCTCTTCTTATTGCTACTAAAATTAACAAAATAGTTAACTACTTCTTGTTACATCCCAATTTTTGACCTAATTTAAAATATAACTGTTGAGGTTCACATGAAGTCAGTTGGCAATTTAATTTGTTATAATCTTGCGAAATAGTAAGATGGTTAGTCGTTATAATTTCAAATGAAGATAACAAGCTAGTTGATTATTTATCACGAATTCATAGAATTGAGAAGATGGTTAACCGTTATGATTATTTATGATTAAATAATTTATTACGATAATATAATTTTTGTGGAGAATTTCCTTGTAGGAAACATGTCAAAGGGGTGGAAGCATTGTCAAAAAAGAATTAGGCATAGGAGCATCACCATCACTGGGCAAATGGGTTGAGGACCTAGCAACTTGAAATAGGATACATTTGTGGGACCCGCATGAGCTATTTAAATAAATAATTTGAGAAACATAAATAGTTGAGTTAAAATATAAAACGTACCTCAAAGGATTTTAAATAATCTTTGACCCTATTATTATAAAATATATGTATATATGTGCATATAGATATAAAAATGAAATGACACCATTATATTATAAAAATTTAATAACGTGATATCACCCCATTAATATATTTACATGTACATATATAAATATAAGATTATAATAATATTCGAATTTTAATCTTCCAACTCTTTTTCCATCTTTTATTCTTGTTTATAACCGATTAGACACTTGGCATTTTAAATGGACAAATAATCTTTTTAAGTTCGGAAGCCAAGAAGTCACGTCTTTTCATATTTTATTTGAAGTCATGAGTGAGAGGGGATTTTTTTTTTTTAAAAACATCCGACTACCTTATTCAAGACCCGACACCTTTTGAACAGCACAACAATGATCTTTTCTTCTTCTATTTATCGTCATTGATTCTCTCCCAGCAGTCTTCACCATTATGCATTTTGTATATGCTGTCGTCATGTACAATTAATGTTTGGCATCAATAAAATATCGGGCTTTTCAAAAAATCAATATGCTTCGAGTTTGATTTTGGTTTCATGAATCTCTTTAGTGGGTCTCAGTATTATGATTGTCCAGTGATAACCTCGACCATCCAGTCTGGTAGGCTCTATCACATCTCATTGACTCTGCAAAATCATTTATTTCTTTGTGGATTGTCTATTGGGATATATGATCGTCGTTTTTTTTAAAACTTCATTTGGTATTTGATATCCCCACTTGATAGTGATTGCTGATTATATAATTGCTTTTATGTAATTGTTGTTTGATGATATCGACCAGTACTCATATGTTGAACCATTGTACTAGGCACTGACCTCATTGGTTTTGAATGATCTCTTATTCAAGTCTGTCACATAACAGTCTCTAGTTGCCATATTTGTTACCGTTCATATTCATTGTTGTGGCTAGAGACTTCAAACATTCATAAGTCAATCAATATTATATGCTATCGTATTCTGATTGTATTATTCATTTGACAGGCCTAAGGTGCATTTTTTTGCAGATAATTCCTTATCACTAATTAACTGATGACATTTGATTCATGTCTATGTATATTAAAGTTTTCATCAGCATATGAAGGAAGATGTAAGTGTCATGCTGGTTCCTATTTACTAGGTCTTTGTCAAATATATATTAATTCTTTTCCAAATTAACATAGGTGCAAATTCTTCCTTATTTACTTCATGCAATACACTGATTATTGTATTGTTGTATTGTTGTTGCAGAAGTTGTTGCTATAAATCAAAGCAAGTGTCCAAGATATGGAAACATGAATTATTTTGCCAATGGAAAATCAGAATTCGAACGACTTTTATTTCTGCAAGCCCTAAAGTATAAATTCTCTCAATCACAGATTGTGAAATGCTAGAAGTATATAATCTATCATGCTCCAAGCATTGTTGTATACTTCTTATCAATTGCTACTAGGTTCCGTTTTCCATAACAGCTAAACTGTAGATGTAATCATCAGATAGAACCTCTTGAGAAAGAGTTAAATATTTAAGATGCAATAGAATCATGATTTAAATATACAATATGGAAATCAGAATTAATGATATTTCCACTAGTTTTAAAGAACATATCCTTTTCAAATCATAGATTGAGATAAGCTGGAATATATGTATATAAAAATCATGAATCAATTGAGAATCATCAGACAGAGCCGATTACTCTGCGATCTGAGCACCTCGGATTCACTGGTTGTATAGCCATGGATAAGGTAAAAAGGTGAGATAGAGTCTGCAAAGACATGGAAATAAAAGTCAAATATGATACATTAAATCTAGAATAATATCATTCAATAGCTCATGCACAATCCTGTTATTGTAACTCCTGTTGTCAAGTCTATTGGTGTGGTTAGATACCAGGATGCTCAATAGATGATAGATGTTCCAAGTCCAATTTCAAGTAGGGAGGGTCTTTCTCGTTGGAGATTGTGTGGGGAATAAGTTAAGGTCCGAGGTTGGGTGGTTAAGCCTTTGACAATGTTTCACCTCTCCCCAAGTTGTCGGACGTACAATGGACAAAGATAAGCTATACATTCAATTGTTTGTCGGAAACAGATATTATCACTTTTATGATGTATATGCAAGAAGGTAAGATTAATTGAGTTATATTATCATTGCAATTATTTTACACTTAGTTGTGAGAGATAAGATTTATCTAATAGATTGTTATTTCAGTTTTTCATTTATATAAAAATTGAATATGAGCATATCTTCTAATCTTATGTTATTGCCACAGTTAAGCAATCAGAAGGAAAGGAATGATATAGTGATATCTGAAGCCCTAAATGATACCGTGGTATCTAAAACCCTAATTGATTCAGTGGTATCTGAAGCCCTAAGAAATACAATGGTATCTGAAGCCCTAAATGATCCAAAGGTAATCGATGCCCTAATCGATACAGTGGTATGTGATGCCCTAATTTTATTTAGTGGTATTTAAAGATAATCATCATTTGATTTTGATATACCGGTATTGGATGGTAGTTGTTATTTGATATTGTTATAGTGGTATTTGTGGACTAACCTGAGTGGTTGCAGAAGCATCCCTACAATGATTTCTGATTTCCAGTTCCATGGTATGTGGATTTTAATTTCTATAGTAGTTCATTGATGATGTTTTAAGTTCTTAGTTAAAAAAAAGTTATTAACTGATTTTAACCATCAATCTCTTTCATATGAATGAAACCGATTTAACTAACTTCCTATTAAATTGAAGTAATATATGTACTTCTTTGAGTATGTTAGTTGTTAAATTAAGACCCGGGAAACCTGGTTGTTACACTTCTACTTAAAATAAGCTAAATTAGGGTGAGACATTCACCCTATTCTCCTATTTTAGAATAGATGTTATCATATTATTATGATCTTTAATTAATGATATGTTACACTTACAAAGTATTCATTGGAGCAATAATCCCACTAAACAAAAGATTAGACATAAGAATAACCTTCAGCATTTCAGTACCCTAGAAGTTCACAAAAGCTCAAAGTCTTTCAGTGCGTCTGTATAAGATTAGGAATGAAACATGTGTGCAGCTCAAAGTCTCCAACACGAATTTCACCTTGCATGCACAAATGAAGAAAACAAAGCAGCACAAAGTGTGCAAGCTATTTACTTGCTTGAGCGTTCTATATTAATCTCAAACTTAATAAGCAACTCAAAGTTTGCAAGACCAAATCTGAAACCAAATTGTAACTCTAAAAGCAATATGCAACTGAAAGTCTACAAGATTGAGCTCAAATCCCTCTTGAACAAAAGTACAAAACTCACAATCTATATTCAGAAAATGTCATCACATAATGCCTTGAATCAACACAATGTCTAAAAGGAAATTGTCTCTTCTATTGAAAGCAATTTTACTTACATCCAAGCTCAAAGTCTTAGAGTGCAAATACAAATTGGTAAGAGTTTTTTCACACTGCCAAAAGATAAAATTACCCAAGAGCACCTACCTATATTTATAGGTGAGGGGCTGAGAACGAGAAGTGGGAGAAACCCAACTAATCAAGACTTATTCAACAACTAACTACCTACCTACAGTTGACGTAAATGTTGACTAAATTTATATCAGATTTGATCTATCTATATCTTTCTGATTTTCAAAATATGAATTTTAACAGTCACAGATCTCTTCTTGCAGATTATAGCCAGGGTATCGAACTTGATATAAATTGCTGATGATGCTTAACCAATATTTAGAAATACTGATTATAAGGTCTGAATTTTCCTGAGTAGTGATGAAGCCCCAATGTTTACAAATTGAGGCATCCATTTCAGCAGCCTCTAAAGGTTTACTTTATTGATTAATAGTATATTTTACATGTTTGCATATAACAAACAGCACTTATGATGGTGATTACTGTTATCAAAGACCTGTTTTCTTCAGCATGAAATGAAGCTTTAAGGCAGTAATTAAGTAATTAAACAATTCAGAAAAGGGTCACATGAGCACTGTCCTGAAAATTTTGACATCAATAACAAACTTTGATGACACTCTTGACCATATTGCTTCTTCAGTTTCCCAAGCCGCTAATGCTGCAGATGTAATATATTATCTTGAACGAGCATATGCAAACAATGAGTTTAAGGCTTCAGCCAATAAATATTCTCCTAGTCAGCAGTACTCAAACAACCAACCTCTGTTACAGAAAGGACAGCGGCTCTGCAGGCTTTGATAGCTTGTCCATTGGCATCAATACATACTGAGAAGCCTCCTGATATTTTATATGTGCGTTCAACTTTCCCTCTTCCTATTGATGAGACGAGTCTCCCAGGTGTCAATAACCGTGGATATCATTCTAGAAAGTCCTATGGTGCAACTTCATACCTACTTAAGTATTCAGATGGGAACATATTTGTTGATAGTCCAAGGTATAAAGAACAACCTGCACACCAAATAGAAGCACTTGGTGAAGCTTGCTACATGTTCCTTACCCACAGAGATGATGTAGCTGATCAAGATAAAAGGGCAAAGCGGATATCTTGTGAGCACATACAAGGTCATAAAGAGGGCTGTGTCTCATTTTTCTACAAATCATTCAAGGCCCTATTCACCGGGGATTATCTTTTTTGCTTCAGCTAATGGTGAGTTGGCAATTACCGCACTCAAAAGTTCCAAGAAAAGACTGTCATGACTCATAACATGCTGGTGGGAGACGCGGCTCAAGTCATGAGCGATACCAAGACATAGAGACTGTAGAAGAGAATACAAGTACTAGAAAATGATTGTTCCAGGATTGGCAGTATCAAAAGAATGCTGTGATAGTGCATATTATTTAGACAAGGAATAAGTTTCTGATTACAGAGCTTTTTCAACAGTGGAAATCCCTATCAGGATGGGTGGGAATGCCTTATCCGCAAAATCTTGGACTGAGTTTGAGGACCTGTGCGAATAGTGCACTACTGTACATGGATGGAGTTACGTGACGCTTGCCTGTGTGCAACAGTACACTCATCACAAGAAAGAAGCACCACGGGGATATAACCAGTCAAAGCTATCGAAGCAGTTGAGAAATAAATAATGATTGAACACCACAATCATCGCGGGTATCCAGCCTAAGTGTAACCTGGCAGCCACACGAATCGTCAGAGCAGCGATTAAGTTCATGGTGATGTTCATCTCACACAGTGCTGGAAATGATGCTGACCACGTTATTGGTGAATGGAGTATGAGCCTCCATTTGCATAAGTTCATACATAAAGGCCCCGTTTGGTTGCTGGAATATGAGTGGAATAGGAAAACGAAATTAGAATATGTTTTATATTCGCTGTTTGGTAAGCTCAATCGGAATTGGGAATAGGAAGACATATTCCAATTTTGCCCCTAAAATGAGCATATGTCTATGCCAAAAAATATCTGTTATTGGAATAGGCCATTTCCATTCCCATTCCGATTTTCCATTAAAAAATATTTTTTTTTTTTTTTTAATTTTAATTTTTTTTTTTTTTTTTTTTTTTTTTTTTTTTTGGATTTTTTTTTTTGAATTTTTTTTGTTAAATTTTTTTTAAATTTTTTTTTTAATAACATTTTTTTTAATTATATCTATTTGTTTAAAAAAATGAAAATGAAAATGAATTAACTAAAAAATAATAAATTAAAGAAAAATTTAGAAAAAATGTTTTTAAAAATACAAAACTTAACCTTATTCCTATTCTATTTTTGTACAACCAAACAATAGATTAACATATTCCCAGTCGAATTCCAAGTGCACCAAACATGATTGGAATTGTCTATTTCTATTCCCATTCCTCATTTCCATTCCCATTCCATTTTTCTATTCTAATTTTCTATTCCTATGCCAGCAACCAAACGGGGCCAAAAGGTCGTCCAATATAAAAGCCAAAAGACATTCATACCAAATTTTTTGAGGCTTGCGAATGTTGTCGGGAGTATTTAGGAGGCATTGATATTGTAAATAAGATAATAACAAAAATCAATCACCATGATTATTTGTTTATTAAGTGATAATTTACTTTAAAACAGTGCGATTTACTTTTTGAAAAAGGATGACTCTTCACTTGAAAAATCACGTTCCATTTTATAATCAAATATAAATAAGGGTTTGTATCATTCAAAAAAAAAAAAAGAATAAGACATTATCAAGAAGCATTTGTAGTGATATTTATTTGTAAGGAGGAATGTAAAATATTAAAGTGTGACTTTAATATGAATTTATATATTATAGTTCAATAATAAATAAAAAGTCCTTTTATTCATGTTTATTCAAAACAAAGAAATTAAAATTATGATCAAGATTCATCCTTTATGATCAGTAAGAAGATTATTGAATTATTTTAACAAGGCTGTTTACATTGGACTTTTCCGCATTCTTTGTTCGACAATTAGAGATATTGTGAAATAAATAGGTGTTTCCCTATCTGTCTAGCTAAACTTCCACAGAAGAAGATAAGACCCTTTTGGAATAACATTGAATTGCATATAAGATTTGTCTTTTACAAAGCTCAAGAGTAATTGATGATATTTTAAACAAATATTGTCTCATAAAGTTGTACGTAATAGTCTTCATTGTGGTTGACTTTGTTGCCTGAATAAGCAAAGCCACTGGTCTTTTGAATCAATGAAGTACAATTATTAGATTTATAATTAAGTCAACAATCTATATATTTCTATCTTGCAAGCACCAAATTAATTATTGATAAACATTATACCAAACATTCAATCATTTCAAGCACTCATAATACTTTATTTTATCAACTTTGAGGATTTTGCCAACTGAATAACTCACCAAGTTCAAATTCACTCTATAAAAGCTTTGAGCAAAGTAATCAGGTTCGAAGTGAAGGTCTTTCCGCCTGGGTGTAGCGGAGCTTAAACTGCAGGATAATTAAAATTATTCCTGTCCATTGGCCAAAACTGATTGTGGAATCCTATTGGAGAATTGGCAAGCTCTTGGATTTCCAATCTTTGGTTTTGGGAACCAACAGATTGGTGACTCTACCGAGGAGAGTTGCTCATAATATATTTTGTGAAGTTACCCAGAATTTCAGATTTCACAGACCAGAATCAGAAAGTAGCTCTATCAATTTGCTTGAAAGAATACTTAGCTGAAAGCAAGAACTTGGAATATCAACAAATCAATATAGTCCTCGAAAGAGGTGGCGACTCTATTCAATAGTATTTCAAGTGGTAATTCTGCTGAGGGAGAAGACTCAGAAGGAAACGGTAGATACTTTTATTTGAAATGTATCGATCATTTGAAAGAAAACCTTTCATTCCAAATGGCATCAGGCTATTAGATCTCAAAAGATTTGATTGTAAACGTAACAAGTTATTCCTGAAGCTTTCACAACTTGTACCAAAGTTCCATGGAGAATGGGATGAATCAAAACTTTAGTATTTTGATGGGTTTTATACATTTGTAGAAAATTATGAGATTTGTGCAGAGGATCAAGGGATGAAGCTATTTGTAAGGACATTAAAAGACAATGTGAGACATGCATATGAGTCATTACCTATGCAAAGTATTTGGAAAAAATTTGAACAATGATTCCTATATAAATTTAATGATGCAAGTAAGGAAGATAACATGTGTTATGAATGGTGTAAAGACCAAAGTTGCAGCATGGAAGAGGATCTGAACATGTTTCTACTTGACGCCTTTTTCAATTTGAAAATATTTGAAGGGTAGTCTTCAGCACATTTGTTTGTGACAATGACAAGCACTTATCATGAGATACCATCAAACCCCATGCCTCCATATGAGGAATTTCCAAACAAAATTTTTGAGTTGGGAATCTTGCCAAAGGACCTTGATGTGAAGCTTCTTTTTCAAATATTAGAAGATGATGAAAGTCCAAATTACATATCTCCTTTGAACGCATTTTTGAACTTGGAAAAACAAGAAGAAGAATCTGCAGTACAATTCTTCATGAGGATGTTCAATGCCCATCAAGAAATACCTTCAGAATGCAGACCTCCATCCTTTGATCTTATCAATAGAATGCGTGAATTAGGTCTCTTATGATCATCGGTTCCTCATCTTTCTCAAAGTTATGAATAATGAACTGACTGTAGAGGAGAATGAATGCAGGACCGGAGTAATATATGAGTCAAGTGAGGTTTCAGATTTGAATGGAGAAGACTTTTTTGCAGAGTCTGAGGAAAGATCTATCCATGATGATACTTGTATGACATCAAATATCAGTGAATGTAAAAATGTGGAAGAGATTTCTCTTAGCATGGAAGAAATTTCAGATTTGTTGGACATCGAATATAAGAAACATGTTGAGAAAAACGGTCCAATTTTTTTCTCAATCCACCACACCAAACAAGTTAATGGATCAGCACATATTCAGGAGGAAGATTCAGGAGATAATGTTAATGAATATATCAGTCGTGTTGATCCGACAGATGGTGATTCTCAAAAGGATGAAATGAGTGGAGGTATACAACTTGCTGATATTGTATGTAATGGAACATCTAAGGAGCTGAATAAAAGCTCTTGTGAAGATATGCCCGAGTTCTCTATGTTCTTGAATCCATTGTTTGAAGAAGGTTTTCTATGCAATAAAGTCCATCAGCATCATGATGAAGATAGCAGGCCTAGTGATAGTTTTGAAGAAAATAGAACTCAAGATATGTGTGGAGAGGGGTATTCAAAAGGTGAGACATGCATTAGTTCATCCTGTGAGCAGGATTTGTATTGAACATGTGAAGATGAGATGGAAACAGCTAGGATTTGTATGTAATGGAACATCTAAGGAGCCGAATAAAAGCTCTTGTGAAGATATGCCCGAGTTCTCTATGTTCTTGAATCCATTGTTTGAAGAAGGTTTTCTATGCAATAAAGTCCAGCATCATGATGAAGATAGAGGCCTAGTGATAGTTTTGAAGACAATAAAACTCAAGATATGTGTGGAGAGGGGTATGCAAAAGGTGAGACATGCATTAGTTCATCCTATGAGCAGGATTTGTATTGAACATGTGAAGATGAGATGGAAACAGCTAGGCATGATGAGGAGAATATGTTGCCATATACTTTTTAAAAAATTCCAAGTGTTCTATTTGATAAAATTCTTGATAAGAGAGTAGTAGTATTTCCTAAATCTGAGTTATCCTCAAAACCTTTTTGTGACGAGAAACATCTAGAGCATGGAGCAGATTGTGTGCAAGAGGACAATCAAGCAAACGGGACTTATTCTAATACTTTTGCAACTAATCAAATGCATGACAATAAGGATTTTCCACTCAACAAGGACTAAAGTACGCCTGATAACTTTTCAAAGGCTAAACATGAGTCAGTTACCAAAAATTCCATTGATGGAGTGTAGCCAATAAGTATTGTCTATAAAAATGATGCATCTAATACAGCAAGGGATTAGATGTTGGGGCTAAAAGATTATGGATTTTGTTTCTTTTCAAATACTTTAGTTGATAAGGAAACAGCAATATCTGATCCTAAGCCAGTAGTGTAGGGAAAACATACCATGATTAGAAGGAATCAGTGGTTATGTCATCAGAAACAGGTGTTCGATAAACTACAGAGGCGGTTTCCACTTTTAAGGGGGCCTGAAGCAACCCAATTTAATTTTGTATCAGGATAAGCATAGATGTTCAGTTTGCTCCTCCAAAGATAGCTAGAATCTCATTATGCCCACAAGGAGCATATGTCCCCAACAAGAGCCACTAATGGGGCCCTAATTTTTACAAATTGGGGCCTTCATTTGAGCAGCCTCTAAAGTTTTACGTGAATGATTCGTAGTGTATTTTACTTGTTTGCATATAACACAGCACTAATTATGGTGATTACTGTTATCAAAGATCTATTTTCTTTGGCATGAAATGAAGCTTGAAGGCAGTAATTAAGTAATTAAACAATTCTCAGAAAAGGGTCACATGAGCAATATGTCCTGAAAATTGAGACATCAATAACAAATTTTGATGACACTATTGAGTGTATTGAATTCTTAAATTTCCCAAGCCCCTAATGTTGCAAATATAATATTATATCTTGAATGAGCATATGCAAACAATGTGTTTAAGTTTTTAGTCAGTATATATTCTCCCAGTGAGCAGTATGCAAACAACAAACCTCTGTTAAAGAAAGGACAGCGGCTTTGCAGGCTTTGCTAGCTTGCCCAGTGGTGTCCATGCATACTGAGAAGCCTCCCTCTGATATTTTATATGTGCATTCAACTTTCCCTCTTCCTATTGATGAGACGAACCTCCTAGGTGTCTATAAATGTGGTTATCATTCTAGAAAGTCCTATGGTGCAACTTCATAACTAATTAAGTATTCAGATAAAAACATACTTGTTGATAGCCCAAGATATGAAGGAGAACCTACACACCAAATAGAAGCACATGGTGGAGCTTGCTACATGTTCCTTACCCATAGAGATGATACAGTTGATCAAGATAAATGGGCATAGCGCATATCTTGTCAGCACATATTGCACACATAGAGGGTTGTGTCTCATTCTTCTACAAACCATTCAAGGCCTTATTCACCAAAGATTATTTTTTGCTTCAGCTAATGGTGAGTTGGGAATTACCGCACTCAGAAGTTGCTGGTAAAGATTATCATAACATGCTGACGGGAGATGCGGTTCAAGATCATGAGCAATGCCAAGACACAGAGACTGTAGAAGATAATACAAGTACTACAAAACGAATGTTCCAAGATCGCCAGTATCAAAATAATGTTGCGATAGCCCGTATTATGAAACAAGCAATAAGTTTCTAGTTATAGAGCTTTTTCAACAGTGGAAATCCCTATCCGGATGGGTGGGAATGCCTTATCCACAAAAAATTAGACTTAGTTTGAGGACTTGTGCGAATAGTGCCATGGTTGGAGTTACGTGATGCTTGCTTGTGAGTGAAGGTACACTCATCACAAAGAAGAAATTCCACAAGGATATAACATAACCAATGAAAGCAATTGAAGCAGTTAAGCAAAAATAAAAAGATTGAACACCACAGTCATCGCGGGTATCCAACCTAAATGTAACTTGGCACCCACGCGAACCATCAGATCAGCAATTAAGTTCACGGTGATGTCCGTCTCACACGGCGCTAGAAATGATGTTGACCATGTTATTGGTGGATGGAGTATGAGCCTCCGTTTGCATAAGTTCAAACATAAAAGGTCGTCCAATATAAAAGCCAAAAGACATTCAAATCATTTTTTTTGAGGCTTACGAATGTAGTCGGGAGTATTTTGGAGGCATTGATATTGTAAATAAGATATTAACAAAAATCAATCCCCATGATTATTTGTTTATTAAGTGATAATTTACTTTAAAATGGTGCAATTTAATTTTTGAAAAAGAATGACTCTTCCCTTGAAAAGTCACGTTCCCTTTTATAATCAAATATAAAGAAGGGTTTGTATCATTCAAAAATAAAAAAGAACAATAAGCATCTACAAAGTGATATATTTATTTGTAAGGAGGAATGTAAAATATTAAAGTGCGACTTTAATTTGAATTTATATATTATATTTCAATTATAAATAAATAAACATTTTTATTCATGTTTATTCAAAACAAAGAGATTAAAATTATGCTTAAGATTCATCCTTTATGATCTGTAAGAAGATTATTGAATTATTCTGACAAGGTTTTTAGCATTTGACTTTTCCACATTGTTTGTTTGACAATCAGAGATATTGTGAAATAAAAAGGTGTTTCCTTGTCTCTGTCTAATTGGACTTTCGCAAAAGAAGATAAGACTCTTTAGGACTAACATTGAATTGCATATAAGATTTGCCTTTTGTAGAGCTCGGAAGTTATTGATAATATTTTCAACAATTATTGTCTCATAAATTTGTACGTAATAGTCTTCATTGGCATTGACCTTGTTGCCCAAAAAAGCAAAGGTGTTGGTCTTTTGAATCATTTAGGTATAATCATTAGATTTATAATTGAAGTCAATAATCTATATATTTCTTTCTTGCAAGAGCCAAATTAATTATTGATAAACATTATACAAAACATTTAATCATTGCAAGCACTCATAATATTTTATTTGATCGAGTTTGAGGATTTTGCTGACCGAATAACTTGCGAAGTTTAAATTCACTCTATAAAAGCTTTGAACAGGGTGATCAGTTTCAAAGTGAAGGTCCACTCGCTTGGGTTTAGAGAAGCCTAAAGTGCAGGGAAATTAAAATTGTTCTCGTTTGTTGGCCAGAACTGATTGTGAAATACTGTTGGAGAATTGGCGAGCTCTTGGATTTCAAATCTATGGTTTTGGGAACCAACAAGTGTTATTCGATTTATATGAGCAGAACATTCATTGATTTTGATGGTGCTCTACAAATCAATCAAGTTTGATTATTAGTATAAGCTTGAAGGGGCACATCTATGTAGAGGCATGAGACATGTCTATTCATAGACGTGTCTCCTCACTCTAGTTGTTTCTTATCTCTGCCAATTAAATTAGGCATTAACAAACTTTAGTCAAGCCAATTCAAGATATATGATATGAATAGATTTGGATCTGTTCATAATTTAGTACTATTACCTCAATGATTGATTTGCAATATATACTTCTGATTTGTAATATAGTTCAATTCAATACTTGGAGATTCATAACATAGTTAAGGTGGATGATAATATAATGATTTTGAATTTCTCATGTGTAAATGAGTGTTGATATGAACGGAATATATTGATGTGTATGTATGCATGTTATTAGATTATCATTTGATTTATCTGAACAATGTTATTGAATCAATAGTTGACTTATTCAACATTGCAAGCCCTGATGTCCTACACTGTAACTACATGTTATAATTTTGTAGGTGATACTATCACATACAATTACATCCTATTTTTAAATTACATGTAATCTATCGAAATGGATTACAAATAAATAATGCAAATTATTCTCTATGTCTGACAAAGCACAACACCTATTCAGATCATCCTATTTTCATTTTCCATACAACTACAAGATGTTGATACTTTGAAAATTCTAGGCATGGTGAAAGTATTGTCCCAAAATAGTGCCTGCAACCTGAATTGTTCTACATTGGAGTAACTTTCATTGATAAAGCATCTTCCTATATCTGTCTTGAAAGCATTTTATACTCTCCATCACTCATGTTGCTCATTCACCCCCTTGTATGGCCTTGTTGTGACATTCTTCTCTGCACCAAGCTCCAACCTTAAATCTACTTAGAAAATAAGGCCCATGAGAAATTTAGGTTTTTTTATGGGTATTTCAGGTAGATTAAATATATGCATTTGAATGTGCAAATCGGGAGTCCAAGATAGAAATGAAAATATATACTACGGAAGATAACTTTTAGTTGTAATTAAGATTTAGAATCTTGACTACATATACTCTTTGGAAGTATTTTGGGATTTAAAATATCGATTACATGTATATTAGGGATGTGCTTTAACCTGCTTTCGGGTTTTAAAACTTTTACTACAGGTAGGGGACTTGATGATAGGAGTTTTGTTCCACTACAACATACAAAATCAAACACTAAATGTTTCAAGGTGAAACACCAAATATTCAATCCTCTTCTGAATAAGGTTATCTCTCATGCTAAGCTTGCAATGTAAGATAATGAAATGACATCAAGGTTCCCTTCAACTTTGAACACTCACTCAGTGAAATAGTATGATTTTTCTAGTAATCACTAGGGGGACTTTTGTTATTCATTCAATGGACATCAACAGCTTGCACTTCTAAAGATTTGGCTTCACAATGTGCAACGAAAATGAAATTTTGATTTTTCAACTTCCAGTTGAACTTAAACTTGCTATCTTTGGCCTTGAATATTAACTTGTCTTCCTCCATCTTTTGTTCACTTCCTTGCACCAATCCTTGCCTTTGATCCAAACATGATTCCTGGTACAAAGCTCGAAGTTAGTAATAATCTTAAGGGACTTAAACAATATAAAAAAAATTAGACCTTTAAAACCTTGAATTAGTCCATGATTTTTGTACCCAAACTTAGTAGTTCAATCCAATTAAAGTTGTTAATAAAATAAGCATTTTGATTAAAATCCTAAGACAAAATTTGATCGATACTTAGCAATTAGAATGATAAAATTGTAATGTCCCCATTTTTAGCAAGTTCCTACAATTGGCTAGGTCAATTCACCATCGTGACCCTCGTGAGCTGACAGTGGGATTTGAGGGTCTTAGTAGTGAGATTATAGGCTTTCTAGCAACCTATGGTGTGTTTTGGCTCTGTTTGAGGGACTTACTATTTATAGCAAGTCAATCTATCGGTTCCGATGAGCTCAGTTGAGTTAGAAGAGTTGAGGGATGCTCTCAATTTTTATTTTAGGCTTTTGGTTTGGGCTCCAAGAATCTTAGATGGAGCGTCTATTTATAGTAAGTCACCCTGTCAAGTTCATTCATTGTCTTTCATCATCAAGATCATTGTGGTGTTGTAAGATTTCAATTCTTATGCTTCTTCAATTGTTTTTGCAAGACGGGTGAGTTATTATTATTATTCATCTAAATGTGTTGAGGTTGCTATTTTTTTCGGTGTTTAATGTTGGTCAGCTCAGTATCATAGCTCGTTGGAACCGAGATGAAAAGTTTTAAATCATAAACACAAAAAACAATGGCCTTGTGTGTCAGAATATTATGTTATGGTGAAAAATATCATTTTTGGAGCCAAAAGCAATTAATAAATTATATTATAACGGCACTTTATTATATTTTATTGTTGTGTGGAGGAAGCTTCTTAAGTGAAGTTCATCTGGGAAACTTGTGCCATTTTGGAGATTATAAATATAAGGCCATTTGATGGGAAAGGCATCTGATTATTTGTTTATCTCTTTGCTTTGTTGTCATTGTGACAATTTCTGAGTCTATGGTTTTGCGCCCTTGCTGAAGTACAAGGGTTCATTCTAACATGTTCTCCATTGTTGAAGTATAGTGGAGATTGGAGTTGTGTATTTTAGAAATTTGTTGGTGGTTTCTCCTATTGTATTTGTTGCATCTAAGGAGATCTGTTATTGGAGGAATCGTTGCATTTATTACATCAACTTCATAGCTGCAAATTGTGGGTTCGAACTGAGTTCTAGAGACTGCCATTATGCCATTTGAGGCAGCTTGTGGACTTTAATCACACCTGCAACCTTTCACATTGTTCAGACGTCATCTTTGGAGGCTGGGTGCTACTTCTATAGTGACTGCGATTCAAGATTCAGGCCTGCGTTTTATTCAAAACACCTGCAAATACAAACAATAGACCCACGTGAGTAATTGGAGGAAGGTGTCTACAAATTTGGGACTGCAAGATATATTGGAGCTTGCGAAATTAACTAGGGAGACTGGCAGCTTGTGTCAAGGACTTGCGTTTTGGCATTGGGGTCAGCGTATTGCCTTGCCAAGGCTTCAGCATTAAAGCACATACACACTGGTGGCAATTTCGATAATTGGTCAATTGGGAGGAGGCTCACGGCAACCACATTGGCATTTCCAACTATAATCCAGGTTCATTATTATTGAATGTAGTTTCCAGATTTACATTTTGAAAGAAAAATCTGTCCATGATTGATGATTGTAATAGCATCTTGAGGTATTGGTATAATTCAATCTATTGACTAGTTAGCATTAGTTTCAATATTCACCCTTGAATGTAATTGATCTTATAAAATCATATATACCAAAACTTAATAAGAAAAATCATTTCAAACATCAGATACAGTTAAACAAAGATGTGCACCAAGTGTTTGACGAAATGTCAAACTTCTGAAATTTTCTTTTAAAATTTGGAATTGTTGAAGCTATAACCAGATGGGGTTATTAGAGCGGTTTCCTGCCATCCTATGGGGTGGGAAAGTTATTTTATTTTCACATGATGGGGTTATTAGAGCGGTTTCCTGCCATCCTATGGGGTGGGAAAGTTATTTTATTTTCACATTTTTTGTTGCATTTGCAGTGACCAACACTGCATCTTTTTCTAGGCATGGACAAACATAAGAGGATTGGTAGTGCTAGAAGTCGATGGAGTAATGATGACGTTAGCACGAAAATAAATGCCTTGTGGGAGAGTATGGAGAAACTTAAGCTTCATCAACAGAGGTTGGCGGAGAGCTTGTCGGATCCAGAGACGATTGAGAGGGCAGCAAGGTATATGGTTTCCGCGTTTAGAAGGCCGACATTGAGGTTGCAAGGAAGAAAGCTTGAGTTTTCCCTGACAGGTGTCCATGATGCAAATGTAGCTATATTTAGTACGGCACCTACTAGTCCTATCCGCAGTGTTGATGATGGACTTATTTCACAGGGACATGTGGATGTGTCAGTGCCCTCGGTGGATAGTACCACTGAGCTTCAATAGGTTGAGGCTCCCAGAGTAGTTGCTATAGTTAGTTCAGAGGTAGTTGATGTTGTAGTTGTCACTGACTGTTCAAACTCTCCCAAGGAGGGAGTTGTTATTAGAGACTTATATGTCAGCTAATGTAGTGTTGCTCCAGTGGAGTAGGCAATTGCTTCCTTAAGTGGGACCGAGCCGCGTATGGAGTCACCCAACTATGATGTTGGTGATCTAGGTGTTACAGAGGAGTCCGTAGATGTGGGTTCATGCTCTGGCATTATTGATTCATAGCTTAACGTCGAGTCATGTGTGCAATGTCAGGTGTCAGCAATTGAGGCTTTATTAGGAGATGTGGATGCAGATAGTATGACACATCTGATGACACATTTGATAATGCTATAAGTTGCACTGGGTATAATACCCCTTGTCAGATATTGGGTGATGATTCCGAGGAGGTTTTCAATGGGTCCTAGGATCAATGTTTACAGGATCTTTCTATTGAGGTGGAAGCTGAGACATGCGAGGAGATTGATATTGCAAGGGCTCCCATTTTTCAGATGAGGAGTTGGTTGAGGTACATAGTAGTTGTATCTTGGATGCAAAGTTGTGTGAGGACAATAGCACACATATGAGCGATTTTGTGGTGGGCAGTTCTGATTTAGTTTCCTATCACAGTGCAGTTAGTGAGACAAAGAGCTAGCATAGGAGTCAGGGGTTACAGAGGCATCATGTGACTTGTCAACTGAAGGTGAGTGATAGTGTCATTTCTTCAACTCTTGGGCATTATGATGCTATCTATCAAATGCTAGCTACATCTGGATGGGGTGCTCCTATGTCAGATGAGCACAATGATAGTAGTCTTTCCCTAGCAGAGGTTCATATGCTTCGAGAGGCTATCAGGATCTTGAAGCATAGTTACTCTCAGTTAGTTGCTAACAGGGATTACCTTCTGGAGTGGGGTAGCACCTGTTATGAGACATTGTTAGGGAAAGAAAAGGAGGTGGTTGAGCTCACCTACGAGCTTGAGGTGACTACGGTTTCTCTTCAGTGTACTTAGTTGGCTCTTCAGAGTCATAGTAGGATGAGGTTACCATGGAGTTAGAGTGGCTACAGTCGACACCAAGTAGGATGAGGTTACCGTGAAGTTAGAGTGGGTACAGTCGACACCAACCCCAGACCCTATTTAGTTACATATTGTGGTTGGTGGTGATTTTGTTTCCATGGTTGGAGGTAAGGGACGTGATGATGTGGCATACATATTCATCCAAGATATGGGTGCATTAGGTATGGATGAGGTAAGAGTATCAGTGGAGTTGATCTCTCATGTTGATTTGTTTCCTTCTACTAGAAGTGAATCTATTTCTTCGTCTCATACAGCTAATAGTATTGGACAATTGAAAGTGCCACATTTTCAAAGGGATCAACTGTGGGTCGTGGGGGAGCAGGTTGATACTTCCACATATAATTTCTATTACATAGAGTCCTTCATGGAGTATCTATTGGAGAGTTCGGATGTGCAGGAGGATTCATACAACGTCTGAGGGTACTCTCATCTGAGGCTCTCAAGCTATTCATAGGTTGCTGGGAAATATTGTAGAGACTCTGTCTACTACGCTTCCCCATAGGGATTTTGAGGTTGGGTTTGTTGAGAGGGTTGCCCAGGATCCTTCCCGATCGGTAGTTCAGAGTCAAAGATTGGAGTCATCTTCTAATTCCCGATTTGATGTTAATGAGCCCTTGACAAAGATGGGAAGTTTTTATCAACATTACACTATGAGGAGTGCTCATCACTTCTCTTTTGATCCACTGGTAGAGGATTTGGTTTCCCGATGGTGTGGGTTGGCTCCAATTTCATACCATCCATTATGGGATGGCTTAGCACAATATTTTGCAGATGTGATTGGCTACTACAAGTTAGACCACTTGCAATACCCTCACACCCAGGATAGTTTATCAGAGGTCGGAGTTGGTGATAGTGATTCAGGTTCATATGGTCATTGTCATCTCAACAGTGCAGTTGGGTGTGACTAACGGTTTGGTGGGGACCCAAGTGCGGAAAAAGTTGGTATTTCAGCTGGGCTGAGTTCAAATGAGTTGTTACCGCCTTCAAGGCCTACTATCAATTTTCAGATAATTAGATCATTGATATCAATTATTTGGGTAGTGGTGCTACAAGAGTTGCTTGGACACAACAGGGATAGTGCGCAGTTCTACCCATGGGATCCAGGTGGACTATGATGTTCATTTTGCTCCAAGATTACTTGGGGACAAGCAATCTTAGGAAGGGAGGACTGTAATGTCCCCATTTTTAGCAAGTTCCTGTAGTTGGCTAGGTCAGTTCACCATCACGACCCTCGTGAGGTGACAGTGGGATTTGAGGGTCTTGGTTGTGAGGTTATAGGCTTTCCAACAGCCTATGGTGTGTTTTGGCTCCGTTTAAGGGACTTACTATTTATAGTAAGCCAATCCGTTGGTTTCGATGAGCTCAATTGAGTCAGAAGAGTTGAGGAATGCTTTTAGTTTTTATTTCGGGCTTCTAATTTGGACTCCATGAATCTTGGAGGGAGTGTCTATTTAAAGTAAATCACCCCATCGAGTTTATTCATTGTCTTTCATCATCAAGATCACTATGGTGTTGCAACATTTCAATTTTGATGCTTCTTTAGTTGTTTTCGCAAGATGGGTGAATTATTATTATTCATCTAAATGTGCTGAGGTTGCTATTTTTTTTTGGTGTTTAATGTTGTTCAGCCCAGTATCATAGCTCTTGTAACCGAGACAAAAAGTTTTAAATTGTGGGCACAACATACAGTGGCCTTTTGTGTGTCAGAATATTATGTTATGGTGGAAAGGTCATTTTTGGAGCCAAAAGCAATTAATAAATTATATTATAATGGCACTTTATTATATTTTAATGTTGTGTGTGATGGAGCCCAAAAATTCAAAATTTGAACATCCATTTGAGCATATTTTATGAGTATTAGTGTCCATGATTAAAAGTATGCGGATATATATTCTTGTTCCCTACTAATGTTAGAGACTTAAGAGAGAAGTCAAAATATTGTAAGCCGAGAATGAGCATGTGAATGCAGTCCATTTCAGCAACGCATTTGAAGATGATGATGATTATGTTTACATGATGGTGGAGTTATGAAAAGATGGAGAGCTCCTTGGTCAAATACTGAAGTCAAAAGGATATAGTTGCTAAAAGGCATCAGATTAATGTTATAGAATTTTATGACCACGTCAGAAACAATAATTGTATCACTGTTGAAGCCATATTGATCATTACAGTCCATTACATTTATAATAAGGATCAGATCGAGAACATGTTCATAATGATAGAAAT
The DNA here is from genome assembly GCA_028749045.1 of Cupressus sempervirens. Taxonomy (NCBI): domain Eukaryota; kingdom Viridiplantae; phylum Streptophyta; class Pinopsida; order Cupressales; family Cupressaceae; genus Cupressus; species Cupressus sempervirens. The sequence goes on from CM053790.1 coordinate 515,311,180, forward strand.
AACAGTCTAGAATACCTATTCTCTTCATCAAAATATAATGTAAATGGATGCATAAGAAGTTGTGTTGATGGATAACTTATTATGTAGAAGAAGATGAATTGCTATTTTAAAAATCACCTAATGATATTGGCTAATCTGTCCTGCATGTTTTGATTATTCTAAGGGAGACGTTGCCTTGGAAGTTTTTACCACAATGATATCATCAGCTGTATATGAAGAATGCTAGATACAGCAGCATCAATGATATGATTAAGTCACCCACTCACAGACAAATATGATGGAATATATGTTTTGATTGTGTCAAACAAAGAAATAGGAACCAACCAATGTTCTGAAAAGGAAATGAGGTAAGAGTCTGATTATTTCAGTGTTTGGATAGAGATGTATATTATCACACATAACACCATGTGTTTGATACTAGACAGAATGGAGGATACTGGACCAAAGGCGATGAGATGTACAAATACTTTTAAAGCATTCATTTCACCAGTTTGATTACAGATTTTGAGAAGACTTATATGGAAAATGAGAGCAGCCTTACACAGAAGATTTGAGCACAATAATGATGATATGATAAACAGATTCATCAAGGATTTTGAGGCAAAATTATGAAGATTGATTGAGCAGATAAAAGACATATTAATCAGAGTTGAGAAGAGATTTCACCTGACTTATAAAATCTGGAAATGGTTGAAGTATTTTTTAACATGTTCATGATGGTTACTCTCTACATATATATTAACAAAGAAGTGGCATGTATCTAAGACAAGAGATTCTATTGAGTGTTTCAAGATCACTAAGATAATGACTATACATATCCAACAATTAAGTGTTTCAGTGTTTCAGGAAGGTTCTTATTATGTAGCTGACAAGCACCTTTAGGAAGGTTCTTCGGGATGGTATATGTACAACTTTGGATCATTGTTGTAATCATCATTGGAAGCACTATGTAATCTCTTCGGCATATATGCGAATAATAAAAGGAGTATTGTTGTTCTTCTCTATCGTCTATATGCATTAAACTATTTACCCCATATAGTAAAAATTTGGCGCCATTACCCCATGGACCTGGAACGAAGGCAGAGGAATGAAGACTAATGCCAAATCAGCTTAACAAAAATAAGATTAAACTAAAGGAAAAAGATGAAATACGCAGCACACAAGGGAATTTAATTTTGGTACAACAGGCCGAACGCAGACGGAGGTTTCAGCAGATTGCCGACGGACACCGAAGCACGAAGGAATTGTTGGAAGAGACTGGACAGCAGTTGGATTCGGTGGAAGAAACAAGGGAGGAATTTCTTAACCTGTATACGCTGAGGGAAGAGAATCCAGACGGAAGGGAATTAACTTGCACGGCTCGGAGTGCCAAGGGAACACGAGCATGGAGTGAACTCTTCGTTCGCGATACACTTCCAGAACTAACTTTGCTTAACGAAGACCCTTTTTCGCCAAGTAATGCGGCTGTTGGAAATAAGACGACTGTCCAAAACAGCACGAGTGTGCAGAACAACGCGGATGTGCAGAACAGCATGGGTATATAGAACAACACGGGTGTGTAGAACAGCACGGGTGTTCAAAACAGCGCGGGTGTGCAGAACAGCGCGGGTGTGCAGAACAGCGTGGGTACACAACAAGTACCTCCAACTCGAATAGTAATGGCTGAACCAAAAAAAAAATTGCCAAAGTTTGATGGTGATGGAACGGCCATCCAATCAAACACTGTAAGACATGCGAAACAATTTGGACGGTGAATGGCGTAACCAACACAGATGAATAGGTTCGACAATTTTCAACAACCCTAAAGGGTGTAGCAGTTGACTGGTTTACCAACGTCGATCCCCAAAAATTAACCACATGGGCGGGAGTTAAAAAGGAGTTTATCACTGAATTTCAATTGTTGCAAGACAATAATGAGATCGTAGCAAAAATATACACCACAAAGCAAGGGAAAAATGAAACCGTCCGTGTATATGCCAGAAAGCTAAAAGAATTAATAAACAAAATGGAAAGTAAGCCGATAGATGGGCTGAAGAAGAGATGGTTCATTAAAGGACTACGCTCGAAGTTGAGGAAGAAAATGAAAATTGTGCCGCCATCATCATACATCGAAGCATACAATCAGGCAATGGACTTAGAAAGTGAACAAAAAACAAAAAAGAAGAGAAGTAGCTCATCCGACTTAGATGACACATCTTCGGAAGAAGATAGCAGTCATGAAGAAAAGGGTAGCAAGAAGGTTCGAGCTCTCCACAAGGATATGATTAGAATGATTAAGGAATTTAAAAATATGCAGAAAGAGATGAAAGGGAACGAGCTATGGTGCACGGAATGTAAGACAGAAGGTCACACAAAGGGATCTTGTCCAAAAAACCAGTTTTGCAATATCTGTCAAATTATGGGACATTCCACAAAAGAATGCCCCTTCAATATGAAAACAAAAGGACATCAACAAGTGCTTGTGACACGAGACTTTTGTGTCAGGAGGGACGAAAACACCAACAGTGATGGTGCCACTTCAAGTGGGTACAAAAATAATAAAAGAGGGCAAAACAACAATACCAACAATAATAATGAGTCGCAGCCAAATTCAGTAGGATGCAAACGGCCACCCGATGGTTCAATGCTGAGCATGAAATTTGTGGGGCCACTTTGCACGAAATTATACATCAGCAAACACACCAAAGTTGTTATGCAGATGGTGTGGTCTTAGAGATCATGAAGATGCCAAGTGCCCAAAATCAGGAGTGAATTTGATCACCATCAGGACGAACGAAGAGGAGGTTTTGGCAATCACACGAAAACAAGCAAAACTGTACCTCGACCTGACGGAAGAAAAGAAGAGATTGGAAGAAGCAAGGGCGGAAATTGAGAAAGCAACGCAAGCAGAGAAATCACAATTGAAGGACACTATTGGCACCTCAACAAGAAACTGCACAGAACAAAACATCATACAGCAGATGTTACAAACTGAAATACCAGTCAAGTTAAATGCTTTGATCCTCACAATGCCTCAACTTCAATCAGCACTCACAAACATCGCTCCAACTGCTAAATTACCAAGAGAACACGGAAGGGGGATGGAAAGTGGAGCAAGTACAACAGATGGAAGGGAGAAGGAAAGTGGAGCAAGTACAGTAGACCCAATATTGCTAGCGCTCACATCCAGACGGCATCCGACAGTCGTAGAAATGGATATATTAGGAACGGTCCTTTCAAACACAATTGTAGACGAAGGTTCAGGGGTAAACATCCTACCAAAAGATACCTGAAAGAAGTTGGGACAACCGACGTTGTGGCCACCTACATTCTAGTAGCTCACAGCAAACCAGCACGAGATCAAACCGTTGGGAATCTTGATGGCACAACCAGTGACTATTGGAACACAGTCGTTCCTATTCGATTTCGTCGTCATCCCGCTGAAGAGGAGAGAATATGACGCCATTTTGGGCCCAGGATGGCTTTTATAAGCAAGGGTTAAGCATGACTGGAAGAAGAATACACTATCAATGGAAAGCAGGGGACGACGATTCATTATTGATTTACACACACAAATGGTGGGCGAAGAAGCCGTATCATCTGATTCCGAACAAGAGGATGAAAGAAAGCAATGATTGAAACCCAATGAGGAAGGAGTCCTACGATTGGAAGGTAGATCGACAAACAATGATTTGGATTTGGTGAACAACCTTTTCCACTGGCAGATGGAGGATTACGAGCTCTTTCCGAGCTATAATATGTTAAGGGTTGACAAAGGTGAGAAAGAAAAGGGAAATGAATGTCCGAAGGAATACAGAGAATCGGAAGAAGGAAAGGCAGTTACAACAAAAGCTAAAGGGAAGAACATACGGTAAAAACTTAGAAAAAGAAAAAAATCCACTGTACGGTACACAATAAACAGACCGCACAAAAAGAAAATGATACGTCGAACCGCGGATATAGTAGAAAGGTGTTGGCAGCAAGGAAAACACGTCATACGGTCTACACAAGAAACAAAAAGGAAGGATTTATTAAAAGCTTCAGCAGTACGGAGTGAAGGTTCTAAAATCAAAAATACAGCTATTGACGGCAAGGAGTGGTGGCCGACGGAATTCATGGTACCAAGTTTCGAGAACAAATTGGGCGATATGGAAAACCTAAGGGAGAGATCGTGTAACTTAAATAAACTTGATGAGCAACAATTGCAGGCACAATGGGCTACGGAGGTAACACAAAACAGGCACAAAGCATGGCATGATAGACACCTGAAACTGAACAAGTTCCAACCGGGGCAGCTGGTGTTGAAGTATGACAGACGGAATGAAATCAAACCGGGCAAGTGTAAAATCAAATGGGTCGGGCCATACCAAATCCGGGAAGTAGGTGATAACGAAGCAATAATATTATGGACATTGGACGGGCAAGAAATTTTAGAAACGGTGAACGGTTCCAAGTTGAAAATATATCATGCGCGACCTATTCTGTCGTCAATGAATATCAAGGAGCAATAAAATTCAGTGAAAAAAAATAAAGTTGTCATCGTACGGCCACCGTACAGCAACCAATTGATGACCACCGTATAGTGATTTATGTGCCCCACCGTACAGTGTTTTCAATGCCCGTACAGTGTTTGAAATGCTTTCACCGTACGACAATTAAAGTGTATGCAATCACCGTACGGCCTGTTAAAGTCAACTTCATGACCATACGGCGAAACATAATCAGCAATTGGCACCATACGACATCCTTTTAATTCCTCTGTACAGCTTCATATAGGCTGCCAAGTAATCAAAATGGTTGCGCTTGTTCCTCTTTTGTTCAGTGCACGTTCTTGCTGTGATTCGATTCTTTAACTTGCGTAATTGTTGTGAAAGGGTTCACATTGGAAGCTTAGAAGATTTTCAACCTGCGAGCGGTCGGGAGGGTCAAACCTGAGCTAGTGGTGACATCGTACGGTGAACGAAGGTAGGGCATGGGATGTAATCACCGTACGGCTAATTACTTGAATGAGCTAAAGACCGTATGGCATCCAGTGTTTTAACCCAGGCTACTAGACAAATACAGGAGGATAGCAAAAGCCAGAAGCCATTCATGAAGTCTTGGAGGAGGGTCGTACGAATGCCAGGGAAGGAGAAGAATTTTTGTGTGTCGAGGGATAACTAACATAACTAAGAAAAAGAATAAATGGAGTCTGTAAGAAGAGGATGAATCTACAGCTGAAAAAAAAAAGACGACAAATAAAAAATGTTCAAAATGAATAACGCATTATGCCAAAGGGGAGGGAAAGACATATACAAGTAGTAAAACATAAGCAATTGCCAGAAAGAGTGTGGAATCGGAAGAAAATCACAAAAATGGTGTGTTCCATGGAGTTTTGTGTGGCTTTGAGAGTGCTAATTTGGTCTTGGCGGTGGGGGCGCTGCCCCTCGATCCTGCCCTATATTGCGACAGGGAACGCACCTGGGGCTCTACCCCAGGACCCCACTGGGGGCGATGCCCCCTAGACCCCTAGACCCCTAGTCGGTGTAGTTATTAGTCATGAGAAGTGTGACCAGTTGATGAGACCTGGAGCTGCTATGTACCAAAGGTAGAGGGAGCACTAGAGCAAGCCTTTCAAGAGGGGTTGAGATACTTGGAGTAGGTGTTGGACATGAAGTTGTCTTGGTGGATGCATAGAGAGCTTGGGAGGAGCTGATCATCCAGTTGAAGGCAGTTCAGCGACACTTGGCTCAATGTACCCAGGAGTTGGAAGCAGAGAAAGCGGCACAGGTGGCTATCAAGGTCAACTAAGGAAACAATATTGTGTTAGCAAAGGCTGTAGATGCAACGTATTTTGGAGACCAGTTTGATGCAGACACGGAACAAATGTGTAAGTGGTGTGATGGAAACATATCTATCTTGTTATAGTTAGTCAATTTATGTATTCCGTTTTGCTAATCTGTCTCGGATATTTTGTAATTGTCGTCCGGAGATGACTTTTCTTTTTGGGGGGGATGATGTTCTCGGTAGATATTGTGTAGCTGACAGTTTGACATCGTTAGTAGATATTGTGTAGCCGACGGATTGATGCCGTCAATAATTGTTATGTAGCCGACGGGCCCCTTTCGAGAAGGTTCTTGTTATGTAGCCGACGGGCTCCTTTGGGAAGGTTCTTTGGGATGGTATATGTACAACTTTGGATAATTGTTGTAATCATCATTGAAAGCACTATGTAATCTCTTCGACATATATGCGAATAATAAAAGGAGTACTACTGTTCTTGTTTATTGTCTGTATGCATTAAACTATATACCCCATATGGTAAACATCGTGTTCTAATCAATTTTCTATAAACATCTTGGATCTAGGTGTTCTGTCCAGGATCAGGTACACCTGCCTTGGTTTTGCAGAGCCAAAAGCGCAAGGGATTTGGATCGCATCGATTAATCCCATCAAGTTGGCCTTAACCAGTTGGATATCCAAGCATCGAGCAGGCAAGACTCGTAGGACTCCAATCTGCAGTTTTGGGAACCAATAGTGTGGGGGAAGCTTCTTAAGTGAAGTTCATTTGGGAAACTTGTATCATTTTGGAGATTATAAAAATGAGGTCATTTGATGGGAAAGGCATCCGATTATTTGTTTATCTCTTTGCTTTGTTGTCTTTGTGACAGTTTTTGATTCTGTGGTTTTGCGCCCTTGCTGAAGTAAAAGGGATTGTTCTAGGTGTTCTCCATTGCTGAAGTATAGTGGAAAGTGGAGTTGTGTATTCTAGAAGTTTATTGGCGGTTTCTCCTACTGTATTTGCTGTGTCTAAGGAGATGTTTTTTTGGAGAAATTGTTGCATTTATTACATCAACTTCATAGCTGCGAATTGTGGGTTCGAACTGAGTTCTAGAGACTGCCATTATGCCATTTGAGGCAGCTTGTGGACTTTAATCACACCTGCAACCTTTCACAAGGTTCAGACGTCATCTTTTGAGGCTGGGTGCTATTTCTATAGTGACTGTGATTCAAGATTCAGGCCTGTGTTTTATTTCAAATCACCTGCAAACACAAACAGAAGACCCACTTGAGTAATTGGAGGAAGGCGTCTGCAAATTTGGGACTGCAAGATATATTGGAGCTTGCGAAATTAACTAGGGAGACTGGCAGCTTGTGTCAAGGACTTGAGTTCTGGCATTGGGGTCAGCATATTGCCTTGCCAAGGCTTCAGCGTTAAAGCACATACACACTGGCAGCAATTTTGATAACTGGTCAATTGGGAGGAAGCTCGAGGCAAACACATTGGCATTTCCAACTATAATCCAGGTTCATTATTATTGAATCTAATTTCCAGATTTACATTTTGTAAGAAAAATCAGAGTCCATGATTGATGATTGTAACAGCATCTTGAGGTATTGGTGTAATTAAATCTATTGACTAGTTAGCATTAGTTTCAACGTTCACCCTTGAATGTAATTGATCTTATAAAATCATATATACCAAAACTTAATAAGCAAATTCATTTCAAACATCAGGTACAGTTAAACAGAGATGTGCACCAAGTGTTTGACAAAATGTCGAACTCCTGAAATTTGCTTTTAAAAATTGGAATTGTTGAAGCTATAAACAGGTGGGGTTATTACAAGAATCAGACCCTAAAGACTTAGGATTTTTCTATGGACAGCTCATAGAAAGTCTAAGAACAAATCATAACCCATGGATTTATAAGTGAGTTACCAGTTAATACATAAACTTACCATGGTCAAAATTCATTGTTCTCCATAAAGACTGACTCAGACTTACTGAGGACGTGTCTGAAAATTACCCTCCCCGGATGAATTTAATCCTTAATCTTGTTGGTCCTTACAAAAAAATACCTCCCAAAGAATCAGCAACAGCCCCCTTGAAGATTGGGCATGTTAGTGAATTATGGAAAATTTCCCCATATTACCCCTGTTTAAGACATTATGCTGTATGAGACTCGTGATGGCTTCAAAATGGGCTTTGAACAATGCCCAAATGTCTTATCCTCCCAATAACTGAGATTGGTTGCAAATGGTTGGTATCTGACCAAGGAAGACTCAGCAAACAAGTTTAGGCTGCTTTAGTCTTCAATTTATTTTCTATGATTTTCAGCAAACAAGTTTAGGCTGCTTTAGTCTTCAATTTATTTTCTATGATTTTCCAAAGAAATTGCCCAATCCCAGGAAAACTACGGATTTGATCCTCCAAGTATGAAATTCTCAAGACTTCCCATGGCTCAAGATGAGTCCCAAGATGCTGCAAAAGGTCTTAGCTCTTTAATGCCACAAATTGGTTGCAAAATGTTTATTTTTCCCTGAGAATCAATCTGCAAACAAACCTTGGTGTGTTTAAAGCTTTAATGGTTTTATATGGTTTTCTAAATAAATAAAAAACCTCTCTGCTGCTACAATTCCTCAGATTATATCCTGCAAACTATATTTTCAGCCTCTTATGCTCTTTAGAATTTGGGGTTTTTCCTTAATTAAGGTCTCCAATAAATCCAACTAGTGCTTGAAGACATGGAAGTAATTTGGGATTTTCTACGAAAAAATCAAACCCTCTATGCTTCAGATTTTTCCTTTATTCATATCAGACTTTATGGCTGTAAATGATACCTCTTTCTTCCTCTTGGATCAATTTCCAGCTTTCCCTTTGCTGGATCAAACTTTAGCTCTTTCTTGCTTCACCTTGTGTTTCAACTTAGCTGCCAGCCCCTGCTTGCACTTCTATTGCAGTTCCAATTGTCTTTCTAAAGGTAATTTGCCCTCACATATACCTCTCACAAGAAACGTGGGATTAAGAAACTCTCACCTTCTAGAAGCTTCCTCTTTCATTTAATTAATTTCCCATCTTCAAGTTATTTTATTTTTAACAAGGGGAAAGTCGATCCATGTATGGATCTCTCGAAAATTGGAAATCCCAATTATCTTTCCAAACTTGCCATCCATAAATCACAAGGGTCACATCCACACATTATTTCCACTTATCCCAAGTAGGTAAATTGATCCATGTGAGGATTATATCCATTTTCATGCTTGAAAAATTTTCATCTTGTTTGCTACTAAAGGGCAAATCCAACCCATGTCCAGAAAATTCTCTTCCATAATTTTAAAAAAATTCAATATTCTTAGTCACTCTCAAGGGAAAAATAGCCATGTGTGGATAGGTGAATTCCACACTTAAAAATAAAAGTCAATTTCCATAACTCCTCAAAGGAAAAATGACCCATGTGTGGATAATTTCTGCACTTCGAAAAACTTTCACCTTCCAAATTCCTCCCAAGGGAAAAATGACTTGGGTCTGGATAGTTTCAACTTCACCCTTGAAAATTGAAGTACATCAAAGGGAAATTCGTCTTATGTCTGGGCTTTTCATTTTCATCTTTTATCTTTGCATTCCAGGTGGGGAAAAACGATGCATGTCTGGATAAACTCCCGACACTTAGAAGATTTTTACGAAAGTGTCAATTAAAGTGGGGAATTTCATCATATGTCTAGATTCTGATCAAAATAAGTGGGGAAATTATTTATACTTACAGATTTTGACCACAAAAGTGTGGGAATTCATTATAAGTCCAGATTTTGATCAAAATAAGTGGGGAAATTCATAATAAGTCCAGGTTTTGTGTATTTTTATAAACAAAGTTATTTTTGTCAGCCGACTGGTTTCCGGCGGTGTTTCTATAGCCGACGGATTGACTATCGTCGGTGTTTTGTATTTTGTAGCCGACGGGTAAATAGTTTGTAGCAGATGTAATGTTGTGGCCGACGGACTCCTTCGGGAAGGTTCGGCGGTAGTATTTATATCCCATCTAGGATCATTGTAAAGCATCATCTTCTATCATTAATCTTATGAGTCTGGCATATGCGAATAATCTAAGAAATTCTGCTGTTCATGTTCATTGTCTGTATGCATTCACTTATTTTACCTGTACGGTAAACATTTGGCATCGTTGCCTTATGAATCTGGAAGGTGGGAGGAATGAAGATTAATGCCAAATCAGCTTAACAAAGATCGGAATAAGGTCAAGGAAAAAGATGCAACCCGTACTGCGCAAGAGAATTTAATTCTGGCACAGCAAGCCAAATGCCGACGAAGAATTTAGAAGATTGCCGACGGAAACCGGAGCGCCGAAGAATTGTTGGAGAAGACTCGGCAGCGGGTGGAATTAGTGGAAGAAGCACTGGAGGAGTTCTTGAATTTGTGTTCGCGGAGGGAGGAAAATTCAAACGGAAGAGCATCAACTCGCACGGCTTGTAGTGCCGAGGGAGCACGGCATGGAGTGACCTCTCCCTCCGGGATAGACTTCCGCAGGAAACAACTTCAAAAGATCCTTCTTCTTCACCAAGGTTCGCAGCTGTCGACACCTCCGATGTGGGAGTGCAGACTGCTGGTGTGGGAGTTCAGACTGCCAGTGTGGGAATGCAGACCGCCGGTGTGGGAGTTCAAACTCTTGGTGTGGGAGTGCCGACCACAGGTGTGGGAGTGCCGACCGCCGGTGTGGAAGTGCAGACCTCCGGTGTGACCTCTAGTGTTGTGATGGCGGGACCCAAAGAAAAGCTGCCGAAGTTTGAGGGCGATGGTACAACCGACCCCATCCAACATTGTAAGACGTGTGAGACGATCTGGCGGGCAAATGGAATCACAAATGCCAACGAATGGGTCAGGCAATTTTCGGCAACCCTACGGGGTGTGGCGATTGATTGGTTTTCGAATACGGATCCACAAAAGCTAAATAGCTTGGATAACATTAAAAAGGAGTTCCTGGCAGAATTTAAACTCTTGAGGGATGATAATGAAATCGTAGCAGAGATTTTCAATACCAAACAGGGGAAGCACGAAACTGTCCGCGTCTACGCCAGGAGATTAAAAGACTTAATAAACAAAATGGAAAGCAAGCCGGCGGACGGATTGCAGAAAAGATGGTTTGTGGACAGCCTACGATCGAAATTGCGGAGGAAAATGAAAATTGTGCCACCGTCGTCATATGTGGACGCGTATAACAGAGCACTGGACCTTGAAAGTAAGCAGAAAACAAAGAAGAAAACTAGCTCCTCTAATTCTGATGACGACGAGCCTGCCGGAGATGATAGCAGCGACGGCGAAGGTAGCAGCAAGAAGGTTTGTGCCATACAAAAGGATATGGTGCGCATGATGGAGTTTAAAAACATGCAAAAGGAGCCAAAAGGCAGTGAACTGTGGTGCACGGAGTGTAAGACCGACGATCATACTAAAGGATCATGTCCAAAGAACCAATTTTGTGACATTTGCCAGATCATGGGCCATCCAACAAAAGACTGCCCCTTTAACATGAAAACAAGAGGATCTCCGCAGGTGCTTCTCACACAGGAAGCTTCCCCGTCGGGTAGTAGCAGAAACACGAATACCGCCGGTGCTACATCCGGAGGATACAAGAATAATCGGCGTGGACAGAACAATAACAACAATAACATTACCAATACGAGCAGAAGCCGGATCCAGTATGATGCAAATGGATGGCCGATTATTCAATGCCGTGCATGTAACTTGGGGCATTTTGCGCGGGAGTGCCCAACAGCAAATACACCTCAACTATTGTGCCGATGGTGCGGACCCAGCGATCACGACGACTCAAAAGTGTCCAAAATCCGGAGTGAACTTGATCACTGTCGAAGCGGATGAGGAAGAAGTCCTGGCAATTACGCGGCAACAAGCAAAAGAATACCCGGACCCCGCAAAAGAAAAGAGGAAATTTGCGGAAGCATGGGCAGAGGTTGGAAAAGTATCCCAAGCAGCAACACCACCGGCACTTACAGCGAGGAATTCCGCAGAACAAAACATAGTACGACAAATTTTGCAAACGGAGGTACGAGTAAAGGTAAATGATTTGCTTCTCACCATGCCTCAACTTCGATCTACTCTTTCAAATATTGCGGGAGAATCAACTCAAGGGAAGGAAAAGTCACCAAGTCGAGGGAAGGAAAAGGAAATTGCTGTTGGAGAAGATCAGATGTTGCTGGCGCTGACATCCGGACGACACCCTGCAGTTGTCGAGATGGGGATACTTGGACATGTTCTCACAGACACCATAGTTGATGGAGGGTCCGGCGTAAATGTATTGCCAGAAGAAACCTAGAGGAAACTTGGACAGCCAACATTGTGGCCTCCAAAATTTCAGCTGCTAACCGCTGATCAACATGGCATTAAACCACTGGGTATTCTCATGGCACAGTCGGTAACCATTGGCACTCAGCCGTTCTTGATAGATTTCGTGGTGATTCTGTTGAAGAGGAAAGGCTATGATGCCATCTTGGGCCACGGGTGGCTTATCGAAGCAAGAGCTCGACACGACTGGAAGAAGAACACCTTATCACAGGAAAGTAAAGGTCGCCGATTCGTCATTGATCTGCATACCCAAATGGTAGGAGAAGAGGCCCTATCGTCAGATTCTAAGGGAGAGGAGGATGAAGGTAGACAACGGATGGAACCGGATCAGGAAGGCGTCCTCCGATCGGACGGGGGATCAACGGATGACGACTTGGATTCTGTCAACAGTCTCTACCACTAGCAAATGGAGGACTATGAATTATTTCACAACTGCAATGTTCTGTCTATTGAGAATGAATATCCGACGAAGTTTAGTGAAGTAAAGGAGGGGGAGGCGTCGTTGGATGTTACACCCGCCCATGCATTCAGAGAAGGGGAGACAATTAAGTATAATGAAGCTACGCTGCAAACGATGAATTTGGGGGACAAGGCAGAGCCGAAGAACATACTAGTCGGAGATAATTTGGATCCAGTACTCAAGGCCGCGGCATTCAAGATATTTATGGACTACAAAGATGTGTTTGCATGGACATACAAGGACCTCAAGGGAGTACCGTCGGAATTGTGTGTGCACCGCATCCCGCTAGTGGAGGGAGCTGAACTTGTACGAAAGCGACCCTACAGGATGAACAAGAACTATGCGGCATGGGTTACGGAGGAAATCAACCGGATGCTGGAAGCTGGCATTATCTTCAAGGTACAAACCAGCGAATGGGTGTCATCGATAGTTATTTCATTGAAGAAGGATACTACTCAGATCCGGATATGCGTTGATTTCAGATGCCTGAATGCAATGACGATCAAGGATCCTTTTCCGATTCCATTCACAGACAGCATTCTGGAGGAGTTCGCGGGACATGAAATTTACTCCTTTATGGACGGGTTCTCTGGATACAATCAAATTTCTATAGCGGAGGAGGATAAGTTGAAGACAATGTTTGTCGTCAAAGATGGGGTCTACACGTACAATCGGATGCCATTTGGGTTGTGTAACGCGCCGGCCACATTCCAGCGGATTATACTGCATATCTTCGACAGGATGTCCGTGGGAAACTTCAAAGCCTTCTTGGATGATTGGTCAATATTTAGCACGAAGGACGGACCCCTGGCAGCACTTGGTGAATGTACGGAGAGATGTCGCAGAGCCCGGCTAGCATTGAATCCCAAGAAGTGCAGATTCATGGTTTCGCACGGAAGACTGCTTGGACACATTGTCTGTAAGGAAGGATTAAAGACGGATCCCGACAAGGTGAGAGTCATTCTTGAAATGCAGCCATCTACTAATGTGACGGAGGTAAAATCTTTTCTCGAGCATATAGGTTATTACAGGAGATTTATTAAAAATTTTGCCGAGGTGTCCCAACCGTTAGAGAAGTTAACCTGCAAGGAAGAATCCTTTAGATGGGATAAAGAGCAGGACGAGGCATTTGAAGGGCTAAAGGTACGACTGGCTACAGCACCCATCCTGGCATATCCGGATTGGAATAAAGAGTTTCATGTTCATGTGGATGCCTCCAACTATGCGATTGGTGTGACCCTGGCACAGACTGGTAATCACGGACTGGATCACCCAATATACTTTGCCAGCCGATTATTATCAAAGGCCGAGCAGAATTACAGCACGACTGAAAGAGAAGCATTGGGAATGGTCTATGCTGTGCAAAAATTCCGTCATTATTTGCTTGCTACACCGTTCGTGTTCTATGTTGATCACCAGGCCCTGTTGTACATGATTAATAAACCTATCATCCAAGGGAGGATCAGTAGATGGCTACTCCTGTTGCAGGAATTTACCTTCAAAATCATTGTCCGACCAGGGAAGAAACATGTCAGTGCCAACCACCTGTCGCGGATCAAAACAGGGGAACCAACGGAGGGTGTGAATGATGACTTCCCTGACGCGTAGCTATTTCAGATTGGGGTACTGTTGGAATGGTACAGGAGTATTGGTGAGTACCTGTCAACAGGACAATTTCCCATTGGGATGTCACCAAATGATAGGCGCAAGTTGATAATCAAGAGTCGCACGTTTCAATTGATCAATGGATTGCTCTACAAAATGGGGCCAGATCATATTCTTCGGCGGTGTGTGTTGGAAGAAGAGATACAGCAGGTGTTAAAAGCACGTGAGGGTCCCGCGGGAGGACACATGGGGCCCGACACCACTGCACGGAAGATATTGCTCACGGGTCTCTGGTGGCCGACGGTGTACAATGACGCGCAGGAATGGGTTGTCAGATGTGACACTTGCCAACGGGCCAGGAAGCCGCTGAAGAGAGATTTCATGCCACTTCACCCCTCACATGCACAGGAACTTTTTGAGAGATGGGGATTAGATTTCATTGGACCACTAAGGGTGAGCAAGACTCGACAGTGTCGATACATCATTGTTGCAACGGAGTACCTGACCAAGTGGGTGGAGGCACGTGTGTTACCAGATAACTCGGCCGTCAGCACTGCAAAATTTATCTATGAACAGATCATTACTAGGTATGGAATCCCGTTACAATTAACAAGTGATAGGGGAAGTCATTTTGTTAATCATGTTATTCGCCTGCTCACCACTCAGTTTAAGATTTATCATTCACTGTCGAGTCCGTACTATCCAAGAGAAAACGGACAGGCGGAGGCCACCAATAAAATCCTAATATCCATCATCTACAAATCTTGTGCGGTTGAAGGTGTTGATTAGAAGGAAAACTTACCCGCCGCCCTGTGGGCTTACCGCACGGCATACAAGGTGACGGCAGGGCATACACCATTCCAGTTAATGTTTGGATAGGAAGCAATAGTCCCAGCGGAATTCATGATCCCGAGTCTCTGAATAGCATTGGAAAACAAGTTTGATGACAACGGAAGCTTAAAAGAGCGGTTAAATAATTTAAATAAGCTGGAGAAACAGCTGTTGGCACAGTGGGCAACTGAAGTGGCACAGAACAGACGCAAGGTCTGGCATGATAAGCATCTGAAACGTAGCAAATTCCAGCCGGGACAGTTAGTATTGAAGTATGATGGCCGCAATGAAATCAAGCCGAAAAAATTTAGGGTGCGGTGGGTTGGACCATACCAGATCCGGGAGGTTGGCGACAATGGAGCAATCAAACTGGTGACCTTGGACGGACAGGAGATGGCTCAGGCGGTTAACGGATCCAAACTAAAAATATACCGCGCAAGAAGGATGTCGTCGTTGCCCAGTGCTCACATGAATCCTCCGTCGTCGTCATTAAACGACTGTGACGTGACGACGCCAACTAGAGGTACCTCTGTTATTTAAATTTTAAAAAATAATAATAATAATAAAAATAATAATAATAATTTTTTAAAAGTTGAAAAAAAAAAAAATTAAACAAAAAAAAAAAAGTGAAAATTTGGACCCCGCGGGAAGTCTGTCCACGAGCTTTAAATCCCCTTGTCCGCGGAGGAATAAAACGAAGGTTGTAAGGATTTTCTCTCATCCCTGGCAGAGAGAATGAGATTGTTTCAGAAGCTTTGTGCCATGCAGCCCGACATGTGAATTATAGCTTGGAACACAATGCAGAATCTGAAGGGTCTCCAGGTCTCAAAGATGGCTATGATAAATACTGCAACCGCTGGAGAGACGCAGAGCTTGGTAGAGGGTCTGAAAATGAGTTTAATGTTTCCAAGATAACAACATTAGGTGCAACATTGAAAAAAGATTTGGACTATGATAAAGATGTTTCTACTGGCGTCGGCATACGGGGGGAAGGCTGTTCTCATTTTTCTGGCAGATGGCCATCAAAAGGTGGTGACTGGAAACGAATTGGTGAAAATGTAGGTGGTTGTGACAGGTCCTTGAGGAAAAAAAAAAGTTCTTAATGACGGTGCTCCACTGTGTTAGATTTGGAAATCTGAAAGTGTTGTGTTCAAACTTCATGATTCTTGTTTCGCATAGGAGGTATATTCACGTTTTCCGGGAACACATTCAAGCAATTCCGCATAGGAGAACAAGATCAATTTGTGTGCTTTGCAATTTCCGTGTTCGATCCAGAGGAAGACCAATAGGCGAGAAAAACTCCCCTGCGGACGGATTAGGATTTCTTCCAAACAAAAAGCGTGTTTTTCCGCCAAAAGTTTCGAGAAGCACACTAATTTCATCAAGGAGGAGAAATTGCAAAGAAAAAGATCTAATTGGTTCAATTCGGGTTGATATTTCTGGCGGGTATTGTCATGATTACCGATGGAGAAGTCTCAGTGAAAGATTGGTTGGGTTTTGTTTTTCTTTGAGGGATTGAGATTTTTTCGGAAGTTACTGGCTGCCTTATAGGAGTGCTGGTGTCGTCGGATTGGCTACAACACGTTCTTTTACCTCCTCCGAGGGGTGAGATTGCATTTGTAACAGACAGAGGAAACCTATATAAGGAGAAATAAGCCATTTTTGCATGGAGTCAGCGGGCAAGCGAAAGCCGTGGAAGAGTCAGTTGGCAGCTAATATGGAAAAGAATTCAAGAGTTTTGGCATTGGGGATTCGAGTTGCAGGCCCCTCTGATTCCAGTAGCAAGAAATAGAAGACCAAGGAGGAACTCACTTATCTCACCGTCCAGTTTGAGTCTTAGTGGGAGCGAATGCCGAAAGTGGTGGCAGGAGACCCCTGAGGCAGACTAGATTAAACAGATTTTGATGCGGGCACAGGTGCATTGGGCCATCCAGCTTCCCATCTTTCCCATCCGGTTGTTCGAATCAATATTACGCACCATGATAAAGACATATAGCGCCCGGAGCAAAACAAGTACATTCCTGTACAAGCAGCAGCAGATGACGGTGTCCTTTAAACCTAGGGATTTCACTAGGGTTTTCGGCATCCTTGGCCCCGATGGGAGGAAAGTGGAAATCAAGAACCATAAACTCTCACGGGAATGGAAGGAGCATTGGATAGATCTAGTGCGACGGGATCTTACACCCATCCAGAGGGAGGCAGCAGTTCAGGGGACAAAGTGCAGAGGGCTTCACAGGGACTTTATTCGGGAGGGTCACTGGCGGTGTATCATGGACGTCATCAAGAGCAGGTTGACAGGCGCCACTCGAGCTTCAGATATAGCATTGCTACAGATTGTGTTTATGAATGGTATCGTGCAAGGAGTGGTATATGATTGGGCCTCAGTGCTTGCCAACAGGATGGAGGAATTCATGACGCTTCAGCACCGAACATTTTTTATGCCGCACCATGCTATCGGGCTGTTTCTAGAGGCTGCAGCTAGCCAGATTCCATTAGATGATTTTGAGGCTCCTCCAAGGGGCAAGTTGGCAGACAGAGAGCCTCCCATATTCTATTGGCAACACTTGGATACAGGAGGATCAGCAGCAAGTCACAAGAAAGTACTCCACGGACTAGCTGCTTCTGGAGAGACAGACAGCGGACGGGAGGGCACTTCGATGAGTGACGGGGCTGAGTCCGTGAAAGAAGAGGTGAGCACATTGGCGGAAGTTGACGGTGAGGCAGTGGGTAGTGGGCCCACATTCTTTACCCCTCCTCAGCTGTCAACTTCGGTGCACTTGACTACCTTTCTGACAGTCATTCCGCCGTTTGGTCAGCGCCATGCCCCGGTCCTTATGACTCCTCCAACGGAGGCAGATGTCCCACGAACAATGACGGAGATGGTCCCACAAACAACGATAGATGTTGTCCCACGGACAATCACCGAGATATTGCCGACGGCTATAGCGGAGGTGATTCCAGTTGTACCAGCAGATGTCATCGTCGCAGTCTCACAGAGGGCACAGTTGCCACCGCCGGAGCCTGAGCCGCAAGTTCGGTTGGAGGTCATTGATTGTGACGCAGTTGTCACTGTTTCGTCATCTTTTTTAGTAGAGGCCAAGTCAGCCCAGCTAGTACCGGAGGAGAACATGGAGCTCGCGCAGTCAGACCAACCGGAGGTGATGGATAGAGCTAGTATGTTTTTGACGCAGCAGTTCCGACTCACTCCGGCCAAGTGGGGTTCGTCCATTCGGTCTCCTAGGCATTCAGGAACATCACCGGCAATACCAGAGCCTCAGCTTCAGGAGGGAATGTCACATGCCGTGGTTGCGCCGATAGTAGAGAAGGCAGCACCGGATGTGAGCATGGCTCCCGCTGATGAGGAGAATAGTGATGTGGAATGGTCATTGAAAGACTTCGCCAAGGAGGATTACGGGTCGGATGAGGACAGGTGTCGGGATTACCTCAGGGCTATGAAGTCTGCGTTGAAGAAGGGACACAATGTGGCAATTTAGACCCTGACTCGGAGGAGGGAGTGGCATTTGATCAGAGCATATATCCGTGGGATCTGTCCTCGACGATTTTAGATTTGTTTTGTAGACAGGGGCTGGCCGGCGATGGAGACAGCTAAGATGTTGGCAGATTGGGCTACTGAGCCGGAGTTAGGACCCAGTGACACCCCTATGATGAAGTTGGCACATGAGATTGTGGGATTGTACAAGGATGTTTAGTATGGTCGTCGGCGTGCGGAGGCGGACAGGGTTACAGCAAAGAGATCATTGGCAGCTGAGAGTGAGGCTAGACAGAAGCTAGCCGCCGACTTGGCCGACCAGCAGGCAGCATGGACCGCAAAGCGGGCAGCACTACTGGCAGATATGGCAGAAGCGGTGCAGGAGAGGGACGTGGCTAGGCAAGGTACAAAAGCGGCAGTCCAAGATAAGGATGCGGCTGAGCACAAGATGCAATTAGCTAGGAGGCAGGCTATGGATGCGGCGCTTCTTCTAAAAGAGGCCGTCGAGGTTAATTCTCAGATTCAGACAGATCTTCGCATCAAGATAGAGCAGGTGTATGAGTTACGTCGCCAGCAGCACACTTCTGGGACGCCCCCTTCTCTCTAGTATTTCTTTTGTTGTCTGTAAGTTGTCTCCTAATTTTGTTAGTCGTCAGGAGACAACTGTTTTTTTTGGGGGGATGGTGTCAACCGACTGGATGGTTCCTTCTGTCGCTGATGGATTGACTGTCGTCAGTGTTTTGTATTTTGTAGCCGACGGGTAAATAGTTTATAGCAGATGTAATGTTGTGGCCGACGGACTCCTTCGAGAAGGTTCGGTGGTAGTATTTATATCCCGTCTAGGATCATTCTAATGCATCATCTTCTATCATTAATCTTATGAGTCTGGCATATGCGAATAATCTATGAAATTCTGCTATTCATGTTCATTGTCTGTATGCGTTCACTTATTTTACCTGTACGGTAAACAATTTTGGCAAATTTCAACTGTGGGAAAACAATTTCTATAAGAATTTTAAGATCCTTATGTTTGGATAATGATCAAGAGAGTGTAATTAGAGATCGGTGGAGCTTACCGATGAGACCAATTATATTATGGTCGGCATTGGTGTCAAGCAAGAATTGAAGTTTCAACCAGTGTGGAAAAGCGAACCAAAAAGTCAAGAAAGAACACTAGTGCATTCTAGTCAAATATAGAGTGGAGTATGGTGATAATGGACAGGTGAAGAGGAGTAATCTTCACAAACACGCTTAGACAAAGTGGGCTAGGTGTAAGTTGACACCGAACAGAAGTCAAGACAGGTGAACAAGAAGAGAAGACTGGTTATCAAGCAGACAAGATGAAAAGGCATCATTAAGGTCAAAGGACAGAGGCAAGGAACACATGGTTGGACAGGTCATAGGTAAGGTGAAAATCATTTGACACCTCAAAGAATGTAGAGGGCGCTATCACATCAAGCTCCAACAAGAAGACAAGCAAGAGAATAACGAGCAAACTGGAGGAGTCACAAGAAACTCATGACCTTCCATGATGGGGCAGTACACCTAATACATGCAACCTGCAAGAATGACATGACAGAGACCAGAGAATTTAAAATTTGAATTCTCGGATTCGGGTTTGAAGGTGATTGAGTAAGAACCATATATTGTCAGTCGTTTTTGAATGAATAAGTTGGACTACACATGTGACAAGCTAGAATGTCAAAGTGCTAGGTTGCTAAAATCACTCAAAAAGGGAAATGTGAAGGAGTCGAGAGTTGAAGAAAAGTGTGTTAAATGAACCCTAGGGAGGCGAACACACTGTAAGATGTGTTGAAGCATGAAGGTTGAGCACAAAAAAGGTGAAGTCTAAGTTGCAAAGCTAAGGAGAGTCAAGCAAGTTGCAAACCAGTGTGCGAGCATCAAAGGGATCTAAATCAAGTTAAGACATGTGGCTATCTTTCACAGGTTAATCTTCCTGTTGTTCTCTTACAATTACAATAAGTCCCATTGTGGGTGGACTCTAGCAAGTCCTTTGTATTAAATCCCTTAATTGGGTAACACATTCACTTGTATTCTAAGTTCTCTAACCAGGTTACCTTTAACCAAGAAAAGACTCAAACAAGTGTCTCTCAAATCCCTTATAGGGTGGCACTGACAGTATCATTGTAATCTTCTAACAAGGATAAGCTCTAGACTGAGCCCAATCTAGAAGGGTGCAAATTTCATGCGCATTGTTTGAAACTGTAGTTTTCACGCAAATCGGGTTTCCGCAAGATAAATTGGTTTTGTGTGTGAATACCTTTCTGTCTTGCATGCTTATATTGCTTATATGCTAAATGCTTGAGCAACTAGTAAGAACATCACAGACTAGTAAAAGGTCAAAGTTTGAATTCACTGGTATTATAGTGATTCACCCCCCTCTCAATATAATCAGCATTGTGTGAACCAACACCTTATGCATGGAATAAGCCTTCAAATGGAATTTTGGACTAATTGACTAGCCAAAATTTAAATACACTTAGGATTTTACATTCAACCAACTATAATGTGACCCCAAAGGATTTCAATTTTAGCATTAGCACTTAAGATCGCAAATTGAAAACTTGAATTCTTTACCACCTGCTACTCTTTTAAAGCTCATAACTGCCATATTTACTAGACAAACCTAACTAACCTCATTGTTGTGAGGCTTTCACACCATTGCCCCATTTCAATGGGGACCCCCTCTTTTTGCTAGTAGGCTTGAGTGGTAAGAATAGATTTTGCAGCAATTTGGGTGCAAGACGTCGTGTTTGGGTAAAATTCTAAAATGTTGCAGAAATTGCCTAAGTCTACGAGAAAGGAGCAGGAAAGAAGTTAGGCTAGGAAGAGCCATGTAATGTCCCCAATTCTAGCAGGTCTCTATAGTCAATTGAATCAGTTCATTATAGCAATCCTCGCGAGCTAACAAGGCTATTTGGAGATCTCAACTATGGACTTTCTTTTTTTATAAAGTCAAATTTAGGCAGTTGCTATATTTGGCAGTGCAGTTGGTGGTGTTGGCAGTTGATCATCACCCACATTGGATGGGGGTATTTATTGAACAAGTTCATATTTATTAATTAATTAGCAAGGCTTTGTTATTATAATGGCACTTTCTTATACTTTAATGTTATAAGATGATGTGTTGAGGAAGCTTCTTAAGTGAAGTTCATTTGGGAAACTTGAGCCATTGAGAAATTATAATTATGAGCCCATTTGAGGAGAAAGGCATCTGATTGATTATTTGCTTTTATTGCCTGTGAGGAGAGTTTGTTCCTTTTTTTTTAAGTATAAGGGTTTTGAGATCTGAGAATTGCATGTATTATCTCTTGCAATTTAGCTGCTAAGGTATAGCTAATTGATTGCTTCTCTATTGTTCTGACTGTAACTAGGAAGCCATTAATGTTGAAAGATTTATTAGTGTTGGGAGAATTTTATGAAGGCATTGAGACTAGACACAACATCTGTGTAGGATTTCAAGAGCCTATCATTTCTTCCTAAGGCGATGTTTTTGGCTAGTATATGAACTGTAGCCACTCCACAAACTACAACCACTTACCTGCTACCTGCAGTCAATCTACAAGCATCAACATGACCTATATAGGACCAGCGTTATTCCTTTTTGACTTGAGACACATCTAGTGCATGCTTGGGGTCATCTTTTGGATTAATTGGGTTGTGGATGTTGGGAAAGCCGTTACAATTTCAAGGACAGTCTAGCTTTATATTTGAAGTGGCCTACATTTGAATTATACAGGTCGGGGTTGTTTGCTAAGGAGGTGCCATTTGATACTTGGCTGTGTAAATCATTGCAAACCCATCAATCTAGCATAACTTTAGGTTCCCTTTGATTTCATGTAATTTTCCGTATTTAGATTTGTTTCAATTAATTACAATAAGGCATTTGGTGGTTTTAGTTCAGTTTAATCTTTGCTTTCAAAATTTAGTTAGCAACATTCACTATCTCAAAAAAACCAAAAAAAGTATATAAATATATCAAAATTGCAAAAAACATTCAATTTCCAAAGCATATCAGTTGGAGACTTGTCAGGGTTTTTATAGTGGTATCAGAGCGGTTTCTTGCCATCTTGTGGGGCTAGAAAATTCATTATTATTTCAGATCTGTTGTTGTATTTGGAGTTATCAGCACTCTAGCATTTTGCAATTATAGATAGACACAAGAGAACCAGTATTTCTGGGAGCCGGCGGTGCAGCATTGAAAACAATAAGAAAATGAATACTTTGTTGGAGAGCACGGAAAAATTTAAGATTCATCAGCAAAAGTTGGCTGCGACATTGTCGGATCTAGTGACAGTTGATAGAGCAATGAGATATATAGTTTCTTCCTTTAGTAGGCCGACATCGAGCTTGCAAGGAAGGAGGCTTGAGTTTTATACGGCAGGTGTCCATAATGAGATGTACCTGTATTTAAAATGGCACCTACTAGTCCTATCCATAGTTTTGATGATGGACATTCCACATAGAGACATGTGCATGTGTCAGGGCCTTTCGTAGAAAGCAACACTAAGCTTCAACAAGTTCAAGAATCCAAAGTTATCACTCTAGATAGTGCAAGGGCTATTGGGGCAATACTTACCACTAATTATTCAAACTTTCTCAAGGAGGGGATTGTTATTGGAGATTTATATGTCAATTTTCGTAGTGTTGATCTAGTGCGGGAGGCAGCATCTTTCTCAAGTGGGATAGATGATGGGTCCCAAGACCGATGTTTATAGGATCTTACTATTGAGGTGGAAGCTAAGACATGCGAGGAGTTTGATACTGTGAGGGCTTCCACATCTTCAGATGAGGGGTTAGGGGTTGGTTGTATTGAGTAGTTGTATCTCGGTTGCAAAGGTGTGTGAGGACAATAGCAGACATGCGGTGAGCGATTTTGTAGTGAGCAATTATGATTCAGTTTCCTATCGCAGTGCACTTAGCGAGACAGAGAGATTGCATAGGAGGCGAGGGTTATAGAGTCATCATGTGACTAGTCATTTTAAGGTGAGTGATAGTGACATCTCTTCACTCTTGAGCATTATGATGCTATTCATCAAATGTTGGCTGCATCTAGTTGGGGTGCTCCTATGTTAGAGGAGCAAAGTGATAGTAGGCGTTACCTAGTAGAGGTTCATGTGCTTCGAGAAGGTGTCAGGATCTTGAAGCATAATTATTCATAATTAGTTGCTGACAAGGATTACCTTCTAGAGTGGGGTAACACCTATTACGAGACATTGTTAGGGAAAGAGGTGGTTGAGCTCACCCATGGGCTTGAGGTGACAATGGACTCTCCTCAATGTACTTAGTTGGCTCTCTACTAACCATAGTCACATCAGAATGAGGTGACCGTGGCATTGGAACATGTTTGGTCCACACTAGCTACGGATCCAATCCAATTGCATATTGCGGTGCTTGGTGGTGAGTTTTTTGTGCTTGGTGGTGAGTTATGTGAACGTGTATAAGAGCATATTATAATAATAAAATAAGTTTATAACTCTTCAACTCCTTATTTCTTTTCCCCCTTTAATTCTCTCCTTTTCAAATTTGAATTTATGTTGTATTCGAATGGTCATCTTGAAAACTAATGATAGCCGAGGAGTCTCAACCAACCATTAAAGAAGCCATGAATCGATTAGAGGATCATTCCTCTTTCCATTTTGCAATCCTCTCCTTTTCTTTGTTTGCTGCAAATCATTCTAGGTCGGGTTGGACGTTCACAGCCAGATACCTTCAGTATTTCTCTCACTCCCAACTTCCCAACTTTTCTTTAGTTCTACCGGCGACTGTGTTATCAATTAGCAGGTGAACAGGAGTTCCGGCCGAGGGCAAGAAAGCCATATTCAAATCACAGGTCACATGACTCATTCTATTTTTTTTTGTTTCTTCTAAGTACAAGCCCAACTATAGTCAGATTACTCTTTCCAGTGTTGAGCGAAATACCATAGTCATTGAATTTCTTAGTTCGTTTTCCATTGAATATAATGTCTCTTGACAATCAGTATAAAATGATAGGCTGAGATTAAAACAAATATGTTTTCAAGGGCATAACTCCATTCTAATCCGATTTGAGTATCCATCCTTAGCCAACTGAGATAAGTTTATGGTATTTTGATGTTGGTCCCCTGCATTACATTGAGAACCTTGAAGATCTTCAAGGGATATCCTTGTGAATACAACATTTATGATTTCAATAATAGCTATAGGAAACTTGATTGATTGTGTGAATCAACAACAATGCACATGCTATCACAATTTTTCCAAACAAATTCAGAATACTTGAAACACCAAGGAATTCACCAGCAAGATGCCATAGAATTGGTGAAGAGGTGAAGATAATATCAAAAATAATCTTATGAACACTGAGAAATTCACCAACAAAAAAGCCATGGAATGTGATGAAGGGCCACACTACCCGTACCAACTCACAACCAAAAATGAAGCAATATGGAGATAGAGATGACAAAAATGCTTCATAAAGCACCCATTAATACTTGAAAATTCACTACAAGAGCTTACACTTGAAGAGCTTCTATTTCCGAACTTGATTACAAATGATAATAAGCCTTGCTTAAATAGGCACTTCTAACCCAAGACATTACAAACACAACCAATGTGGGATAAAAGGTAAATACAACTACCTTTAAATAAATATTAAATTCCCACCCAAATACAACTAAGCACCCAACAAATATTAAATACATGATTTATCCAAAACCTTCTAGAATTTCCACCTACAACCTCGATTAATGGAATGACAACTATTTTTCTTTTATTTTTTCTATTATGCCACCTATGCACCTCGAAAATAGAAATTTCTCTTTTCCTTTCTTCCTATTTTCTATTTTTAATTATTTTTCTTCCTATTTTCGTCACTTTCTCTCTCCTCCAAATTTTTTTTTTTTTTTTTTTTTCTTTTTTCAATTTTTTTTTTTTTTCCCAGTAATTTTCCTATGCAAGATGCTCCTGCATCAGAATGGTGAAGAGGAGTATGTAATAAAAAGGTGATCATAATCTTTCAGACACCTAGGATTCACCTGGGCATAGAAGCCACAAAATGGTGAAGCAGTGGAATTAACCTGCAAAAATCAATAATGAAATCAGATTTGAATATTGAATAATTAATAGCTCATGCATGTTCGGTAATGGAATTTGTTGTCAAGTCGAGTGGTGGAGATCGGGTTCACAAACCCAACTGAAATCCTTGTCCAAGGTAGTTTCAGGCATCTGTGCCAATCTTGAGATCTCTTGTTTGTCCGTAGATGTCAGCTATATAGGTATAACCAATGGGGCAATCAACCACCTGGTAGCTCGGATGGCTAGACTGAAGAACATCTCAAGCTCGATCTCGAGATAGGGAGGGTCATTCTAATAAGTTAGGATGTGTGGGGATAAGTATGGTCCAAAGTTGGTGGGTTAAGCCTATGTCAATGCTTCTCCTCTTACCAATGTCGAGACTTGGACAACAAGATAAAGGGATTCTTCCGTTATTACTATATGGCTTTTTTACACTTTTACTTTTAACCCTTAGAAGAATAATTAGACAGTTTCGTTTTCTAGATAAAATAAATACTGATATTTACATTGAATAAATATTTCAGTTGATATAATTCATTTAAGAAAGTAAGTGGTTACTTTATTTTCAGTTGAATATGTTATCAGTTAGAAATGGTTAAATTGATAGCAATGTATATAAATTTATTATTTCCTTTTGTTCTTGTTATATCAGCTGAAAATGAAATACAGTTAGACTAGAAACAGTTACTTTTATCATAGTTATATTTGGTCAGTAGAAGTCATCATCTTGTGAAATGGAATCAGTTACTTATTAAACAGATTATTAGGAGTTCAAAATTGGTTAAGAAAATTTGTTTGTTACATCTCGGTTGTGGACTAACTATTTTTAATAAGTCAAATTCAGACAGTTGCCATATTTAGTAGTGCAATTGGTGGCATTGGCGATTGGTCATCACCTGCATTGGATGGGGGTATTTATTGCACAGGTTCATATTGATTAATTAATTATTAAGGCTTTATTATTATAATGGCAATTTATTATAGTTTAATGTTATAAGATGATAATGTGGTGAGGAAGCTTCTTAAGTGAAGCTTGTTTGGGAAACTTGTGCCATTGGGAAAATATAAATATGAGCCCATTTGACGTGAAGGCATCTGATTAATTATTTGCTTTTGTCGCCTATGAGGAGTTTTTGAGTTTTTGCCCTTGCTGAAGTATAAGGGTTTTGAGATATTAGAATTGCATATATTATCTATTGCAATTTAGCTGCTGAGGTATAGCTAATTGCTTGCTTCTCTACTATCCTGACTGTGACTGGGAAGCCATTGATGCTGAAAGATTTATCAGTGCTGGAAGAATTTACTGAAGGCGTTGGGACTAGACACAACCTGCGTGTGGGATTTTGAGGAGTGTGTGTTCAATCTAGAACCTGCTGTTTCTTCCTAAGGTAGTGTTTTGGCCAGTATGTGAACCACAGCCACTCCTACACAAACTGCGATCAGTTTCCTGCTACCTGCGGTCAATCTACAGGCATCAGCATGACCTGTTAAGGACCAGCGTTATTCCACTTTGACCTGCAACACATCCATTGCATGCGGCAAGTATGTTTGGGTCAGCATTTGGATTAACTGGGCTGTGGATGTTGGGAAAGGCCCTGTGATTTCAAAGACAGCCTGGGTTTATATTTAAAGTGGCCTGCATTCGAATTATACAGGTCGGGGTTGTTTGCTATGGAGGTGCAATTTGATACTTGGCTGTGTAAATTATTGCAAACCCATCAATCTGGTATAACTTCAGGTTCCCTTTGATTTCATATAATTTTCAGTATTTAGATTTGTTTCAACTAATTACAATAAGGCTTTTGGTGGCTTTAGTTCAGTTTCATCTTTGCTTTCAGCATTTAGTTAGCAACATTCAATATCTCAAAAAAACCAATATATATATATATATCGAAAAGCACAAAAAAATGGAAAAAATTGCAAAATTGCAAAAAAGAATCATTCAATTTTCAAATCATATCAGTTGGAGACCTGTTGGGGTTTTTACAAGCCAAAATTTGGCTAAGAATAAATCTTAGAGCTGAGACTTGTCTTCAATCCCATCTTGTCTCATCTTGGAGCTAAGACTTGTCTTTGTTCCCATCTTGTCTCATCTTGCAGCTGAGACTTGTCTTCGTTCCGATCTTGTCTCCTCTCAAAAGCTAAGACTTGTCTCTGTTCCCATCTAGTCTCATCTTAAGGTAAGCCTCTCCTTCATTCCCATAAATTTTTGTCTCATTCCAAGTCAAGTGTAGGAAGCAGCATTTCATCTCAAGCTTGAGAATTAAAAGCCAATCTCAGAACAATTGGTCTTGACCCTTGAAATAAGCCTAGAAGTTCATTGCAAATACGGAGAATGCAGCCCCAAACATAATGTGTAGGCCTGGTTTTTAAGGACCAGGCCTTAGTTTGAGCCAAATAAAGCCTTGATTAGGCCCTCAAAGCCAACATCCAAGCCATGATAGGGCCCAGATTTGAAGGAGCAGCGTTATTACATTCAACAGCACCTTGAAACTTGAAAATTTAATCGCAAAACTCGAAGTTTTTGAATCCCCAAGGCATCGATTACGCCCAGCAAGCTAAGACAAGTATAAGTGGGTGAAATGCATAGAA
Source organism: Cupressus sempervirens (assembly GCA_028749045.1). Taxonomy (NCBI): domain Eukaryota; kingdom Viridiplantae; phylum Streptophyta; class Pinopsida; order Cupressales; family Cupressaceae; genus Cupressus; species Cupressus sempervirens. The sequence goes on from CM053790.1 coordinate 515,339,344, forward strand.
AATGGCTTCAAATGGTCCCAAAACTGACCTAATCGGCAATCTCCATTGGGACTTGAAGCCAGAACTATATATGGACCATCGATCTCAAAACTCAAGGATGTGAACTCAAAACTTGAGGTGGAAGCCGCTAAACTGTCAATGGTGAACTCAGAAAACAAATTGGGCCCTCACTTATTAAAATTTGAGAGACGAATATGCCTTTAACTGGAGTTTTGAGGCCAAAAACCAAGCATAAGGCTTTTGAAATTGACAATATGCCTTGAAATTATATAAGGGAGTCCCATTTGTGGTGTAACATGTGGATCTGGGTTAGATCAGGTCTTGATTATATTAACTAAGCATCTATACATGAAGTGTGAGCTATAAAATTATAAATCTAGGGCTCTAAATTGAAGTGCAGGCCCTACACAGAAAATAAATAACCTTTTTAAAGCCATTGGGCCCAAAATTCTAGGCAAAACAACCTTGGAAAATAGTGTATGGGTTGGGGATTGGGTCAGACCTGATTCAGACCCCATATAATGAGCATGTAGCCTCATAAGGCCTCTAAATCAAAGCACTAATTGCCCAAATCTGACCCAAGCATTCTAAATGTTGGGCACTAAACTCGAGGCGAGATCTCTAATTGAAATTTAGATGCTAAATGTTGGGTGCTAAACTAAAGGTGAGCTAATAAATTTAAATTTAAATGCTAGATGCAAGGTGCAAAACTTGATGCAATTGCAAGATAGAGGGATTTACTTAATGCAGATCTGGGCACAAAGGTCGATGCAGGCCTTGTCATTGAAATTTTACCTCAAACTTTGCAAATTAGTACATTAAATTTAATATCCAAAGGCAAGTAATTAAATTTAATCAATGGCCTTCTGTACTCAAAATGAGAGGTAGCCCATTTAATGGAAATTAGCAAGCATGAGGATTGCACCTATACTTGACGCCATTGTACAAACAAGGCAGCCAAGCCTTCATTTTGCAAACATTTATGTTTCAAACTTAAGCAAACAGCTGGAGATTTCGAACTTGCAGGGGCAGATTGAGGAGCTTTTTGTGACTGTTGTAAAACATAGATCAGATTCACATCTTTTTTTTGCATATACACTGGCATCAAGAGACAGTATCTAGCACACCACACCAATCACCTTGAGCAACAGCAGGCGGCCATCATCAAAAGGAATAATTTCCTATCAGCTAGAGGTCCAATATTCCTCTCAGAACACCTTACAACAGCACTTTGGTTTGCTAGAGGTCTGATGAAAGCCTTGTTACCACAAAACTTGACTCAAGTTTTAAGTCAGAACCCAATTTTGGGACATCTAAATGGTATCTCAGAGACTAGACATGGGCAAAAAACTTGATCATCAATTGCAATTATCAGCTTTTGGTATATACCATAAATATCAGATCTAATGTAGCATTTTAATCACATCTTGGGTTAGACATAAGCAAGGTGGTTAGCATCACTAATAACAGAACTCCTAGCATTTAAGGAAATCAGTTTGTAGAGTTTTCAAAGGCATAGGAGTCAAGATCAGTCCATTTATGTCTGATATAAACAACAAAGTTCTGATTCAGTAACTTGTGCTAACCTTTGTTTTAGGATCAGATTTGATTAAAGCAAAATACAGTCCTGATTGTGTTGTTTGTTGCAGGGCTTGGCATGGAAGGAGGAGCTGAAAGTGTTCCGAAAATGAAACCTGAAGCCAAGATGGGAGGTGGCTAGGAGTTGGATGGTCTAAATGCAAGAAGGATGTTTCCAAGATAGATCTGGGCAGCCAGTATGTCAAAGCCAAGAAGGTCCCAAGTTATAGAAAAGAAGATGATACGAACCAAGGATGAGATTCGGTTTGTGATCAAGGATGGAAAAGATCTCTAAGACATAAAGACATGAAAGAAATAATCAGACATCCAAGGAGGCAGCTTGGGAAACCAAGGCATTGGTGGCATGTCAACCCTCCATTCATACCAAAAAAGAGTTAGCAATGAAGGCTGGGCTGAAACTCATTCCAAGGAGCAACTTAAAGGGCTAAGACAAGAAGAAACTCTAAGGTAAAAAAAGGATGAAGAAATTTCAAGACATGGAGCAATTGGAGGGATGACACTTCACATATAGAGTAACAAATGATGTCTCCTCAACAAGTAAGGGTATTATCAAGTTTTAAGGATAAGTCTGCTAAAGTGGCAGCCATGTTGTCGATCAATAAAAGCATGCCAAGTGTCACATGGAGGCAATTTGATGAGATTATGTCCAAATTCGTTGAATAAGAAAGAGGATGAGGATAAGGAACACATTTCTCAAGGTGATTGTTTACCGTACAGAGTAAACAGATACTTATCACATGTAGTAGAGTAAGATATAACACAAAACAAATACTTTATTCATATACGCAATATGTACTCCAATGCTTACAATATGATTATGATGATGTTCAATAGTCCCTTCCGGACGGTATACATATACTTTCCCAAAGGGGTGACTCAACCATCACATGCCCTTTCGGATACAATTCTATCCATCGGCAACAATATAGAATTTAATGGCAACATCATCCCCCCCCAAAAAGAAAATTCGTCTGTGACTAACTATAACAGGATAGATCTTTTTCCTTCACATCACATTCTCATTCCTCCCATGCCTGCACCAAACTAATCTCCAAAAACACATTGCATCTGTAGCCTCTGCTAACACAATACTGTCTCCCTAACCAATCTAACCTTGATAGCCACCTGTGCCACCTTCTCTGCTTCCAACTCCTGGGTACGCTAAGCCAAGTGTCACTCTACTGCCTCCAGCTGGATGGTCAACTCCTCCCAAGCTCTCTATGCATCCACCAAGACAACCTCATGTCCAACACCTACTCCGAGTGCCTCAAAGCGTAGCACCCCTCTCGAAAGGCTTGCTCCAGTGCTCTCTTCACCTCTAGCAAACAAACACTCTATGTCTGCAATAGCTCTAGATCTCATCAACTAGTGACACTTCCCACGACTGATAACTGAACTAACCGGGTGTCTAGGGGGGCAACGCCCCCCAGTTAACCAAATTAGCACCCTCAAACCCACACAAAAGTCCATGGAACACATCATTTTTGTGATTTTCTTCCGATCCCATACTCTTTTTGCCAACCACTTATGTTTTCTTCACTACCTGTTTATGTTTTTCCCTTCGGTACCATATGTTATTCATTGTGAACTATTTTGATTTGTCGTCGTTTTATTTTTTTTTTTATTTTACCCCTCCTATCACCTTTCTTCCGTGTCCGTACAATGGTCCTCCCTTGTATCAATTTATGTCATACAGCCGTGTAATGATATTTTATAATTTCTTTGTCTTTACTATACAGTGTACGGCAACCTCCTTCCCCTCAAGTGATTACATACGGTGAACTTCTGCTAGTTGATAGTTGTACAGTGTCTTAAGTCTACTTGCCCTTGGGCCATACGGCATCTATGCCTAACTACCCTTTCGACCATACAGTACTCTATGCTTACTTTCCTTCAGAATGTACAGCATCTATACTCTCCTACAAACAATCTTCCTTGATACCGTATAGCAGTTTCCTCCGGTTGTCCCAAGTTGTATGGTTGCTATGGTTTCTTGCAGCCTTTGTATCTTCTCTACCGTATGGTGTATGGTGATCTCCCTTGCCAAGCCTCTAATGGTCGTGCTTTCCCAAGCTATACGGTCTCCTTCACCGGCCATACGGCAGCTTTCTACTCTTGCACTTCCCAAGTCTGTACGGTACCCCTACTTCTACTTTATGTTTTCCAATGTTTTGCTAGTCATACGATGTATTTCTAGTGTGCTTAGTATTTCTAGCCGTACGTTATTGCTTCTCCTGTCCGTATGGCGTTTGCTTGCACGAATGGTGTCCCCTTGACCGTACGACGTCCTCCTTGAGCTTGTACGGGTCATACAGTGCTCTATTCCTTCCAACTCATAGTCGTACGGTGTGATCTTCTTCTCCTGCACTCAATACCTATGCTTTATTGAAGCCGTAGACAAGTCTTTCAACCATACGGTGTATTATATGACCTCAGTCTACTCTTTTATCACTTAATAGCATATTGGAATTTTACATTCTTTGTTATTATTTACATTTACTTTTACATATATACATTATTTATCTATTATTTATATTCTCTCCGAGTTGTTCATCGATGGAGGCTCGTTATTTCTTTCATGATATATTTTTAGCTTCGACCCATTCTACATTGGCTACTTCGTTCCTATCTAGCATCCATAATTTGATTGCCCCGTTATCACCAACTTTGCAGATCTTGTATGGTCCGAACCATTTAACTTTAAATTTGCCTGATTTGATCTCGTTACACCCATTATACTATAAAACTAACTGGCCTAGTTCAAATTTATTCAACTTTAAATGCTTATCATGCCATACCTTATGCCTGTTTTGTGTAACTTGGGTGGCCCATTATGCCTGCAGTTGTCGTTCATCCAGTTTATTTAAATTGTACAATCTCTCCCTCAAACTTTCCATATCTCCATTTTGTTCTCGATCGTGATCCTTAAACTTGGTACCATGAATTTCGTCGGCTGCCACTCCTTGTCGTCAATAACTGTATTTTTTATTCTAGAACCTTCACTCCATACTGCTCAAGTTTTTATTAAGCCCTTCCTCTTTGTTACGATGTGTTTTCCTTACTGCCAGCACCTTTCTACTTAATCTGTGGTGCAATATAACCTTTTCTTTCCGCGCGGTCTATTTACCATATACCGTACAGTGGAATCTTTCCTTTTGCTAGGTTCATACGGTATGTTCTTCCTCTTGTACTAGCCATACAATATGTTCTTTCCTTCAGCGTCAACCGTAACCGTCTTTCCTTCTTTCACTTCTCTGTATTCCTTCAAACATTCATTTTCCTCTCCTTTATTACCTTCGTTGACCCTTAACATATTACAGCTCAGAAAGAACTCGTAGTCATCCATCTGCCAATGAAGTAGGTCATTCACCGAGTCTAATTCATCATCGTTAGACCCTCCTTCTAGTCTCAATACTCCCTCTTCATCAGGTTTCATTCTCTTCTTCCGCTCGTCATCCCCTCCACCTTTGCCTCTAACAACGCTACCTCCTCGCCTATCATCTATGTAAGTCGATTACAAATCTTCGGCCTCCGCATTCCATGGATAGGGTATTTCATTTCCAATCATGTTTCACTTTCACCTGTACCAACCAACCCCGTCCAAGGATGGTGTCATACCGTTTTCTTTTTAATAGTATGACCACAAAATCCAACAAGAATGGTTGTGTTGCGATAGTTATAGGCTGTGCCATCAAAGCCACTAGGGGCTTAATCCTATGCTAATTGGCAGTGAGTAATTGAAATGTAGGTGGCCACAATGTAGGTTGTTCCAACTTTTCCCATATATCCTCCGGTAGTACGTTTACTCTTGACCCTTCGTCTACGATTGTGTCTGTAAGTACAGTTCCCAGTATACCCATCTCTACTATTGCAAGACGTCTTCCTGTAGTGAGTGCCAGTAGCATTGAGTTTGTTGCAGTCGTTTCGCTACCATCCTTTCCTGTTCCTTTCGTTGCTTTCGAGAGTGGTGTCATGTTCAGTATTATCGTTCGCAACAGAGGCATTGTAAGAAGGTCATTTAACTTCATAGGAACTTCCATTTGCATTACCTACCTTATAATATTTTGTTCTGCCAGGTTCCTTTTCGAGGTGCTAGCAGTGTCTTTTGTTTGTAATTTTTCCGTTTCCATTTGTTTTTCCAACTCCGTTCATGCTTGTTGCAACCTCTTCTTTTCTTCCTCTACATCTGGGTACATTGCCTTCTTTGCTTGTTCGCGAGTGATGGCTAGTATCTCCTCATCACATGCTTCAATGCTTAACAAGTTCACCCCTTGCTTAGGGCATTTTGAATCCTCATGGTCTCCCAGACCACACCATCTGCACAACTATGACGTTTCCTTCATGTTACAATCTATAGAAAAGTGCCCCAAAAGGTTGCACGCATAGCATTGTATCATCGACCGTCCACTCGAGTTGTACTATATTCAACTTCGACCTCCATTGTTATTATTATTAGCACCTCATCCGCACTAGTTATTGTTACAATATCCTCCTGAGGTTGCATCATTATTCGTGTTCATTCCTACTCCTGCGGTGGATAATTCCTACATCAATAACACTTGTTGGTGTCCCTTCATCTTCATATTGAACAGGCATTCCTTTGTGGAATGTCCTGCAATTTGGCAAATATAGCAAAATTGTTTTTCTCGAGCAGGAGCCCTTTGTGTGGCCCTCCTTATAGTTCGTACACCACAATTCCCCTTTCACTGAGTCTGGATTCTTTTTCAGATTTCTAAATTTCTTCATCATCAATAACATATCCTTCTGCAACGCTAGAACTTCGTTACTTGATTCTTCGTTGTTGCTACTACTTTCGGAAGATGATTGTCTAAGTCCGACGATTTGTGTTTCTTCTTTTTGCTCATTTTCTGCTCACTGTCTAGATCCATTGCCCGATCATATGCATCTGTGTACGATGTTGGAGGTACAATTTTCATCTTTTTCTTTAGTGTTGGTCGTAGCCCTTCAAAAAACCATCTTTTCTTTAATTCGTCTGCTGGTTGGCTCTATCTTCCCCACCAACTCTTTCGGCCTTCTTGCATACACACGAATCGTTTCATTCTTTCCCAACTTCGTACTATATATTTCTGCCACAATTTCATTATGCTCGCTTAGTAGTCAGAACTTTGCTATGAATTCCTTCCTGACTTCTATCCATGTAGTTAATTTCTGCGGATCGGCATTCGAAAACCAATCAATCACTATACCCCGTAGCGTCGCCAGGTACTATTAGACCCAGTCATCCTAGTCTGTTACACCGTTCACCATCTAGATCGTTTCACATGTTTTACAATGTCTGATAGGATTGGTTGTCCCATCACCATTAAACTTCAGCAATTTTTCCTTTGGTCCTGCCATTGCTACTTTCTTTTGATCTTGTAGTACTTGTTGTGTACCTGTGTTGTTCTAAGCACTCGTGTTGTTCTGCACAACTGCACTGCTTTGGACAATCGCCCTACTTTGGACAATCGCATTACCCGGTGAGAAAAGATCTTCCTCAAGCAAAGGTGTTCGATTCTCTGCCTATATCCATTCATCAAGTGTATCGGGAACGAAGAGTTCACTCCACGCTCGTGCTACTTTAGCACTTCGAGTTGTGTGTGTTACTTCCCTTCCGTTTGGATTCTCTACCCTCAGTGTATACAAGAAACTCCTCCCTGGTCTCTTCCACCAAGTTCAATCACTGTCAAGTTTCGCCTAGCAATTCCTCAGCTCCTCGATCTGCTAGGTGAATGCACTCACTCCGTCTATGTTCCTTCACCAACTCGATGTCTATCGATAAGCTATTGAAACTTCTTCCTATGCCCCGCCTATTGTGCTAAAATTAATAGTTCCTATGTTGTGCGTATCCCATCCTTATCTTTTATCTTATTCCTATCTTTATTAAGCAGATTCGACATTAATCTTCATAACACTTCCTCTGTTCCAAGTTCGACCGGCAACGGCGCCAAATGTTTACCGTACAAGATAAGGATACTTATCGCATGCAGTATAGTAAGATGTAACACAAAACAAATGCTTTATTCATATACGCAATATGCACTTCAATGCTTACAATATGATTATGATGATGTTCAATAGTCCCTTCAAAACGGTGTACATATACTTTCCCAAAGGGGTGATTCAACCGTCATGCGCCCTTTTGGATATAATTGTACCTGTCGGCTACAATTTAGAATTTACCGACAACAATGATGAGGTGGCATTGTCTACGATGGACTCTCTCCTCAGTGATCCACATGCCATTGATCCTTATCTAGTTGTTTGTGGATTTGAATTTTCTTTTTCACCCAAGGCAATGCAATTTTCTAATTGGACCACATGGTGGTGTTTAATTGTAATTCAGTGGGAATTTAAAATTTGTAGTAGGTGGTTATGAAACCCTAATTAAGGCTTATGTGGATTAATCTTGGCCCTTGATTTCAAATCAATCTCGGCCACTCATTGTACTGGGGACTACTATAAAAGGCCAAGGCCTCATTTGTAGCTCATTAGTTTTAGAGTAGAGTAGGAGAGAAACGTTGGACAATTGTTGCCAAAGTACTACCAAAATTGTTCTCTATTCAATGTTGGTTTCATGGTGGATATGTATGATCATTTTGAAATTTGGAGTATTGCATGCTTTTTTGCATCTCACTTGGATTTGGATTTTATTGAATGTTGAAGTAGTTAGTTGAATGAAAGTAATTGTGGATGTTTACTTGATTGACCTAACTAACCCGAGCAACTAGCCTCTTGTTGATTGTAAGTGTGCATTGTGTGGTAAGCTGACAATTAAATACACTTAACTTCAATTGGTGTTGATTCTTTAGTTTGCATCCATTTGATGGGATTGGAGAGGAGATATCAATTTGTTAACCATTTGAGTGTTCCTTAGAAGCTTGCACTAGATGGGTACTGTCTCTAATTAAGTTGCACTTGATGGGTACTTCATCTCTACCTTTCACATGGCAGCCCTTGAGCCTAAGTTTGTATGGGAATATGCAAACCATTTTGATGCCAAATCAAGAACAGTCAAAGATTTTCAGCTTACATCCGGGTATGATAGAGAAGATTTTCAAAGTTCCTAAAAGTCCAAAGTGCGTAGATCTGACTAAAGAAAAATCCTTGCAGCTGTGAAATGAGAACAAGAACGATTACCTCAAGCACTCTAACAATAAATGGTTGATCAACAAGAGAGAAAACTTCTTCAAATGGCCTAAAGCGATACACGAGTCTGATTTATCTTAAGAAGTCAATGACTTGATCACCCTTCTAAGCAAAGCTTGTGGGCTCAAAGAATCCAATCACTTTGAGCAATGGATGTATAAGTTCATCTACCAGATCCTTGAAAGGAGAGAACACATCTACTAGGGAGATATCATAAGTATAACCATATGTGAACAATTGGTTCATGTGAAGAGTTCTCTCTCACTTCACATGAATTCTTATCTGGTTTAAACTGTTGCAACTATGAGGACATCTTCAAGACTCTCTACCAAGGGAGACAGGGCCCTAGTTCCTATCTGGAGCTATTACGAACAGCTCACTCTTACAAAAAGTAAATACCATAACAGAAGGGTGCAAGATGCCTTCTATGGACATTTCAAGTGTCATTTTGACAAAGAGTTGGCAACAAAGAGGGTGTTGAATGAAGCATGGGAAAAGGTGAGTCAATACGAATGTCTATTCTTATAGTTTCCAAATTTCACCTACATGAGAGTTGGCTGCTTCAAAAGAGAACCTAAACTTTACCGAGGTATCCTAATGACAGGACTATCCTCACGAAATTGGCAAGATAGCTCATGGCAGTGCAGGCGTATCAAACCAGTCAACATAGGTGAAGATTTTGCATCTCTCCCACTAATCCTCTTTAGATAGGCAAGTATTCAACGACCACAATGTACAAAGCCAAGGTCCAACTAATCACATTGAAGAAGTTGAAATCCAAGGTGGATTTTGATTACAGAGGCATTTACCCATGTTCACTGCATGGAGGATGTTTGGATACATCTTCACAATGAAGTAAATGTGGCCAAAATGGACTATGTTGGCTCACTTTGCAGCAGACCATAGACCTCAACTTGATCCCTATTCCAGACGGTGTTGAGAATGCAACATGATCATAGACCAAAAATTTCACAATAGTCAAATTGTGAAGCTTCTTCCTACTTTCATCCAATGAGAGCAGAAAGAATTGGCTTCAATTTTGGACTGATTTCAAGCCATCTTGATGAACACAAATTTGTGGCATAAAGGAAAGGGTCTAAAGAAAATTAAGCTGAAAGCAGGTGTACATTGCAACCATTTCAGTCCTATGGGTAGGAAATCTCCGGTTAAGGGTAAGAAGAAAGACGGTTCATCCACTTTACAACCGGAAAAGGATTTCAAGCTGAAACTCATTGGAGGAAAGGTTGTCATTCCAACATCACACTCTTCTCCAACTCCTCTCAACGCACAGGAATGAGATGAGGAAGTAGTGATATTTTCTCCCTCACAACGGCCAAACGACCAAGAACCATCCATCCTAGGAGAACAGTTCTTGGCTGCAATAGATACTGATGTGGATTCTTTCTCTACAGTGTTCACACTAACCATTCCTAATTCTAAGGTGAATATGTTAGCATTTCCTATCTCTTATGCGGCTCCTCCTGTTCTCACAACGGAACAATGTGAAAGTTTGGAGAATGTGTTTGAAGCTTTCTCTACTTTTCTAGCTCTCACAGAGGGACAAGTTTCCCAACTTGATACCTAGGCTGCAGAGTTCAAAATGTTTATGTCAAAATCATCACAAAGAACGCCCATGATTCCAGCCATGTAAACAAAGGCATGCACTATGACAACAGAGATACAATCAGGATCATTGTCTGTCATAGCCACCATCCCAGTCTCAACTGAAGAAGATTTCAACTTGCTAGCTTGGTTACGCAATATTACTGAGAAGAGGAGGAAGATCAAGTTACCACCAGATGATCTTTTTCAAAGAAGAACAAGTCCAAACTTCCAGCATGTAGGGTAAAGGTTGCCTCATGAATTCTAACTAATTCTAAGAAAACCAAGCATTTTGAAATTGCACAACCTTTAGTGGACAAGCTGCCTGAAGAGCTTTACTGCTTAGACTACAAGTTCAAAAAAACTGATCTGGGAAGACAGTCGTGGATGGGATGCCAACAAGATGTACAAGACGTGGTCTCTAGCTTGTCCAAACAAAACAATGAACTCTGGGAGAAGAAGAACCAGCTCAAGTTGGAGAATACTCGCCTTCTTGAGATCATTTGCCACCAATCTTCACAATCCGTTGTCACCACACCACATTCAGAACAAGTAAATCGAAGAGTTGAAGTGGCAAAAACTTGGTGTAAACAAATTATCATTGAGGGAGTTCGGTCCGTAAAAAATGTGCTTAAAGTTCTTGAATGTCTCAGGGGTACTGAAGAAAGGATCAATGATGTGCATTCTTCCTTCAACCAAGAACTAAAAACCTTGGACGAAGATCCAAGCATATGGGACAAAATGCCAAAAACTGACCTAGATGTCTTGATCACATATAATATCATCCCATCTATAGAGATGTTCTATGAATACCAAGGGCTCATGGGTCAAAAGGTGTGGGTAATTGAAAGGCTGGTAATCAAGGTACAAGAAGCCCTTAGAAGCTGCAATAATGTGGAAACTAACATCATGAATGATCTTAAGTAGATGGGTTGCAAGGTGCTCACTGAGCACAATAATGTGGTGATAGAGGAAGGTATGACTTCAAAATTCACCAACAGGGTCAATGCCGAATTTGAATCAAATGATTTCGGAGTACAAGTGATGAACAAGTTAACCTACAAGTTTTTAGCAAAACATCAATGGAATTTTATTGCACAAAACTACCAAATGGTCAAGTGTTACACCACAACAATCAAGGTGAATGCAATTGTATAGAAGATAGAAATTCCAGATCCTCCTGATGAAGCCCTAGTTTTTTCAAAAATTAGGCCCTCCATTTGAGAAATAATATTGGAGACTTGATGAAGTATTGCCATTGATTCATATTATGAAAGAAGATGATTACCATAAGAGGCTTGAAGAATGTGACAAGGGAGCATCTGCTTTGATTCAGTAAGGAGAAGGGCTGAAAAGGAACAGGAGCATGAATAAACTCCAACAAATGGAAAGAAAGGAAAACATCTGCATGCTAATACACTGGAACCTAAAGACGATGATGTGTATGGGTAATCTATTCCTACAATGATGAATCTTCAAGGAAGGCCCCAGGTTATATGAGGAAAGTTTTTTAAAAACTATAGACATGATAAATGTATCTATCCTAGAGCACTTAATTTCTCATGCAGTATACAAGCTTCTTGAAAACATGTTTATGCCATGTGAGCAATGGGGTACAATATGAATCATGATGCAGAAAGAGAAAAGAGATGCAGCCATTTAAAGATGCCTTTAACTGGCAGGTGGATTGTAGTATATATTTTCACCTATAGTGGCAGAAATCAAATGGAGAAGCACCAAGTTTGAAAATTATTTGGACACAACACTACCACACAAAGTGCTATAGAGCATGGACCATGACAGACCATATAGGATTAGTATGAAGACTACATCATGAAGAAAAGACATAAATGAGCAGAGTACAAAAGCACAGTGTGAAGTTGATACAAGATGTCGAGTCTGAATATATTGATGAAGATGAACTCAATTTTTGAATATGTCTTTACATATGCCCGAGGAAGGAGTAATATTTGCTTCAAGTTTAAAACCAATATACAAGATTCTCCATAACATCTTCATACAGAAAACAACATCCCAACAGTATGTATTGCAGTGACAACGTTTAGGACATAGTTCCTAGGTAAGAGCAGTAGCTTTCAGGTTACATGTACACATTGCCCATGTACAGAAGGTCTTTGGATGTGGAGTGCTTGATTGTAGCGGACTGCTCTAGAAGGAGTTGAATGCAATCTTGTAATTTCGGATACTGAAGGTTTTGACATATATGAGCAAACTGAAACGTACAGTACTCAGATTGTTTCACTAGCAATACTTCTTTCAAGCATGTTTGTATCTAATCAGATGGGAGGAATTGACAGAGCTGCTCTCGCTTGTCTATCTCTGGTTACAAAAATGACAAAACATGTTCGAGTAAGAGCATCACAAGGCCGCACCACACAGGGAGATATCTGAGCATACATACAAACACCAATGGCGTATATTGAGAAAGTGTTCAAACAGCTATGCTAAGCATATGATGCAGTGGTTTCATAAACAAATACTGGTCGGCAAAGAAGAAAAAAAACCACAGATGAAGCACACTGAATAAAAGAAAGGTCCTCACAACAGTTCGATAACTGTAATAGTTGAACCAACAAATAAGCACATGTATTGACAGCATGATAAGGAAGCATCGAACAGAAAATGAACAAAGGGAAGATTCAGTTGGACAAAGATGCCTCAGAACGGAGTTTGAAGTGGCGAAATTACACAGGCAGATTCATGAATTACTGCATTCGATCAAACTGTGAGACATTGGGCATTCATCCTCATCACATGAGTTCTTGTTGTTAATGAATTCACCTTAGCATAACCGGTCATTTATCAAGGACTCCCTACATTCATAAAATGATAACGCTGTAGTTGTTGGTCAAAAGCAATTCACAACCCTTAGCGGAATTTGCCTCAGTTGCACCATGGGAGATTGAACCAATAAATCAACATTCACAAAAGTATAACATGGAGAATTTGTCATTGAATATCTCTTCTAAATCATGCACAGATTCCTCATAAAATGTAAGGGTTGCACACAATCAAATAGAGAATAATTAGTTCAGTCATTTTGCACATTCACAGAGGTGAGAAATTCGCATGCTGGCTTGCCCACGACAATAAAAAAGTCAGGAATTAACTCACGCAATGGGAAGAAATACTTGCATTCTTGGTAGCCTTTCCTGCGGCATTGGGATGATACTCAGAGCCCAGGCAGAAATGAAATATCCATATTTGAAGGATATCTATGAAGATAAGGACAAAGTATAATTACTAATCAAATATCTGAGAGATGTTGAGTAAAGGATTAAGCAGCTCTGCAGACAAATAAGAAAGTTATAAGCAAAAGCCACGATGAAATTGAAAGAGTCACCGTCAAAAACCAAATTAATCAATTAATTATTTTAGTTTGTGGCTAAAGTTAATTATGAAGAGTGGTGTCTATTTAAGTCACTCTTTTTATTTTTGTAAGATATAAATTGGAAGTCTTTTTATTTTAAAAAAGTTACAAGACACATTGGAGAAACATGTAAAAGGTGATATATTCACTTGTAAAGGGAAAATTAAATATTAAAGCAAGACTTTAATATAATTTCAGATATTATATATTAATAAATAATAAATGCCCTTTTGTTTATTTTCAAGGCAAAAAGCTTGCAATTAAAATGTGGATTCACCCTTTATGATCAATAAATAGATTATTGAATTATTCTGATAGAGTTTTATTTTTGCATTGGATATTTTCCTGCATTCTTTGTTCGACAATCAGGATAGTGTGAAATATATATGTGTTTCCTTATCTCTGTCTAATTGGACATCCAGTCGGAGAAGTTAAAAACCCTTTTGGACTAACAAAGAATTGCATATAAGATTTGTCTTTTGTAAAGCTCGGGAGCAATTGATAACATTTTTGATGAAATATTGTCTCATAGAGTTGTACATAATAATCTTCACTATAGTTGACTTTGTTGCCTGAATAAGAAAAGGCACCAGTCTTTCAAATCACTAAAGTTCAATTATTTGGATTTATAACTAAAGTCAGAAATCTACATATTTCCTTCATGCAAGCATCAAATTACTTATTGATAACTTTATATAAAATGTTCAACCATTTCAAGTAATCACATAACAGCATATTGATCGAGTTCGAGGACCTTGCCAGCTGAAGAACTCACGAAGATTTAAATTCGCTATATAAAAGCTTTGAGCAAGGTGATCAGGTTCAAAGTGAAGGTTTACCCACCTAGGTGTAGCGAAGCCTGAAGTGCAAGGGAAATTGAAGTCATTCCCATTCGTTGGCCAGAACTGACCGGGTAATCTTATTGGAGAATTGGCAAAGCTCTTGGATTCCCAATCTATGGTTTTGGAAATTGACACCTCCAATGCTCTATGATTGCATTACAAAATACAACACTTTTGTTGACAATCTTTAAGATTGATTCAGCATTTTTCAGCTTTTTCTTCAAGTTTGTTTAAGTATTTTCAGCTTTGTTTTCAGAAGATAGGTTGCATGTAATCCACGTGCATGGAACCCGATTACACGTACCTTCAGTCGCGTAATCCAATAAATCTTCTTTCTTAGTTTGACTTAGTCAAAGTGGTTGAGTTCCTCCCACCTTTTTCTCCATTTTTCTCTCTCTCTTTTGCCTATATAAAGGAGTGCACTTCCTTGTATATAATCATCTTTTTTATATGCAAGACAGCTCTACCATTTTTGTGCAAACATAACTATGATTTGTTGTACAATTTGAAAGAAAAGTGAATATAAAAAGCAATTTGTTTTGAAGCTGTCTATAAGCAATGGTGGTAGATCAAATTGGAAGTTGCGACTGGGATTTGTGTTTGCTATCTTTAATTCATGTTAATCTTGTGTGTATTTGGAGCAAAGTGATTACGAAAATCGATTTGTTTCGAAGTGGTGACTAAATGCAATTGTTGTGATACAAACTAGAAGTTGTGATTGTAGTTTGTATTGTTGTCTCATATTGATGCAAGTTATTTGAATTAAATTACTTTCACGTATGTAAACTGAAATAACTTATAGGATTATAGTTTAGAAATCATCTACTTATGGAACTCTGTGTGCCCCAAAAGTAAAGATTTATCTTTGAAGAATTACATAGGAGTTTGTGAGCTTCATAGTTGTTCTTATAGCATAGAAAAACAGACATTGATCAAGTCGGTACGCTTGCAATCATCCAGTGAGTTGGTGTGAGTTTATTGGTATCACTGTTTATAATTTTGAGATAGAAGTGTAGTTGAGAGGTCCATCTTGCCCATTACCCGCTCCACGAGTAAGTGGATTCTTTCCTTAAACAAGAGGAATGAATATTAGTAACACCCATTAAAAGAACCTCTAAACTTCTTGCTTATCTCAAGTCGATCCAAGGACGATGAGAAAGGGGAGCCTTCCCTTTAAGGTAGGAGAGAGACTGTCTCACATGCTATAGTTGATAATCCTACTTTGCAAAAGAGTTTGTATAAATTGTCATTTGCAAAATATTCACCCAACATAGTGCATCCATGAAGGCGAGCATCTCTTTGTCGTAGGTAGAGTATAATCGCTCTACTCAACACCACCCTAATGGCTTCTCTCGGTACATCACACTCTAGGATGAAGAGTAAAGTGAAGTCAGGTAGTGCCAAAATCAAACAAGAATTCGTGACTTCCTTCAACTTGTCAAAGGTGTGTTGCACCTGCTCATTACAATGGAAAGATCCCTTCTTCGTTAGGTCTATCAGTGGTGTACTGAGCTATGAGGATCCTTTCACAAACCTTTTGTACTAATTATAGAATCCATGCATATCTAAGGCTTTTGGGAGGCGGCTAGTCCAAGATGGCTTGAATTTTCTCCTGATGTAGCTGAACCCCTCGAACACTAATAATGTGTCCCAAATACAATATCCCTATCATTCCAAACTCATTTTTGGACCGTTTGGCAAACAATGATTGTGACTCCATTATTCCCAAAACATCATCCAAATATCTTAGATATTCCTTGCACGTCTTACAGTAGATGAGTATTTCTTGTTGAAGATGTAGTTCATGCAAGATTGGAAGTTGGTCAAGCCATTGATCAATACAAATGGCCTAACCAAGAACACATAGTGTTCATAATGGCAACAGAATGTTGTCTTCTCCACTTCTTCATGCAAGTCTGATGGTAGCTAGAGCTGGGTCTAATCCATTCTTTGTCAAGGAGCTTCTAGATCGCCTTCTCTATCTCATCCTCGAACTTCTTAGAATGACGGTAGGATGCATTGATGATAGAGTTGGCTCCTTCCTCCATCTCTATGGTGTGCTCAAAGCCACAATGTAGAGGTATGCTAGTTGGGATGTCAAGTGAAGACCATGTTATGCTTATCCAACACACTCTGTAGCTCATTATCCTGGTAGAAATTTTGCTGCCCCTGTATAGGTTCTATGGATACCAAGCAGTACACTACCCAAACTACATCATGTTTGAAGATTGCCTCCATCCGTCATGTTGAAATTTCCTTGGGGTCACCATTCCACAATCCCCTCAAAACTCGATTTTTGCCATCCACTTCAAAGGAGAACTCTGTCTTTTTGAAACTCTGCGTGTACTCGTCAAGACTCTCCATCCATTGAATGCCCAATATGACTTCCATGTCATCCAAATCTACTACAAAGAAGTCATCTGCTACCGTGTGGTTCCCAATTGTAATGCACAATTGCAGAACTAGATGAGTACATGACAAGAGGTTTCCTCCTACCACCTTAACTTTGAACCCTTGGCGTGCCTCCATACACAGCATAAAGAATACCTGGTGAAATGGAAAGGATGACCAGTGGAAGATTCAACTTGGATATCCGTGGTGGAGGTTGCCCATTTGGGTTTTCCTCTACTAGCTATTAAGTAACAAGGTCACTTTTCAATTTACCCTAGGTGTCTGATGCAAGAGCATCCACTAGGGTAAGGGCAATCCTGTATCACCCAAAAATATGTTTAGTGTTAGTTTTTGTTTATTGTGGTTTTATTTTTTGGATCCGTTGTCCCTAGAAAGTACCTCATACCTAGAATACCATGCACCTCTAAGTACCAACAAGTGCAGAAATGGCACCCCCTCTCCATACTAGCATGGCAATCCTCTCTGTACAGTTTATGTTAGCCTCCTTGGAATCTTGTTGACCTTCTCCTTCGGGTTCAAGTTCCACATGCTCTTACTCACTATTTGATATCACTTCAATGTAATAGATTTTCCTTTGCCAATGCATCGGTGCCCTAGTTCCCATGGCTCCTTACAATTAAAACAAAGATTTCTCTTCTTGAACTCCTATCTGGCGGCCTCATCCAATGATGACTTCTTTGGTTGGGGTTTGTTATATTTCTCCTTCGGAATGCGGGTGGCTTGAGGCATAACTTCTAGGGGAAAAAGAGGAGGATATCACCAGTTCATGTTCCTTTATTATTGCTTTGGTGAGCATGATGGGGTTGAATCCTTTCACCCAACCTATTAGAGGTTCCACAGCCCATCCATGAACATAATTAATCACCTCTCTAAGATATATGTTACCAACAAGGACAAACTCTAGACTTATGTAATCTAATTGTCGACTAATCTGGATTGCTTCAATTGCACCAACTCTATGAATCAGCAATTTTTTTAGTGGTGAATCTTTGTCGATTGGCAATGTCGTCTCCTTGGTAGATCATCATTTGGCGAATAACATATATATCATTGGTCAACCACGTTGCCGAAATTTTACATAATTTGGGTCCACAGCCCGGGCCAATCACCCATTATTTTACACGTAATCGGTCCAAAATCCTGGTCCAATCGCTAATGTAACATACCTTTAGGATACAATTATTTTCAAGTTTTCACCAGCCTTTCCCTGTTGCTTTCTTATTGGACAACATGATTTTGCCCTTATTATAACAAAATATTTTCCCTAGGGCCGAGTGTCGCCTACCATTTTACCGACACGTGTCTCCAACTAGCCCTGTTTAGCCAACTATTTTATATTTTGGGCTTACATAGGAAGCACCATTTTGCCTATGTTTTACATTCCCGCTTGAGAATCCCACACAATTCGCCAAAATAGTTTGGTATAGATACGTTCATATGATACTTTTATTTTTCACAATTTGCTCTATTCTGTGCAGGTGTTTCTTATTGCAATTTGTTGCCAATTCGCCGAAGTTTCAGAGTGCTGAGTGCATTGTCCAATGACCACTACCAGTCGTGACTCATGATCTACTATATCCAATCGTGCACATGGGAGTATTTTCAAAGTTTGAAAAGTCAGTGTGCTTTCAAATTACTGGATTTGCAGACCCAAGCAATTCTCCAAAAATTAAACACAGATTGAGATAAGTAGTCTGTCAGCATACCAATCATTTTGCATGGAGCCATGCGAAAAGTTTTGGTACAAATGAAATAAGGTGAAAGAAACTCGTTTGAGCACATAATTTTGTTTACATAGCCATTCAAAGAATTCTGTAGACAAATATAGCGAATGCAGACCACATAATTAGTCCTATTGAATTAATGATTACATTCTAATTTTTAATTTTCCTAAAGCCAAAAGTACACTATATCAAATGAAAATAGGAGCCACAAGAGTAACTCTAATCCTATCTGCACAACTTAGCAAAGAATTTGGACAAGATTAAAAGATGATTTTAATAGCTACTCGCAGCACAAATGAGTCCATCAATGACAATATAGATAGTCAAAGAAAACAATTCAAAATTAGCTGGCATTCATGCAGCTTAAACACAACTAGTGCTCAATTAATTAACTCTTAAGATATTCTAAACCATATTTTAAAAATGCAAACTCGGAAGCCCAAATATTTTACTCGGACTTGGAATTTGACAAAATACACGGTAAAACTTGGCCAAAAAAATAAGTGCTCACACTGGGCATGCAGTTTTCTTTTTGGCTGCAGAAGAGTCTAAAAACTCAGGAAGACTAGACAAATTTTGTGCAGAGCTCCAACTGTAAGTAACTAAATCTTCAAAAGTACAAACTATGCTATAAACCTAAAGAAATTCGATGGCTAAATGAAAAATTAATCACAAGAAGAGATAAAGCAAAGGGAAGCAAACCTGTTCTCCTTGCAAATATCTCTTCTGTGCATAAAAGCAATATGCATCCTGTTCTGCTTCATATCCACCATCAGTCAGCCTTCCACTGAAGTCATTCCATCCCTTGTTTTTGGGTGCTTCCTTTACGTTTTCTTGATGCAAAGACAGTTTTTCAAGGTTAGATTCTTCTTTGCAACTTCTCATACAAAGAGTTGAAGAATAACCTCCACCTTGATAAATAATTTCCTTGGATGACTCAGGACTGATAGTGTCTCTTTCAAGTGTAGAATCATCCATAACTTCCAAATTAGCTCCAGGAGCAGCATAGTTGAACATGTCACCAACTGGGCAGAAACAGCCAGCAGAATCCCATGGTACATGCAGTGTACGAGAAGACACCTAACGGCAATGGGGAGATTAAAATACTGTTCATATGCTAAGTAAAATAAACTAAACTTGTGAAGACCTAAATTACATAAAAGAGGATAAATAATGGAGGTGAAAAAATTGCCACTCACTGTTGCAAATGCCCAAAGCCATGATTTGAAATTCATAAATCGATGTTTTAACCCTACTTCATTCATTAACATTTGTGCTTCCTTCCATTTCTGGTTTACTACTGTAGTGGCTCTTTCTGCAACATGCACAGCATCCTCTACCTACAGGATTCCATTATCAATTCAGCTATCTAACTAGATATCTAATAGTAATGCTAGACCACTCGTGAAATGCAATGGAGAAAATATTATCAAAGCATTATTCATTCCCTTTTCAGAGATCCAAGACACACAAAATACCTTACAAAATGAAGCAAACCTGCAAAGCTTGTGATTCAAAATCAGTAAAGATGGCCAAAATGTCATAACTGCGTGGCAACTGTAGCAAATAAGGATGCCACGACGAATTTTTCCCTTTAGCCACCTCACTCAATAAATAAACAACCAATACCTGTAAAAAATACCACAGGTAACAAACAATTAAATTCAGTTACATTTCTTTCTATTTGCCATACTGATCGAAAATATTTGAATAAAATGAACAAACTGCTCAAGATGTAATATGGTGTACACTGTCATATACTTATATTATTCAATTTCATAATATAATAATGCACATCTTTAGCAAACACGAGCCCGGCAGAATAAAAGGGTAGGGGTATCCAATTTCACAAAGGCCTTTTATCTAAAATGCAATAAATGACCAGTACATCCTTATATAAGCATACAAAAACAGATAGGGAAGGAATAACAATATTGTATCACTTCGAAATTTCAAATATAATATGTCCTCAACTCTATAAATCATCATTTCACTGCCATGGCTCAGACAATGAAATTAAAGAATACCCCATGCACAAAACTGCTTCACTTCCAGGGCAGAGGATTGTGGAATCTGATGAAAGCTACACTAAAGAGGCCTCTTCCAGGACCTAATTTTGACAATATAATAACAAATCCAAAAATATAACTTATTTACAACAGTGTACTTTAACTAAATTTCATAATAGAAATTGAACTTAGGTAGGAGAATAATCAATTAATCTAAGCTGCCAGTAACACTATATGCTTGTAACCATAGCATCATTTCAACATCAAAATATTAAAATAACGATATTGAGTTCAACTATCATTGTTTCCATTTTCATCAATTGGAACTTTATACTAAGCTTCAACCTTGTAATGGATTATCTAAATCTTCTTCTTCTTCAAAGGCATTAGTTGATTTACAACCAGTGCCTATGCCAATGGAATCAGCTGCACCAATAACATTCTCACTTTCTAAGCCCTCAAATGCTTGTTACTGTTTCACTATACAGAGAGTTTGTTTGTAATCAAGATCCTACTTGAAAAATGTGGTAAAAGTAGCTTACAACTCCATTCACCTATTGAAGATATTGTTAATGTTTAAAATATGATTTAGCACTATAGAGGTCTTCCAATTAATCAGACAGGGGTCACCATCAGCAACTGGATATATAAAATTCACTGGAAGCAATCTTTAGGGCGAGTTTAATTTGATGTAATAAGTATCTGAACTTCAGCAAGTTTTATTTTGTATTGTTTATCTTATTCAAATTCTGTAATAATTGTTTTCTACACTAATTTATAGAATGTTTCTCAGTGAAATTTTACCTCATTTGCATCTCATCTGCCTGGGTCTTCCCTGGTTCAACCTAGGCTCAGCTTCGACAATTCAGCCAGCCTAGGTTCGAACCAACAAGTGAACCAGACCAGGACCAAAGACCAGTTCAAAATTCGCCCAGTCCGGAGGGCTAGGGTGGAGAACTAGGTAACTTAATGATAATGAAAATCAATTGTAATCATGCACACTATAGCTTCAACCATATTAGAAACTTGAGGGATAAGCACCATAGGATGCCAAGAGAGTATCCTCCAAAATTTAACCTACGTATCAAACAACCAAACAAGTTAATCCAAGCCCTTGGCCCACAACAACCAACTCAACAAGGGCCCAAAAGCAACCAACTTGATGGGTGTCCACCAAATTGAGGGGCCTCATACTCCTGCCTCTTCCTATTAGGCTTCCTTACGAATTTCTAATAGAATTACTTTTTATTAAAATTAATGACTAATTAAGAAAACTAATTTTTTATTTGATCAGCAAATCAATTATATACATCAAACGAGATTCGTAGAAATTTTCATTTTCGATACATAGTCTAAACTACATGCATTTTCATTAAAACAGCCCGTCTAGGGCAACTCTTAGCTTGGAAATGCCCCATTGAGGGGCAACTTTGCTCTCAAACCCAAGCGTTTGGCTTCAAAAGAGATAATTAGGGCATAAACGACATTCTCAATTTGTTCCTCATTTATCAAACTTGCATTTTGATCCTCCAAGTGTCTTTTTAGGTTGCCTTCGTTTATTAGCAACTCTCCAAATGATTTGCAGGTTTGAATGATTCAATCCAATTGCTATATTTGTGCATTTTATTTCTCTTTTATGCAACACTTGCCGAGCAACTCGTCTTGACTCAAATGGCCATTCGATAGGATTGACTCAAGATTTATTGTCTATAT